>OU015493.1:138137351-138737351 GCA_907164885.2 Dolomedes plantarius | reverse complement strand
GATGAGTCGACCCGGCCAGCGTGACGCGACAAAGTTTTTCTGCTTTATTTATATAGATAAACGAGGTTTTACTGTATTTCGGAGCATAAATGTATAAAAACATTTATCATGATCGTAAATTTGTTTTCTTTTATTCGTAGCAGGGTTTTTATTGATTAGTTTATTGTTTATTTTTATTTAATTAAAATTGTCTAATTAGGCGTTTTAGAAACAAAACGGCCGAATTCTCCGACATGATTGTAAAACTTCTCCGTAAAATATAGGAGATTATATCTTCTTAATGAAATATGGAAAATTAGCGAAAGCCTCTAATTTTAAATTTGACGCTAAGTCAGTAGTGCGTTTTGGGAAGTATTGTCATTGAACAATAACCTGAATTGTATAGAAGTCTGAAAACTACCATTTCCTTCGTTTTAATTTAGAGCTTTCTGAGAGAGAGAAACTGCAAATAAACCATCTGCAAAATCACTTCAGACGTCTCATAAATAATTAATAATACTGAATAGCTTGAAAAGTGGAACTCGAACTCAAACAAGAACAATCAAACATTTTAAAATTGAATGTAAATAAGTGCATATAATGGAGAAACGGATTACTCGAGTTCTAAATAAATTAATGAATTTAAGAACAAGGGAGTTTAAGATTGTAAAATTATGCTCAGAGTGCTAGATTAAAAGCAGTGCCGTAAGTTACATCTAAATTACGTATAAAATCCATTACACACAAAATAATTCATGAATAAATATTATAAACTGATATGACTTTGGTTGATTAAGACATGCTTGAATATGTGTTTAAAAGATTGTTTGGGATATAAAACATTTAAATACGTTGCGGGTATATATATATATATATATATATAGCGCATAGTGATGACTCTATGAATGTGCTATTTACTATAGAGATCTTATTAAAATCATATAAAAAATTAAAAGACATTTAAGTATATGGAGTGTATTCACCGATATAATGAAGTGAAGTAACGTTTATAATAGTGTAATGATGATAACTTGTGAACAATCGTGGAGGATAATTTAAAAACATACAGATATATGGGGCATCTTGATGAATATATGGAAGTAAAATGAGTTGTAGATATAACTATTGAAAAATTATTTGGGATATAAAATATTTAAATACGTGTGAGTATATATACAGCATATTGAGGAATATATGAATGTGCTATTTACTATAGAGAAATCTTATAAAACATTGCATAAGAAATTAGAATATATTAAGTATATGAAGTGTATTTATCAATATGATAAAGTAAGTTTATAATAGTGTAATGGTGATAACTCGTGGAAGATCATGGAGGATATTTTAAAAACATGCAGTTGTATGGAGCATCTTGATGAATATATGGAAGTAAAATGAGTTGTAGATATAACTAATGAAATAGTTTTGGGGACATAAAACATTTAAATACTTGCGGGTATATATAGAGCATAGTGATGAATACGGGAATGTGCTATTTACCATAGAGAAATCTTATAAAAATATTCAAATATATTTAAGTATATGGAGTGTATTCACGGATATAATGAATTAAAGTAATGTTTATAATAGAGTAAAGGTGATGACTTGTGGAAGATCATGGAGGATCATTTAAAAGCATACAGGTATATGGAGCATCTTGATGAATATATGGAAGTAAAGTGAGTTGTACACATAACTAATGAAATATCATTTGGGATATAAAACATTTAAATACGTACGGGTATATACATAGAGCATAGTGATGAATACATGAATGTGCTATTTACCATAGAGAAATCTTATAAAAAATTGTATAAAAAATTAAAAGATATTTAAATATATGGAATGTATTCACCAATATAAGGACGTAAAGTAACGTTTATAATAGCGTAATAATGATGACTTGTGGAAGATTATGGATGATCATTTAAAAGCATACAGGTATATGGAGCCTTTTTATGAATATATGGAAGTAAAGTAAGTTGTACACATAACTAATGAAATATTATTTGGAATATAAAACATTTAAATATGTGCGGTTCTATATAGAGTATAGTGATGAATACATGAATGTGCTATTTACCATAGATAAATCTTGTAAAGAATTCAATAAAAAATTAAGATATTTAAGTATATGGAGTGTGTTTACCAATATAATAAAGTAACGTTTATAATAGAGTAATGGTGATAACTTGTGGAAGATCATGGAGGATAATTTAAAATCATACAGGTATATGGAGAACCCTGATGAATATTTGGAAGTAAAGTGTAGTTGTAGATATAAATAATAGAAGATCATTTGTGATATAAAACATTTAAAAGCATACAAGTATATGGAATATGATATTAACAATATGAAACTAAAATATAGCCTATGTTACATTAGAAGAAATAACTACGGAAGATCACATCATCAATAATACTAAATTCTTTTTTATGACTAACTAGCAAGAAACTTTCTGGTTCTGCAGTTTCAAGGAATTCAAGCAGTATTCTATTTGATAACAGTGATTGTTTGAGTCTTCAGCCAATGCTCACGTGAATCATTTCCCTCAATTATTAATGCATCAGTGATATAATATATTTCTCAAAGATATACGGATTGAAGTAATATACTGAATTGTAGACAGAAACGTGGATGTGTATCCTAAACCTGACAAATTGTTCTACTTGTGGGTTTTTTCCCTTCAAAATTCTCATGAGATGCCTACCTAATAGATGATGAAGAGGGAATCTAACCGACAGTTCTCCTGCAGATTGTCTCGCATTATTTTGAATAACGAGCAGTAAGTTAATTTCGTGAATGAATGAGAAACATGATACAGTATATTGATGGAGTATGAGTACCGAATATGAAAAGCGTGCATACGTGTTGCATCCATAGTGTTCTTCATATAGATATTCCAATATGGATACCTCAAATACTTTTGGGTTCATTTCATGCGAGACGCGAATTCTTTTGATAATGGACATTCCAAAAGAAATTAATTTCCATTTATCGTATTTGGGCGTAAAATTCTGATACAAATCCTTAAACTTTGGGAGAGAAATTTACGACGTTCTCATTTTCATATAAATGATTAATTCTTTCTCAAGTTCCTTTAAATGTCATCAGATTTAAGACTTCAATAGCTCCATTCTACCGTGAACTAGTTTGAATAAGTGTTCTTGACAAGTAGTGTATTGCGAAAACGGAACTCAGAAGTAAATCACATAATTCTGAAGCTACGTCAAAGAAAAATTTGTTCTGCTTGGAATATAATAATGAGCTATTGTACATAATTAATAGAAATGAAATGTAAGTTTTCAAGATAGTAAATAATTTATATTTATATCTGCTGTAGAAAAGAAGGAGGGAACTGGAAATACTTTCCCTTTAATAGTTTCTTTTGATTGTTTCCCAAATGACATTTACGCATTGCAAGAAATGGGTTACCCTAGCAAAAAAGTAATCTAAACTCATGTTAAAGATTTAAAAAATTACCTGCAGACAAGTCTATCAACGTATGGAGTCGTGCGTATGTTTGTGGTTGTTGTTTCTACTGCCCCCTAGCGGGAAGTTTCAGAACCTGTCCATACAGGCTTCAGGCTGAAGTATTCGTCTTTGGTTGATACAGTATCACAAGGGTCTCGAGTCCTTAGCTAGTTGCCACCTCAATTTTGACTGAGCACCTCCAGGGTTGACATCTGAAGGATCCCACGCTCTCCAAGCCACTCTGACCTCATAGATGACGGTCTATAGATTTAACGTGCCCATATCCGGCCTAGACACGGAGGTATTCAATGGTGCTTGTCGGGATTCGATCCAATCACCCTCATAACCGAAAGCCGGCGCGATACCACAAGGCTACCTTGAGCCCTGCGCATGCTTGTAAATGCATGTAACAATAAAACAAATAGAAACTGGGGCATATAGTTTTATGAGCACTTGTTTTCACATACATAAATGAAATATATAATTTTATTGATTTCGAACTCTACCAACAAAAAATAATCATCATAGCTCATTGCGTATATTTTTAGAAATATGTACTTCTGTATAACTTAGAGATGCATACCTCAAATCCACAAATATTTGATACATATTCCAAATATATGAATCAAGTAACATGTTGGATTTTCTTGCGGTCATCCTACATAATTTTATTCGTAAAAAATAATTACATACTCTGGTACCATGCTGTTTTTGCAATAAAGTACCTGAGCTTTCCTTCTTAGACATACTTCACTACATTTGAGGAATTTTATGACAAACATCTTTACTAGTTATTTCTCTCGGGTTTCCTGTGTTCTATACATCATCAATAGCTGTTTAAGGTTTGCATATAAGAAAGCTCACTACAGTTTCTATTTCCTATGATTTTTAATATATATATATATATATATACACTCATGGACAAAAAAATTAGCGCACCAAGAAATAATTTCGGGATCGAAACGAAACTTGCAATGAAGGTACATGTCGGGGAGATATGCAAATGATTAGAAATGCAGCGTGATTGCGCATTACGTATAGCCGATAGAGGGCGTTCAACATCGTACTCTGTGGAGTATAAAACAGGTAACCAAAGCTTGTTTGAGTGTGCTGAATCACTTAAAAAGGAAGAGCTGAGATAGACATACCATTACGCCGTGTTCGAAGACAATATAAGCAGTTGTCGCAGTTTGAGAGGGGGAGAATCGTCGGGATGATGGAAGCTGGGTGGTCAGCTAGGTGAGTAGCTCGTCAATTAGGCCGCTCTGATTGAGTTGTGAAGAGGTGTTGGGACCCGTGGACCCGAGAGATGTCATGTACACGAAGACCAGGCTCAGGACGCCTTCGACAGACCAGTCGTCGAGAAGACCGCCACATCGTAAGAAATGCACGCGTACAGCCAACCCCTTCATCGGCCGCCATCCAGGCACAGGTAGCACCTTCACTAGGGACCTCTGTGTCATCTCGAACCATACGAAGGCGCCTGCCTGAAGGATAGTTGGTATCGCGGCGGCCCAATACGTGTGCTGCCCTTGACGCCCACTCATCGACGCCTCCGTTTGGAGTTTTGCCGCGCACGAGGAAACTGGACTGCAGCGGAATGGAACCAGGTCGTCTTTAGCGACGAATCCCGATTCAATCTCGGCAGTGATGACAATCGTGTTCGTGTGTGGAGAGCCCGTGGTGAACGCTTCAATCCTGCCTTTGCTGTACAGCGACACATCGCTCCCACAGCTGGTATGATGGTATGGGGTGCCATTGCCTGCAATACACGGTCACCGCTAGTATTGTTCTGTGGCACCATGACAGCCCAGAGGTATGTTCATGAAATCCTGCAACCACATGTGTTGCCACTCATGCAACGGCTCCCAGGAGCCATTTTTCAACAAGACAATGCTCGGCCTCATACAGCAAGGGTGTCACAAGACTTTCTCCGCACTGTTACTACCCTTCCTTGGCCTGCCCGATCTCCAGTTTTGTCTCCAATCGAGCATATCTGGGATCATTTGGGATGACGAGTTAGGCATCCCACGAGTTTGAACGAACTAGAGGCAAAGTTATAGCAAATATGGAACGAAATATCTCAAGACATCATACAGAAGTTGTATGACTCAATGCCCGATCGTATCGCATCGTGCATTCCCGCTAGAGGGGGTCCAACGGAGTATTAATTCCTCCGTTCTTTTGCTTTTTTCTCTGAAATAAATTATCCTTTTTCTTTGGTTTTCTTATCATTTACTTATATCAAAGTAGTCATTACGTATGTAAAATTTCGTTTCATTTTGACGACTCCTTCTTGGTGCGCTAATTTTTTTGTCCATGAGTGTATATATATATATATATATATATATATATATATACGGAACATAACATCATATATATATATAATATATACATCATATATACATATATATATATATATATATATATATATATATATATATATATATATATATATATATATATATATATATATATATATATATATATTATATTCTGTGGGAAAATATTGACTTTTTCATCTTCAGATTACGATAACTCGCCAAAAAATGATAGTAGAATTTAGATCTTTTTACAATCTAAGACTACAGATATTTCTCTTTCAAACTAGACCTCATTTGTTTAAAAATATTTTAAAACAGACTAATATTTTCATCAAAAAATGAAACACAGTTTATCAAGAAATATCGTCCCATATGTGGATGTAATATCGATGCTCCTTAAGGTTTTATCTTACAAAGAAAATAATTTACATCATCTGGAAGTTGAAAGCTTTCTTATTCATTTACACCTCATTTCAAGTCTCTATCTTAAAATTTCGATTTTTAATTGAATTTTAAAGCTGATAATTCAAAAATTATGAAAAGCCCTTTGCATAAGGCTGACAAGAGTAAATGAATGGAAGCTGTTACATTGCCCGAGAATCACCCCTATGTATCTCGCTATTAGCCATAACAGAGGAGCGACCGTAGCGAGCCTAGGGGCAAAGCCCCTAGTATTAAAAAAAATAGTCGTATAAAAATCATCACAAAGCCCCGTTATGTGTGCAAGTATAGATTTTATCAACTGTTAAGTTGACATTTTATGGTGATAAATAAAACTACGCGATATTACCTAGACACCAATAAACAGTTAAAAGCTTCTGTATGTTAAGGCAAGTGGATCGGCAATAAAAGGTGAGGGGCCAGAATAGCTTAATTTTATGAAAGGCACAAAACTTTCGATGCTTTTGAAAATTTTTACTCAATTTATAAGTCTGAACTCTCCACAAATTGACAGAGCCAGGTAAATCAGTAAAAGCAGGTTTCTCTTGTTTATATATCTCTTTATATACAGGGTGGCCATAAATAAACTTTGCCGATACATGGACCTCTAGTGGCTGTTCCATTCAACCAATCTAGATGAGATTTCAGATATAGTTATTCAGAGGTATGAGCTCGGGATGCTGTGAACAGTAACCAAGTGGCGCTCACGGTTACGGTTATAGGTACTGAAACTCGAAATTTTCGAACGGCAATGTCCACATTTTACCGTCGCAAAATGCTCAGCGCATGCAAAAACCCTAAAGAGCGCTGGAATGGTACGTGTACCACAAAAAACGGACGCGTTATGCACGCACGAAAAAACGGCTCTGGGAAAGGCCTGTGATGGCACGCATGTGGCAAATGTGCAATCCAAATAAAAGTTTTCTTTTGTACGATCTGTGTTGTCATCAGTGATTGGTGTCTTGCCTCTATCATATGCAAATTTCCTCCATGCACCTCGTTCGTGTTTTTTCTGGCCGTTCGCAGAGCTGTTTTTATTGCGTCCGTTTTTTGTGATACACGTACCGTTCCAACGCTCTCTAGGGTTTTCGAATGCGGTGAGCATTTTGTGATGGGAAAAAGTGGGCGTTGCCATACGAAAATATCGAGTTTCTGTAACTATAACCGTAACTGTGAGCGCCAATTTGTTGCCATTCACAGAATACCGAGCTCATATTTCTGACTAACTATACCTTAAATCTCATCTGGATTGGTTCAACAGAACAGACGCTAGAGGTCCATATATCATTAAGGTTTTTTTATGACCACCCTATATATAAACATACTCATTAATAGCGATCTTAATTAAGGTTGTTGTATACTAACCCTATTGGATTCACTTACCTCAATGTTTACCAAAAGAGAAAATTTGTCTATTATTTACAGCTACAAAAATACAAATATTCCAATAAAAATGGTATTTCCAGAAAGCCTGAACTTTTCTACACCTTGCAACAGCATTCATTTTATAAATTTCGTACACCACAGGAAGTTATGAGCATGGAAAACAGTTTTATACCAGGTTTTTCCCGAATAATTTAAATTTTAGAACATTATTTGAATTTTTTTTTTAAACAAAAACTGTCCCTATGTGAAAAAGTTCTTTCTCTATTACGGAGTACAATTTTTTTAAAAAAAACCCTTTAAATCCAAGTCGTCAATCCTTGGACACATTTTCTCCAAAGGTTAACTTTGAGCTGAGCGAATCCAATAGGGTTAGTACACAGCATCCTTAAGAGGCAAGAGAATTCGTTGTTGAATTATATAAATATGAGACGTACAGGGTCATCGAAAAAGGTTGGACACATTTCGAAAGCTCATAATTCTAAAATGAATTGAGCAAACCCAATAATATTCTTTTCAAACATCTTGGCAAGTGTCCAAGATTTCTAAATGTAACTGGTACGCAACCGTGAAGTTGATAGTTGCGCAGAGGCGATGCGAGGTGGAAGAGTTTTGCGTTCGGCTTTCCGTCAGTGCAATGGCGACCGTTCAGGAGAAAGCTCAAGTGGTGGCTGTTTGCTATAAACACGACGGTAATTTTTCCAAACTGTTTTATCAGATTTGTACTCCGCTTCCCATAACACTTATTGATTTCTCCTGAACGTTCGCCATTGCACTGACGGAGAGCCGAACGAAGGCCTCTTCCACCTCGCATCGCTTCTGTGCAACGTTCAACATCACGGTTGCGTACCAGTTACATTTAGAAATCTTGGACACTTGTCGTGTTGTTTGAAAAGAATATTATTGCGTTTGCTGAATTTATTTTAGAATTATGAGCTTTCGAAATGTGTCCAACCTTTTTCGATGGCCCTGTATGGTAAAAGGCATTTAAAAGTAATATATATTATAGGATAAACAAGTATAGATAAAGAGGCAGATGGATAAGTAGGTGTTTGTTATCATGCATTTTTATTATGTTTATGTGAAAAGGACGCAATTAGTAAGGTTGTATTTTATAAAGATTCTCCTGGTTTTTTCAAATTAAGGATTTACCATCACTTTAAGTCCACAGAACATTATCGGTATTTTCCAAAGCATACAATATGTGAGTTTTATCAATAGTTTAAAGCATAATTTATATACGAACAGCAAACACAACATGATTCAAGCATCATAAAATAAAAAAAAACTGATATGATTAGGAAAATCCTTTTCGAATCATGTATTTCATTGCAAACAAACGTATTCCTAGTATTTCCGTCAAACTGTATTAACTTCCTATTCATCTGCATAAAGCAACCATTTAGTAGAGTTTTACAGTTAAATTTATTCAGATTTATTCATGAATTTATATGGAATTCAAACCTTAGATTTTCACCAAAGAGCGAATGCAAATCATGAATAGCATCATCTGCTGGATATAAGAATCATCGTAAAAGTATGACTTCCGGTAAAAGATATCAATCGGTTGCGAATCTCAAGTTTATGAGCTCATGTTAAATGCATGGAATTTTATGCCATTACTTAACTAAGTCATTACCGATCATAAAAGTTTTACTTCTAAAAGAATGTTCTTTATATGGAAGAACTCTCTCTTTTTTAAAAGTTTTACCAGGTTTATCCACATCTTAAGTAAATATGAGAGTAAAATTCCCAAATGACCCAGCTGTGAGATCGTAAACATAAAACACTTCATGGTAAATTTTTTAAAAAAATCATGAGAAAAATGATACTCATATAAAATATTTTTTTGAAAGAAATTTTTAAGACTTAGAATTTTGTGCGACGATAAGGGATCTCGTAGTAAAGTATTTTTCTTAAAACCCTTTACATAAAACTGTATTCATTTTTAAGCATAAACATAATGATATGAAAAGCATACCTTTTCAGGTACCACTTCGTTTTGCATCCGTTGGAAAATTGTCCTTTTAAGACATGGCTCAAATAGATGGTATGGAGGCAGGTTTTATATCTTTATAGTACTTAATATATAGTGACTAGATTTATTACCCGGTTTCTCTTGGGATTCAGTTTCTGTTATTATTTTTTCAATGATTAGCCTCATGTTATGATGTTCTACAGTTATAAGAACTCTTAAACATATTAATTTCATTTTATCAGTAATAAAAAAATCATTTATTAACTAACTTGTTGTTATTTTAATACTTGCCAGTACACAACATTTTATGTTTCTTTTTTATCATCTGCGACAATGTATAATATTGATTGATTTCTTGCTCTAGACACTCCCACATATAGCTGACCATGCGAAAAACATTCTTCTGTCAGATCCAGTCCAGTGCTGTCTTCTTTTTGGCTATTTTAAAGCATTAATTTGCAGCTAATCAATAATGTTTGAAGAGATTGAGAGCACATTCAATATTAAAACACAGCCTAATAATTATTATAGAAAAAGTATATGCACATATTTCATGCTCGGAATTCTTTCTCAAAAGTAAATCGTCTGCTATGTTTGTAATGAAACGCCTTCGATTTTAAAGAAAAATTAAAATTTTTTAGAGAGCTAAAGTGATCGAAGGCTGTTTTCATTACATTTTTGTTAGAAGGTCAGGAAGCCGTCTTTAATTAGAGGACGGGACCGACGTCTTTGTGGTTAGTCATTTTAAAAGCGGTGGAGCACGTTTGGTGGTCTGTTGATACTGACCACCTGTAGTTTGACGTTAAACTACAAAGCCTTTTGTAAACAAATTTATGAGTCAATGCGGGGGATATACCGCAGTACACGTGGAATGGACTTTGGGTGGTTTTGAGTGACGAAATTGAAAGGCGTACCTATTTGGAGAGTGTATCCAATCAAAAAAAATGAAATTGGAAGCTAAGTGGTGGTTTTTGGAAGACTTTGCTGAATGGATATAGAATGTTGAGAGGCGTGAACAATGTTATGAAAAAAATGAAATAAATAGGGGACTTAGGAGTTTTTTTCGGGGATTCACTTCTGCGGTGCGGGCCCGGTTGACTCTTCCCGGTGCCTTAGCATCGCAGGTGATGAAAATATTGGCATTTTTAAATATTGGAGATCCGGCCGAGTCTTCCCGGAACTGAGCGTTATTTTGATCAAGAGAATAGAGACGAGGTTATAAAGAGGATGCGCCTTAATATTGGAGATCCGGTCGAGTCTTCTCGGAACTGAGCGTTATTTTGATCAAGAGAATAGAGACGAGGTTATACAGACAATGCGCCTTAATATTGGAGATCCGATCGAGTCTTCCCGGAACTGAGCGTTATTTTGATCAAGAGAATAGAGACGAGGTTATACAGACAATGCGCCTTAATATTGGAGATCCGGTCGAGTCTTCCCGGAACTTAGCGTTATTTTGATCAAGAAAATAGAGATTAAGTTATAAAGAGGATGCGCCTTAATATTGGAGGATCCGGTCGAGTTTTCCCGGAACTGAGCGTTACTTTGATCAAGAGAAGTCGATGACATCATTTTCCTGATAAGTGCCCCATCATTTGAAAAGAGTAGAAGAATACCCACGACAGTCTAGAGACGCTGTGCACCCACTACCTAAAAGGAAAGAGCGAGACCCCATGCCGAAGCAGAGCTTCTTCACCCGAGTCCCAGTGCGGTATCATCAAACTGAGTAAGTGAAAATCATTTTGTCTTGTTCAGACCCCAACCGTGAATTTTTGAAAGATTAGTGCGGGAACAGTGTTTTTTAAAAGATATTTTGATGGATAGGAGTTCTTTGCTATAAGTTAGATTAATAATTATATGCTCCCTGAATCCAAAAGGTATAGGATAAATGATATACATCTCATTGAATATAAATTGAAAAGAAATGCTAAAAGTTTATGAAAAATGAGTAAATTGTGTAGAAATTTTTTTGTTGATATTGTTATTGAGTTAAATTGTAAATAGTAGTGTTGAAAATAAATTAGTTTTTTTTTTTGTAAATATAAAAATTTAGTCAGTCATCCATATTTTCGCAGTTGATCTAAAGGAAGGTTATCTCCTAGTTTTTAGAAGCAAAGTTTTTTTTTTTTTACCTGTTCGTTTGCCAAAATGTCTGGAACCTTGGGTTGTATTCAACCAAATAAATAATAAACACAACGCACCCAAATAATTTCTTAAAAATAAATAATTTGTACTAACCAAAATAAATTACGAATCACGCCCAAAATAAATATTTAAGACAGGCAATACGACAATGTTTCAATGTCACTTCTAACATAATTCAGGAATGGAACGTCGTAGCGGGATGAAGATAGTCACATTCATCCTGATTTTCCAAGAACATTAAACCGTGTAAATTTCATCAAGGTAGGGCTCACGGTTCTTGAGTTATTGGGACTCACACATACAGACACGACCCATTTCCCGTTTCTGTTTTATATATATAAGATTAAAACCTGTGAGTTTATCATATATCCATATTTTAGTTTATCATCATAATTTAGAACCAATTTTCTATCTATTGTTGTAATTTTTATTCATTAATAAAAGCTTTTTTCATAAAAAGATTATATTATTGTTGCTGGGGCAGCGATGAATTCACCAGAAAACTTACTGTCTAGCCGTCTTTGTCTACGGTGTTTTGCACGTGCTAGTTTGTGTTGTTGCTGTTGTTCCTAAAGCCCCCTGGCCGGAAGTATTCCAGACCAGATCCATATAAGCTGACGGGCTGAAGGGTGCGGATCCGGTTTAAAAATGGCACCACAAGGGTCGGAGTCCGACTTAACCAGGTGCCACTTCAATTTTGATCGAGTATCCCCCGGGGCGATATATTGGGTTGCATAGTACCCTCTCTCACCATTTGACCTCATAGAGGAACTTTCCGGTCTACGCATTTGACATGCCCGTATTCGACCTAGACACTGAGGTATTTAATGGCGCTTGTCGGGATTCCATCCAAACAACATCAACGCCGAAAGCTGAAACGCTACCAATAGGCTACCTAGGTTCCGTGCCCGTTTAATTTCCTGTTTAGATGTCGTTACTCTTGGCTAAATTTGGCCTCATCTACTGGCAATGCGGTTACCAGGTTCTTGGAATTGTCTCCACAACGTGCATGCCACTTTTCTTGGTGCCTAAGCATCTGCATTGAACTGTTTACTTTTAGATTACCTATGGCAAGTCTTATAATTTCGTCTTCCAAATTATTATGAAAGCCAGCTTTATTGAGTTCTGATTTATATGACCGCTGTAACTACTATAAACAAAAAAAATCAAGCCTTGCACTAAATATAACTTCTCCGTTTGCCAGTAAAATGCCCCTTTCCATGGTTTTACAGTAAACTGATGCACGATTCATCACGAGTTTTAAAATTGTATCCTATTTTAAAAGTCTTTATCAGAGGGCAATTAAGTTCTGTTTCCGAAAAAAGTGTTTGTAACGTTAATTTTGGACAACAGTGTATATTGCACGTTGATAATATTCGGTAATAGAGTCACTTAAATTGATGTGTAAAATTAATTTAGTTATACGTTTCCTTAATGAGAGAATGGTACGATTTTTTTCTAAAGATAACCTTATGACCTTCTCGCACTTCTTGCTTGAAGATAATAACTATAAAATATTGTCTTTCATATTCATAGTAGAACAAATGTTCATTACAACTACGTCTTTTGAGAGAATAATTAATGCGTCTTGCCGTTGTAACTTCGGAGATAATTAATAAAAGGCTTTGTTTACATAAACTCATATTATTAATGCTTGCAGTTTTAGGATTCCTTATCTTTCAACAAGTTCAGAGAATTCCACGAAAGAAAAGAAAGGATATAACCAATTCATCAAAACTGTTGCTTGTTCGCAGAAAGCACTGGATGTCGGAAAGGAGGTCAAGCGGATTCAACTTGATTTTTTTAACTGGATAGTTATCGCCGAAAGAGGCATATCGTGCAAGGTTAAGATCATTTTTTATTTTAATTAATTACTTGTGTACCAAACGTCATTACTGTTATATTTAATGAAAGAAAAATTATACATGCATATATACAGGGTGCGGCAGAAAGAGCGTTCTGATTTGGAACGTCAATAACAAAAATACAAAGCAAGATAGAGAAGGAAATCTTTTATACCTGAGAAGTACACAGTATGCCATTGTCACCCTTTAAGTTTTAAAAATTACATCAGTTAAATGGCGACCGTCATTTTCGATGCAGTTTTGAAGTCTCTTTCGGAAATTTTGCATGGATCTGCGGATCATGTCCCGCGGAATCGCAGTGATTTCTTGCGTAATCTGAACCGAACACCGGCGCCCTAGCCATTCGGCCCTCTTTTGGTCCAAATAACACAATGGAACATATATAACATATCTTGCACATCTTACAATACATTAGAATTCCAATCAAGTAATTTACAAAAAGAATTTTCCTATCATTCCTGAACGCAAAGCCGAATTTAACACACAATAATATATAAGTATTTCTTTAACTGCACCTTTACTGTTAATAGTAGTGCAACACGTGAAATCCAATTACTATATCATTTCAATAGTTTAAATTCGTTGGTGGATAATTGCGTTTCTAAATACACAATACGAAGCCGGACTAATACATTACCAGCACATGATGCAGTTACAAGTAACATTTCATTATAGCATAAAATTGATTCATAAACCATATTTTAAAGTTATAATAATTCTATTAATAATCGATTATTCTAATTCCTTATGTGCATAATATTTACTACAATTTACCTGTGAATTTTCCCGAATGTTCAAGCCATCCGTGTAACATATTTATCTACTTCGGGCCCCACAAAAAAAGCCTACAAATGTATTAAATTCAAGTGAATAAATTCCTTTCAATTTTCATTCCCGTCGCTGCCGACAGATGGCAGCACCACTGCACCAGATGATTTGGTTTCTCAGCAGTGAGTGATTTTAGAATGAAAATATCTCTAAAACTGTTGAATTAACAGAATAAGTGTACGCAGAAAAAATTATCAGTTTTCGAAGCTCTTTCCAAATATGTAACATTTATGTACTTTCATGAGAAAAAAATACACCGATTTTCCTGTATATTTGTCGGCCATTTTTTTTTCGAGGAGTGGCCCGCCCGGATGAGTTACGGTTACGTGATCTCTCAACTTCCACTTGTCCCTTTATTAGTATAGACTCATTTCATTACCAGATAACCTTAGCTAAGCATTTGATTACCACCATTTCCCCACTGAACCACTCTGGTACGAACTCGAGAACGGCTGCTTGACGATCCAGCGTGTTTCTCCCAAGCCAAGGTATATATCAAGTGCATATATCACTGTACAATTCCATTTCCAAATTCTTAATAACATTACATGCAGTTCAAAATAAATAATTCAATGAGGTAAATTTCCTATACATTTATCACAGTGCAATTTCAATTCCAATTACATTATACCAAGTCTACGCATACAATCCCATATACATAATTACTTGTAAATAACATAAATTACATCTACTGTAATATAATACATTTCAAATACACATATATTAATATTCCATCTGTATTAAAGCCATTAAAAAACTTATCAAGGACAATAATGCAATTTAAATCACACTGTATATTGACTATTCTCATTACAAGTACATAGTACTTTCAAATGCATAGTGCATTTAGAAAAAAAAATTAAATCACTTGTAAATATTATTTTCACAACTGTATATGCAGTCAATTATACGCTAAAGAAAATATTTCTTTTAAATTTAACTTAATTGATGCAAGCCTATAATTACCCAGCTTGGATCCTAACTCGTAAACCGCGTATTGGTACCTATTGCCACCCCCCTCGTACGTTGTCCCTAGACCACCTTTGTTGTTTTAGCTTTACTTGTACTATCGAAGCTTTTTGTTTTCCGCACTTTCTATTTTCCTTCCTACTTTCTTTTTTTATTGAACACTGAAGTTTTATGCATTGCTATATCATCGTACAGTGGAGGGCCCGGCCCATGTACTGTAGTTACCACTACTCTTCCTGGAGCACCACCTTTGCCTATTTTTTTGTTTTATTTACTATAGTGTCAATCTAGTCGATTTCTTAATCCGTACTTACATTTTAACTGAATTACCATAAACAAATTTTATATTAACGACACAAGTATAGAAGATATGTTTAATAATATATATAACATAATAACATTATTTCTTATTATTATCTTATTATTTAATACTAATTTATATTTAATTTAAGATATTTAAGATATTTGGCATATTTAAACGCATTTCAAGCCCGCAGTTATTCATTTTGATCTGAATAACAAGTGGTGGTCAAAAGCTAAATGTACCTATTTAAAGACCAAAGTTTCAAGACTATCTTCAGTGCTGCAACTGCCAAGGAAATCACCCAGCTAACTGAGAGGATGACCCAAATTCCCCCATAACATAGCCGCTTAAATCAGGCCGAAAAGGAAGCCAACAAAGCCTTAAAAATCGCTAAACAAGTTACTCTCAATATCACCTTTGTCCAAATGGTCAAACCCAATACCTACGGAAACTATGAACCCAGCTCAATTCAACAATCAACCCTCCCTCAATCAACCATCAACCTCTAATGCTAAAATTCCCCCATCCAAAGGCTTCACCCTCCTTAAACAATTCCAAGAGATAAATTCCATTATTAATGAAATAACCCCCGAACTAAATATTACAGATTTCTCACTCATTCTCAATAACTTAAAATTCGCAAGAGCAAATATTAAGATAAACGAGACTGCGGAGGAAAAGCTATTTAGTTTCTTCCACGTGCTCTTTAAATGTGTTCTTTAAATGCTGGAAAATGGCCCCCCTTTCGCTGTCTGTTTTTGCATGGAACGCAAACGGTATGAATGCTAAAATCCGTTAGTTGAGTCTTTCGTCTTAAAATTCTTTGTTTGTCCGCGTCATTTAATTAAAATATAAAAAATATAAAAAACTATACTTGGCTTTGCCAAGGCAAAAAACATTTTGAAATTTTATAAAATAAAATAAAAATCTGTTTACTATCCTTAAACTTCCTTCTAGCACTTACTATTTGTCTCTGAGTAAATCCTTTTGGATTTGCTCGATTTCCTAGTTTTAGAACTCACGGATTCTTAACCTTATCTCTCTATCCAATCACTTGTCTTCCTCCTCTCTCTACCTGCGAATTGAAAACCAGCTTTCAGACAGCTATTGACTCAGCCTCCACCAGAGAAGCATCACGAAGATCCTGGAGACGTCCAATGAGAACTCTTCATTTCACCCTCCAAAGCTCTGACCGAAAATCTCTATGCTTCACTTTTGTGTTCCAATTTACGCTTCCGAAGATATTAAAAAACGAACATTCCTTCTCTCATTTCGGTGGAACTTTCGCTCTACGTTGTTAATCTCATGAAATATCTGTGTTAGAAGGCGATGGCCTAGGTAACACAGTTAATCACATGTTCCTATGGTCCTATGGACAATCTTCATAAAGTGTTCAGAGACTACTACACCACCGTTTGCTGATATAAGGATTCATTTGGTTTAAGTATTCATTCATTATATTATGTTTCTAATTCAAATTTCACTTTTATAACCTTATTTAGTTATGGCGTCTAAACAGTGATACCATTATACTGCGTCTTCTTAAGACAAGTAGTTTGCATACTACGCTTTATTGACTAGTGTAATAAATTCATGCAACTTTATAAAAACTACATGTAATAGTTTAACTACGCAAATTTTATATTTATGTTAAATTTATTTTGCCATATATTGTAGTCGCGTACGTCAATGACACCTCGTTAAGTAATACTTGATTACCCCAACTTTGCAAAAGCATTTTCTCAAATTACTATCACCAATATTATTAAAAACTTTGCTAACTTACATTCATTTTATTTGTTATACTTAATTTGTAAGTATTCTGACATCAATTTATTCAAACGGAGTTTTTTTTCAGATATTTTTGTTAAGTAAACGAATCCTGTATATTTTTACTCTTTTATTAACTAACCATTTTAATATATTCCTCTCCGTCCTAATTTTTATAATACACTGTACATTAGGGTGGAGCGAAATTTTTTTTTTTTGTTCGTTACTTCTGTATCAGCATGTAGAGCATTCTGTGATGTTGTGTTTTTTTTTTAAATGTTCGTGTGTTTAAATTGAATGTTCCGTGTTTTAACATTCTTAGTATGTGGTCTTCACTTTATTTTAAACTTTAAAAACCCCGAGATGATTTTGGACAAAATGTGACACTTGCCATTTGTGTTGAAAAGCACCTGATGTGTGCCAGAGTGTAAACATTACTCCGAAATAACCACATAATTTTCAAGGCAGCGCCTACACAGTCGTTTGGAAGTGGTATTTAATTAAGCAGAATAGAACTTTTTTTCACTATAAGGATAATTCTCACACTATTTGTGGTAGTTATTTTTAACTGATCAGTGTATATTCACTCACTAATTCGCTCACATTTATGTATTTATAACCTACCATAAATTGAAATCTATATTTTTTCCCGGTTCTTCTTAAGGCGCATCTACACACAAGCGAATCAGCTCCCTCCGTCGCTTCTTGACACATTTTGGAGTCGATTAGTCCTCCCCCAACGTGGGGGAAGTAATTCGCCGATTTGAAGATTCGTCTTAAAAACCGCCATCCGGGGCGGTCTGAGTACGAACATCAAAGCCATGAGGGACGCCATAAAACCTCCTCTCGGCGACGGGACCAATAAATCACTGCTTTCCCCTACACTTCGCTCTCTATTTCGCGAATGTGTGCTTCCAGGGTAAGATATGTATATTTCATACATATCAAATGGCTTGTTACATACTTGTTGGTAAGACAATGTTGTGCGCAACGTTACTCTTAAATAGTTTGGATCCTGCATCAAAGGAATGATTCAAGAATTTTGCGTAAAATAATTTTTTAGATAAAAGATTCAAAAGCTAAACGGATGGAAAAAAGAAATGTTCAAACTGTTTAAATTCTGGAAGTTTGCCATAAAAGGAAAACTATCTATCATAAAAATAAAGGGAAAATATTTAAGTAAAAATCATACAACTGAAAATTTGAGAAGTGCATAAAATATTGTAATGGAAAATATCCTTGACATGATTTCCATTTTTATCCGAACGGCTTTTATGGCTCCATAAAAACTCTTTTAGATAAAATCAAAGCAATGCGTAAAGGGTTTTTAAAGCAAAATAATTCCCAAGCCTCAGAATAATATTTGGGATTTTTTTTCATGAGAGTTAAGAAAGAGAAAGAATGCAAGGAATTTTTTTTATTTAAAATTAAAAAGCTTTTATATCGTTAGCAATCATTATGCACGTTAGATAAGGATAAATTTTAGAATTTAATTTTATTTCTTTAGAAAACATATTACTGTTAGTGTACAAGGAATCACTTAAGGTGTCTTACCGTAAAAAAAGTGTGATTTCCTTGCAGATTTTAAAATGCTTTTGCGTGCTTTAAACTTCGCTTAATATGTCTTGAAAATTTTTTTTAGATGGAACTACACGAGAGGGATTTTCAAAATTTTCTGAAACTAATACTTGCATTTTACTTCAACTTTTTTTTTTGCATACCGTATACTACTTTTCAGTGTTTAAAATTTCACATTTTTTTCTAAGGGGTTTTCCCATAATCTGTTTGTTAGATTTTATGAATATCAAACATAAAGATTAATTTCATATATTGACCGTTACATTTAATTTGAATATTTTCTTCTGCATTATTTTGTCTACAAAAATATCCGTTTCGATTTTTTTATAAATATATTTTTTTTTCGTTTTTGTTTGTTTTAGCATTAGTTGCATACATTGGCCGTTGTATTCATTATAAATAGATATTTTTTGTTTTTTTGGGGGACTAATTGCATACATTGACCGTTTGAATGTACTCCGTAGCGAAGCACGGGTATTCAGCTAGTCATTTATAACACGTTCCTTCTATTACGTCTTTTACCAGTTCTGTTTTAGGTATCCCTATACGACAATTTTTATGACATCTCTCAATTTTGTTTTGGCCATCATGCGTTCATTTACAGTTTCAGTTTTAAGAGAATTGAGCTTTTTTATGATTCTATTAACTTATGTAAAAACTCTCTCTACGCACTCAGAAGAGTGGGGTTAAACAGTAAAATGGGTCACGAAGTTTGGTAAGAATTCATATTTGGAATTATTAAATCCATCTTTGAAATAACGTAACAAATACCAAAATTCTGGGATGGTTTCATATGGGGGAGATATTATCAGGATTCCATCGAAATAATTCCCACTTTCTATCAATTTACAGTCATTAAATTACATAATTGCGTCATTTAACTATACTTACAATGAGAAATAAATATTAATCTTTTGCTGTATTTTTTAATTACAAGGGAAACCCCCAGATTTTGAGATAATTTTGAAAAAACCCCATAAACACATATGTTCTCTGAAAAACCCTGATCTGGGTTTAACAAGCCAGGAACCCTAAGGCCGTCTGCACACGGAGCAAGTCAAAAGAAACTGATAACTGACTCGAATCACAAACCAGTCCGTGTTGAATCGTAACCTATGTAATTGAATGGAGCCACGCACACGGCGCAACTGGTTACAAACCCGGTCGACCGGGTTCAGACGGCCTAAGTGTTGTTCATATAAGAAAACAAAAAAAAAGTAAAATATAACGAAGTCAGTAGAAAAAAAATAATAAATATGAGTCAGTGCTAAAGTTTTATTCTTCAAGCTACCTCCTCAACTATTAACACAACTTTGGTTTTTATCTATGTTCTTCATTATGGAGTTTTCTTGTTTCCGAACATTGAACTGTCAAAAAAAAGGTAGAAAATTAAAGGGTAAAAAGAGAGGTTTTCCATTCTCTTTACTTCTCATTCACTGGAGCAACGCAAGCTTTTGTCCCTAGATTCTTTAGGGAATTAAAAACCCTCTCCAAAGAACTTATAGAAGGAAAAGAAACTAAACCCGCAGAAACAAGCTGACATTAATTTGCCATCAGCAACTTTGTGAGATTAGTCCGGGTTCTTTTGTTCCAATTTTCTAGAATGGCTTGCTAGACGAGAAGATGAAGTGGTCCGTCTTACAAACTTGGATCGATAAAAACTCCTGAAAATATAATGAAAAAATAGTTGCTTGTAGGCCCTGAAGAGATATAATTTTCTTCCCAGAAGATTTCTTTCTTTCATTTCTAAAAAGTGGACAACGTTTACTTTTGAATGGTACTTAAAATTTGAGAAACGTATGAATTTTCTTTTAGGTGAAAGAATAATGCTAAAAGGAGGAAAAATTTTTCTCGACCCCAAAAATGTTTTTTTTTTTTTTTGAATGTGTGTAGAAGAGTTGAATGTGAGTAGAAGAGTAAATGTTTCTTTTAATGGATTATGAGCATGAGAATTTTAAAGAATAGCAATAACGTATTCGGGTTATTTCGTTACGCTTTTTAAATAAATATACAACATTTTCGCTATTTTTAGGGAATTGTCCGGCAGCGGCAGTAAAGTTGACAAACGTTATTTTTGATGACGGAGTTATTTTTTGTACAAAAACGTATATAATAATAAATTTTGATCTGCGGATTTGTTTTCTTTGAAACGGCCAAAATATCTATCAAAATACGTCCGAAAAATTGTGTAGCTTGTATTAATACATATGTCCAAACTTTACTTCCAATGAATTAGTTTATTATTAGTCCAAATGTTTTTTTTTCCGTTCGCAGTATTATGAAGAGTGTTTATCGCTTTGTTACAAACTTCCCTGAAGCACGAAAAATTATGTAGCTTGTATTAATATATAGGTCCAAACTTCACTTCCAATGAATTAGTTTATTATCAGTCTAAGTGTTTTTGTTTCCGTTCGCAGTGTTATGAATAGTGTTTAGCGCTTTGTTACCAACTTCCCTGAAGCATTTTGAAAATTTTTCATTGGATTCGTACAGGCTCTTTAGTGCATAGAATGCTCACTGACACTTTGCTTTATGAAAATGCGACAAAAAAGTAAACGTCTTTCCTGACGTGTCTTTGATATATGTTTGATACAATCTCTCTCTCTGGTAGCTCTTGCGCACTGTCTAAACAAAAATACCAGAGAAGCGATATTACCTATAGTGTAAATATCGTAGAATTTGAAAATCAACTTGCCAATCATTTACTGTTGTTCATTCAATATCTTCTCAGGCAGTGAGAATTTGAAGAACTTTCGTTTTCGTCTTGTAGAGATAACCATTCCACCATGCTTTTCGACATTTTTGTAAAATTATTATAACTGGCTTAACCAGATCAACTTCAAAACCCACAAGCTCACAGTGCAGTTAATTATTTTACCGTTACAGCTATGATATCTTAATAACTGATTGAATCGTAGCATTAAAGTAAGCGTTATAGTATGGGCAATACTAAAATATATTTAATAAATATCCTTCCAAATTATAAACACAAAAATAATAGAAAGATCATTATGCTCTATAAAAAAGTTTTAGCGGAGAGGAATAAGTTATGTGCAATTTATACAAATAGACTGACTTACCTCATCCGAGAGAAATGACCCTACTTTGAAGGGATAAATTTATGACTAAACGCTAGGATTCTAAAAAATATAAAGGATTCATATTGTGACATTGTCTCAATTACTACACGAAATTTGTAATTATATAAGTATGTGATGCCCCATTCCTACCCCTCAACATCGTCACCCCTCGTCATCTATCGGCGAACTGTGGTCTCATAAACTCTACGATAAGAGGCCATAAAGTTCTTGTAATGTGCGGTTCTGACATTATAGAACGCATAAATCCCAGAGTGGTTCGAGGGCTTTTGAGATTTTTGACACTATAGTGACATTTAGAATCCCATAAACTTCGAACACTTACCAGCATTTCAAACGCCGGAGAAAGCCCTTTGAATTCGCCGACAGTATAAAAGAAGACCCCAATAGTCCACGATAGACATATGTTTTTGAGTGCCAGAGGGACGCAGCTCTCTTGGTCAGAGATGCCTCATAGGCCAGACCTTTCGTTGAACCCGAAGCCATCCTGACTATCTAACTGTATATATTCTAACTCGCTGTACATACTTGCTATAGTAGTTGTAGTTGTAGTTACTGTTGTAGTTGTAGTATGTTTAACGTATTGTAGTAAAGTAATTGAAGCGAAAGGCTTGTCGTATTATTGACTACGGTACAATATATACGGGAAATTCAATAGTCTTTAATTGTCTATATTCGCTTTACATTTCAAAAACAAAAAACATTGCACCGAATATAAAAAAATGCAACGGATTGTAAACAATGGGTATTTTCTTGGTAAGCAACACCAATTTCAAACATTTGAATGACTAGTCTCTAACAGTGTTTTCACTCTATTGAAGCGGGATATGATAATTTCATAAAATTTTCAGAAATGTTTGAAAAGCGTTCTCGGACTACGATTTATGTTTCTGTCTAAGAACAGATGTCACTCAGTCAGTCTGAAATTAATCTGATAAAGTCGAAATCTTGCTGAATTCATATTTCGTATGGATATGTTTGCAGGTTCTATAATATTCCTTTTTTTAAAATTTTATATACGGGTATATTATTTTTTTAGAATGAATCATTTAGATACATTTAAAATGTGTTGTTGTTGCTATTGCTTCCAATGCCCCCTGGACGGAATTTACTCCGGACCAGGTCCATATAGGCTAGCGGTGCTGTTCTGGTTTGCAATGACACCACCAGCGTCGGAGTCCGATTTAGCCAGCTGCAACTTCAGTTTCGACCGATCAACCCCAGAAGTAACATCTGGGGGATCGTACCCTCTCCCACCCTCTCTGACTTCATAGAGGGACTTTCCGGTCAACGGATTTAACGTGCCAATTTCCGGCCTAGACAAGGAAATTTAAAATGTTATACATTTCACGTATTATAACATTATACATTTGAAATATTTATAACTTATATAATCTATCTACGCCCAGTGGCGTAGTGGTTAAAAGCTTCAAGCTGCCACATCACAGGTCCAGGGTTCGATCCTGCGACTGGGCAAGGTCGACTCAGCCTTTCATCCCTTGAGTGGGTCGATAAGGAGGACTAAGGCCGTCTGCACACGGAGCAACTCAAAAGAAACTGATAACTGACTCCAGTCACAAACCAGTCCGTGATGAGTCGTAATTGAATGAACTATGTAATTGAATGAAGTCCGTGATGAGCGTGGCTTCATTCAATTACATAGGTTACGACTCATCACGGTCTGGTTTGTGACTGGAGTCAGTTATCAGTTTCTTTTGAGTTGCCCCGTGTGCAGACGGCCTAAGCTTGCTTGGGAACTAAACTCTGGGGGTGGTCCAACGTCAGGTTGGCCACCTGACTGAGACATATGCTGTATGGCTCCCCAAACCTTCGGTCAAGAAAGCGGAGATGGGCACCGCCGGCCTGTTATGCCATGAGTTTAGTTTGTTTATATAATCTATTTGAACTTGATATGTTTCTCATCCACGATCTGTATATAAAAAGATTTGAAGAAATGCTAAAGAAAAACTCATTGAGAATGTGATTGGCTAATGTTAAATCTTTAATTATAGTGAAGTACGTACACAACTTTGTATGTTTTTAACTATATATGAATCACAAGAAGTTTGTATTCTTGGACTTTTAATCACCAAAAGAAATAGGAGAAAATTACGCTGAAATATAGTATATTTTTCTTCTGATTTCTTATACTCTCTTGCGATAAGCAAGCTTTTATCCATCAATTCTTTTTGAAAATAAAAAAAAATAAAGAAAGAAAATTAAAGAGGGAAACTAACAAACCCCGAAAGCTTTATCTGACAATTTTCTATCAGCAATTTTATAGAATGATTTGAAAGTTTATTTTTTCTCATTCTAGTTTTCTGTAAATCGGGAGATTTATAAACTTTGATAGGTAAAAGATCTTGAAAAGTACGAAAATATTATTTGTCTGTTGGGTGTTGAAAATTATGAACATTTCTTTCTAATATCTCTTTAATTCAACAGCGATTAAGCAGAATGGATTTTTGTTTGTGTAGTTCATTAGTGACAATAAAAAATATTACAAATTTCAACTAGAAAATGGGATAATCTTTTTTTTCTGGATCAAAAAATCATTTATGGAAATTTTGGCATTTTTATAATATTAACAATGAAATCTTTTTTTCAGCTGATTAAAAGCTAATAAGCATGAAAATTTTTGTATTTTTTACTATAGTAGCAATAAAAACTTTTTTCCGGTTGATTAAAATCAAATAAGCAATATATAAAGACTTTTATAACTCTCTTTTTAAAGTAAGAATTTATTATAGGAAGGTTTTTCCTTGACCTGACAAGGTGCTTTTGATATAAAATATTTTCAAATGGTGCGTTTGATATAATATATTATTGCACGATATAAATCGGAGCGAATTTTATAATGCATCTGTCACCGTGATTTTGATTAATTAGTGGTTAGGTATGATTATAAGTGATGACTCATGTGTATACCTACAAATCAATTTATTATACCTTCACAATACACATACAATTAATACAATTTATTACCGAAATTCGACTTCTCTATCTCATTATCATACTACACTTACAATTCCAATTACTCCTATTCCTATATCATATTAATACATTCTTTATTATTACCAATATCCACCGTTAATTACTCCCTATCATTCTTTAATTATTCACAGATGCTAAACTGATAAACTCACATATATTTTGCTAACATCATCATCTAAATTATCTAATCATTCAAAGATTCTTATCCGATCAACACATATATATTTCTAATATTATCACCATCTTACGGTTCCGAGTATCGGGTTCGGGGTTACCCAACTTTAATTCCAGACTTCTTCCAACGGAAATAGTAAGCCAGCATTGGAGAAAAACTCAATCTTGAAGGCCATTCCTCACAAGGCATTTGAATGTGAACCATATACAGTGGAATCTCGATCGTTCCCTGAATCCTCGTTTTCCCGTATATGTCGTTTATTTCCCTGAGTCCTAACGATCATATTGCTTTGTTATGTTCCCGCATTTATCGTTCAGTTCAGTCGGTCCCTTGAAAACCGATAAATCGAGATTCCACTGTATTCAGAGGGGCGTCAACGCAACATGATATAATGTTTGTTATTACTGAGGAATATGCCGAAAATTCCTACACCTAAGGTTTTGGGCTCTCTGGAATTCGTACCACATTAAAAAAAAATCTTATAGAATAAAAGTTTGTATTTGGATTTCCAACTTTAATATTTTATCTATTTGATTTAACGTAAGCAATACAGCTTTTAATAATATTTATTTTTAAATATGGATGACTGGGAAACATAGAAGAGTTGGCAAACTTATTCGTGTTCTTCAAATATCAGAAAGTTTACTTGAGGAAGTAGGATGTTATTATGTAACGATTAAGTATAAGGAGGGTCAAGCTGTTAAAAAGAAAAGAAAAGCAAATTACTGAGAAATCTTTCAAATGAGAGAAAATAAGGACAGAGTAGCTCTATGAAATTTGTTTTAAATGCGGAAGGCATTTGTCACTGACGGTAGGTACTTCTTGACTTTTCCTATGAAGTTCCGTGGAGTTTTGCTAGATATTTTATTATGAGAGTCCCCTATGGGCAAGCCAGCATTGCTCCCTATGAGGGGAACGACACGGAAACGACCACGCCTTATTCGGGGTTTGAATCCAAGCCCACTGCGAGGCAGCTCAGAACGCTAACCACAATACTATGTGGGCGGCGATAAAAAGTTTAAGAGGGAGAAACGATATCCCAATAGGAGACTCCAGTTAAGAGTAGCACAGACTGCAACCCAGTTAAGAGATAGACGAGGTCAGACCCAAGGTATCAGTGAGTATTCAATCATCAATGCAACTGACGTATTTCCATCAAAACACACAAGCAACACAAACTCACAATGTGGTGTGAAACAGTGCTGCAAGATCTAGAAATGTGGCATCGCCTGCATTCATTCACCCTGCACCAATTCAAAATCATTTGCATTATGGTACCTTAATTTAATGAAAGCATGTCATCTGTGAACAAACACAATCAGAAACATAACTTTAAGTATGAAATAAGCAAGACTGCTTAAGGATATGAAAAATTTATATCCTGATCTCTAACACACCAAAAATATCCTTTTTTATTAAGGTGCTTATGCAAAATACGTTACAAATGCTTGATGTTATCTTGCCCCTAAATAAAAGTAAATGAATACTTTGAGTAGTATCTTTTGAAACATTCTTGATTAAAAAGGAAAAGTCTTGAAAAAAAGGAAAAGTCCTCATCGGAACATCTTATATTTATTGTAAAACGATCCTTTAAGTCTTACATAATCCGATTCGTTTTGACTGTTCTTTTTTTGTAGCCTCTGTGCTAGGACTGAACGATTAGAAAAATTCTAATATATATCGTCATCCTCAATTTCACGTTTCTGTTATTTGGGGTGAATATATTTTGACTTTTCCTTACTTCATAACACACATTAAAGTAGTAAAGTTGTGTTATACCTCAGAGTATAAAATCTTAAATCTCTTAAGCCTATTAAGCATATTTAAGAGGAATTTCGGTTGTATGAAAAAATTTCCAGAGAGCTCTCCGGATAAAACTCACAAGAGATTAACATAATGTCGTAATAAATAAGCCATTCATTACGTTTATATATGCAAAAAGATTCTATTTCACGTATACTCCAGTCTGAGCTTTTAAAGCATGTCATATTTACGCTTAACTTTGTATCACATATAAATGGTACTTCATTATCCTCTAATTTTATTCTTTCGATATCAAAGCCTCTTTATGCACAAAAAAAGTGCGTGTCGTTTTAATTTCGTGTTTTAAAACAGCATTCTCTTTCATTTGTTTATCTAACAAGCTAAACGTCAGCTTTTAATGTAGCATTTCTTGAAACTGTTAAAAATATTTTTTTTCATTTCACCCGGAATGTAGAAAATTACTTTTGAGGTAACCAAACCAAATAGTTCGTTTCCCTGACATACAATTTTTAAATACGGGCTCGAGTTAGACATGGGTATTTTCTGAGAATAGCGCGCGAGGAGTAATAAAATTTTATTACTTTAAGACATTTCCGGGGGTAAAATCGTTCTTCTTTTTAATGCTAATATACATTTACCTGCCATTAAGGAAGTGCGTTTTGGCTTAATGGTTATTGAACCGAAGCACTTTAAAACATCGAATTTAATGCCTTTCAGAAAATTTAGAAGAAATACGTTAATAACTAATTTATCGGAACTAAAGTGTGTATAATAAATACTTTATGTAATATTGGATAATTTAGGATTCAAATGCTTATTTGGGGAATGGGTTAAAATGAAGAAATAATTTGGTCAATGGAATAAAAAAAGGTGATTTTGAAATTTGTTTAGAATATTTTTCGGGTTTTTTTTAGTAGTGAAATATCATTCCTAAAGTCAGTAAATTCGAGTGTTATAAAAATAAAATCTTTAGAAAAGACAAGCTATCAAACTATCAACAGTTTTTAAGGTCAATAGGCTAAGCAATTTCAGAACATATCAGTTTCATATCTATAACATCAATTCGCTAGCCAACTCGCATATTGACGCACTGTTGTATATGTACAGTGAAACTTCTCTATCCAGTCACCCCTATAAACATCCATATTGTTTACAGAACCTATTCAAGACTGAACAGAGCCAATGTTATGAAAGAAACTATTTTAGTCGGCCATTTCTTTTCCGAACCATTACATAGAGAACTTTCACTGTGTATAATTATGAGCAAAAATATTGGATAATATGGGATTCAAGTGTTTATTTGGAGAATGGTTAAAATAAAGTAATAATTTATTCCATGGTATAGATAGGTGGTTTTGAATTTGTTTAGAACTTTATTCTGCTTTATTTATTATTGAAATATTATAAGTAAATTCAGTAAATTCGAGTGTTATAAAAATAAAAATTTTAGAAAAGACAAACTGCCAGACTATCATTAGTTTATAAGGTCAATCGCGTAAGCAATTTTAGAACATATCAGAAAACCTACGTAAGAAAAATTTCCCCAATAATTTTGGTAATCTAAAAGTATTTTTAAAAAATGGCATTTAGACTCGGGTGTATTCTAAGGACAATTAAGATAGGGTTTTCTAGTTTCACATTTTCTTTCAATACTTGTGGCGTTGAAACTTCAATTGGGTGTGGCGCTGTAGTCATGCTACAGTGGCGTCATTCTTATGGTTAAAAATAGTTGCTTTTCAGTTATAAACGTTACTTCAAAACTTATTGGGATATGATTAGTGTAAATTTTATTCGGGGTCATCGAAAAAGGTTGGACACATTTCGAAAGCTCATAATTCTAAAATTAATTGAACAAACGCAATAATATTCTTTTCAAACAACTTGGCAAGTTTCCAAGATTTCTAAATGTAACTGGTACGCAACCGTGACGTTGAACGTTGCGCAGAAGCGATGCGAGGTGGGAAATGTCTTCGTTCGGCTTTCCGTCAGTGCAATGGCGACAGTTCAGGAGAAAGCTCAAGTGTTAAGATAAATACGATGGCAATTTCGCTAAACTGTTTTAATAGATTTATACTCCGCTAACCACAACACATATTGAGCTTTCTCCTGAACGTTCG
This sequence comes from Dolomedes plantarius, assembly GCA_907164885.2. Taxonomy (NCBI): domain Eukaryota; kingdom Metazoa; phylum Arthropoda; class Arachnida; order Araneae; family Dolomedidae; genus Dolomedes; species Dolomedes plantarius. The sequence goes on along the minus strand of OU015493.1, from coordinate 138,708,164 downwards.
CCATTGCACTGATGTAACATACCAGTTACATTTATAAATCTTGGACACTTGCCAAGTTGTTTGAAAAGAATATTATTGCGTTTGCTCAATTCATTTTAGAATTATGAGCTTTCGAAATTTGTTCAACCTTTTTCGATGACCCTATATTTCTATTTTTCAATTTGTGTTCTTTTAGGATTGCATGTTTACTTTTTACTGCTACAGAATCTTGCATTTATGGCGCGTTTGGCACTAAGTGCAGGATTTCCATTTATTTTAATTTGATTTAACTATCTGTTTCAATGGGGAACTCGGGGTCTTGGGATGTCTTATCGAATAGAACTGCATCTTATTCATAAAGTTCCCTTTTGTGTTAACTGATTCGTTTAGGCCTCCTGATGAAGAGTCTGGTCGGTTGCCTTGTTATATGGTTTAGTTCGTTTACTGCTACAGAATCTTGCATTTATGGTGTGTTAAGCAATAAATGTAGAATTTCTGTTTATTTTGCTTCATTCTTCGTGTTAGTAAATATCCTTTTCTGTTGAATTATTTACATTTTACTAGTTATAATGAATTCGTTAGCTAACTCGCATATTGACGCACTGTTGCACCTGTACAGTGAAACTTCTCTATCCAGTCACCCCTATAAATATCCATATTGTTTTCCGAACCGATTCAAGACTCCATAGAGCCAATGTTATGGAAGAAACCTCTTTAGACGGCCACCCCTCAAAACGGCCTTTTTTTCGGAACTATTACATAGAGAAGTTTCCCTGTGTATACTTAGGAGCATAAATATTGGATAATATAGGATTCAAGTGTTTATTTGGATAATGGTTAAAATAAAGTAATAATGTATTCCATGGTATACATAGGTGATTTTGAAATTTGTTTAGAACTTTATTCTGCTGTTTTGATTATTGAAATAGTATAAGAAAAGTCAGGAAATTCGAGTGTTATTTAAAAAATTCTTTATAAAAGTCCAGAATTTTAACAGCTTTTAAGGTCGGTAAGCTATGCAATTACAGTTTCATTTCTGTAACATAGATTCTTTGTGAGTTAACTCGAATACTGTTGTATGTATACCATTGAGCAGGATTACGAGTCGTTTTGCTTTTCTTCAGTTGATAGCGTGGGGGTTTAAATATGCAACACACCAGTCCGAAAAGCAGGATGCCTCGAGTTTTATTTCCGATCCGGTTGCTTTAATGGCGACGGAAATACTCGAGGGAGTGCGTAGTAGAATGGGCCGGAGCATTTACAATCGATTTGCTTGATTACGATATTTTATCCCATAATGAGCAAAGAAATAAAATCAAACAGGAAATTGAGCTATAACAATGTCGATACAAATATTAAATGTCTAAAAATCGTTGCACAGTTTTTAAAAATTGATTACTATTGCGTGAATTAAATATAATGTAAAAATAATTACAAGATAAAAAGAACTTTTTATATACCATGTTTTTAAATTTTCTGTTGAATCATATAAACTTGACAATTCTATGTATTAATAAATACTTTTTTGAAAATTATTTTGATGAATTATCCCATCAACTTACAAGATAAAAAGAAAATGAAGCTAATTGGATGTTAACTTGCATTTAACTTTTCGTTCCCGTTCCGGCCAATAGATGGCTGCACCAGTCTACAAAACAAAATTAACTGAAAATAACTGAAAATTAACTTACTTCTGCTTAAATATGGCTAAAAGTATTAAAATAATGCATTGTCATCGTGCTCTGAGCTATTCTATAAGTTTCAAATGTCTAGCTAGTCGGGAAGTTAGTTCAAAATCGATTGCAAGATTTGTACTTGACAAACACACAAACACACAAGAAAGCAAGTTAATAAAAACATGGTAATAAATTTAACTTCGTAGTATTTAGAGACAAGTGGAACGCTGGCTCTACACAAAATTCAATAGTTTGTTTTTAACACATTTGAAAGGGTTCTGATAGAAAGAAGAATCAATATTAATACTAGAGATTGCAATGGTGCTGTAAACATTTTATTATGAAATTCGTGCTCAGTTAGTAAGCTCCAGAATGTTGTCCTTATTTTGAAAGAAAAACCTATGAAGTAAAAAGGAAAAAGGACCATCACAAACATTGTCGGGGAAAAGAAAATTCTCAAAAGTGTAAATTTGTCATTTGGAGACACAACAGAAGACATCATGTAAAGAAAGATATTGCCTTATAAGGTAGTGAACCATTTCTTTTCTGTTTGAAACCCCTTTGAGTTGAATTATCTTTCCTACTGCTAGTTCTTGAAGCTACTCCTAAACCTTGGACTTCATTCTGTGGGGAAGCAGTTCAAAGAAGGTGCTTAAGATATACAGTTGGAAAGTATGATGTAGGCACGAATAAAGCCTTTTGTTATATAGAAAGAAGCGGTATGAGCTGAGTGAGACGATTTCCCTTCATTCCGTGAAAGGGTATCAGCTATTGCTGGTTCTCAAATTTCGAATTCAATAGCTAATTCAACAACATGAGGAAACCACTCTTACAAAGACGTACACTTTTATAAAAAAAATAAGACAATTTAATTTTAAATAACACAAGAAATGTAACACAACACAAATGGGGAAGCAGCCAAGTGGTGTCCAGCTTTAAAACTAACGAAATGCTGATCTGACATTTTTTATATACAGGCGTAGGTATCCCTGGCGAAGGAGTTGCGCCTCCTACATTTCACTAGAAGTAATATTTTCAACATTCCGTAGCAGCAGTGGCGTTGCGAGAAGGGGGCAAGGGGGTCTATCATGCTCCGGGTGCCTCTCGCAGAGGGGCGCCAAATGGATCCAAAATAACTAATTCTATATATTCTGTTACTAGTATATGTTTACCGGGGGGGGGGCGCCATAAGGTATCGTGCTCCGGGCACCAGTTATGCTCGCTAAGTCACTGCGTAGCAGTTTAGGCAAAGACAAGTTTTAGAAGATGACTATCGCCGCATCAGTTTATACGAGTTTAATGAAGCGAGTAGAATTAAAAGGAACAGTAACATGTGAAGTTATTTTGTTGAAGTTAATCCTTATTCAAAGTTGGGATGTTTACTGCTGTGTATTTCGGGTTAGAATATTTTATGATCCCGGTGTATTTTAGTATTTCAGTTCTTAGTTCTAAGCTTACATCGCCCTTCAAGTTAGTTATCAAGGTTCAAGAGAGAGGTCTTTTAAGGTCTCTCTGAGGTCTGCAATAAATGTTACTAAAGAACGAGAAAAACAGTTAAACGTTTTTTTAGTGTGCATATATATAAAATGTCTGTTAGGACCAGAGGTAGTCTAGTGGTAGCATGTTGGCTCTTTGTACTGAGGGTGCTCGGATCGGACTCCAAGCCTTGTGGTACCATTATAAACCGGAACCGCACCCCTCAGCCAGCAAGCCTATATGTACCTGATCAGGTATACATTCCGACCACAGGGCATAAGCAACAATAATAACAACAACAAAATGTGTGTTAAAATTGATCATAAATTCCCATCGTTGGTAACCTGCTTTTTCTCAATTTATTCTCCTAACTATTATTAATCTTGCTATAGTAAAAAACACTTTTGTTTTAAACTTCCTTTTAGATAATTATGTAAACTTTCTCTTTTCAAATTTTTTTTTGTATTTTTGAAAACGAACTCTCGAATCGTCATTACTCCCTCTTTTTATTTTTTTCTTTCTCCGTACGGTAATATAACCATGCGTACAGTTAGAAACGTCTATAATTGAGGGCTCGGCAGTGTATTACAGTTACCATCAAACTTTCCTGTAACATCTTAAGCTATATTGTCACATATAAATCACAGACACATAGAAGGACGAGATGTTTATTCATTGACTACAACTCGTACACTGACTCCCAACACTTGGAATTGAATTTATACCCTGTTGACAGAAAATGATCAGTAACGTGATTTCCGGTCAGAACCTTCTAGCATCGTCTAGAAGCGATTGGAATAAATAATAAACTAAATAAATAAAATCGACGTCACCAGCGGGATTCGAACTCGCCACGTTCGGACTGGTAGGTTGATGCCTTATCCGTTATGCCATCAATTCACTGAGGCATTACCCCCTCTCTTCTTAAACTAGCATCTCGCTGCTTCCGCTAGGGCTTTTTTTCGTACTCTAGTTAGTGGTCCTTGGTATGTTGGTTCTGGGTCGAACGCTGGTTGATCAACTGGGGGTTCATCTTCTTTGTCTTGGACATTGGCGACTGAAGGAAGCGCTTCATCAACTTCCTCAATCTGGAAATCCGGATCGTTGTAGGGTTTCATTCTCAGGACGTGCACTACAGAGGCTGTTCACACATTTTTTAGACGATGTATATTGTATTCACAAAACTAAATTACATAAAATTCTTGTGTTTTAAATGTTCTATTTGACATCCCTTATTCTGAACTATATTTCGACACCGCAATTTCCAGGATAATAATGCCTTTTGAAGTGTCAGAAGAGGTATTCTATCCCATTCCTCCTGAACAGCTTTCCAGAGTCCTGAAAGGGTTTTGGGACGACGTTTGGATAATGCAGATTTTAAAGTCCGAAAGCACAAAAATCCATAGGTGATACATCGGGAGATTTAGTAGGGATATCAGTGAAGGGTATGGCCTTGATACCAGTTTTTTGTTCCATTTCTTTTAGGACATTTACAGTGGATTTTGATGTGTGACTGCTAGCTTTGTCCTGATGGAGTCTCACATATTGATGGCACTGTGGGTAAAGCGATGGTATTTCATTCAGAAAAATTGGCGATAAAATATATTCCTGATAGTATTTGGAGTTAATCTTGACATTTTTTTCCACTCCCTTTATTTTTAACTTGCCATTATAAGAAATACCAGCAACAATCATGAATCCCTTAGAAAAACTTTCTTTCGATTCTTTGAACCATGTACTTAAATTTTTTTCTCCCCTTTTATGATAATAAATGGCTCTTTTTTTGTTGCAATCATTTAAATACACCCCTGATTCATCTATTGCGACAATTGTTTTCCATTTTTCTTTGGATAAGTGTTTCTCATATAGAATTCTGCAGCGTGTCCTGCTTTCAGCGATATGATTTGGAAGAAGACGATGCACATTGCGTTTTTCGCTTTCTTAAGATTTAAATCAACGTTTATCATTTTGTTTACGGTGGACACCGAGCATTTTAATGATTTTGCAACTGTCCTTTGACTAGGGGGATTTTTTTTTAACATTAAACAACGTACCTTTGCAATAGTCGAAGATGTCCGTTTTTCCTTGGATACTTGTTTGGAACTTTTGTCCCACTTGAGGTTCCAATTTGACGTGTTTTCCTTTCTTGTTGACGATATTACCTATCGACGCTTTAGATATCACAAAACCATGACTCTCACATCGTTTTTGGATAACGGAGTATGCATATTTCTCTTCGGAAAGAGCATAAATGTAGCCTTCGAACCACTGCTTTGTTAAAAACGCCATTTTGAATAAAAACAAAACTTTCAAGCCGTAGATAATAATTTTGACTTTTAAAAACATAGTACAATTGCAATTATTTCTTTTTCAGGAAACGATTTTCTATTACCGCTTACCAAAATCGTCTAAAAAATGTGCGAACAGCCTCTGTACATCCTTATGTTTCCTTCTCCTTGAGTCAGGGTAGAAGTCTTGTACTTCATAGTTCACAGCTGACAGGCGGCGTAGAACTGTGTAAGGGCCAAAATACCTCCTTAATAATTTCTCGGATAGGCCAATCTTACGTACAGGGGTGAACACCCATACCTATTCTCCAGGAAGATAGGTCACAGGTCGATGTTTTGTATTATACCTTTCTTGCTCCCGATCTTGGGCAATCAGAGTCCGGGTTCTGGCTAGCTGCGGTGCTTCCTCCGCTTTTGTCAACGAGTGGTCCACGTAGTCATCGTACGAGTCATCCGGATAGAACGGAAACATTGTATCCATAGTAGTCTCAGCCTCGCGTCCATGCAACAATAGAAAAGGAGTAAATCCCGTTGTGTCTTGTTTTGCCGTATTATAGGCGAACGTCACAAATGGTAGGATTGAATCCCAATCTTTGTGGTCGATATCCACGTACATGGACAACATGTCAGTGAGGGTCTTGTTGAAACGCTCCGTTAGGCAGTTAGTTTGTGGGTGGTAAGCAGTAGTCATCTTATGGTTGACTTGGCTTAACGAGATTATCTCCCCAACAAGATTTGACTGGAAAACCTTTCCTCTATCTGAAATCATCGCTCTAGGTGCTCCGTGTTTTAGAATAACCTCTTCCACCAGGAACTTGGTTACCTCTGATGCGTCGGCAGTTGGAAAGGCTTTAGTGATGGCGTATCGAGTTAAATAGTCAGTGCAAACTATTATCCATTTCTTTCCCAAGAGTCGTCATAGGGAAACGGCCAAGAAGGTCGATACCTATTCTGTGGAACGGTGAAACTGCAGGAGAAATCGGTACCAGTTGAACCGGAGGTAGTTGCGGCACATGCGTTCGTCTCTGGCAATCCCAGCTAGTGATTTGATTTTCATTATTTTCGTACCAGATCCTCGCTGTTCCGGTCAGGAAAAAATAGATATTAGATAGACATGTCATTTGGTCCCACCCATTAAATCTGGATACACGTTGTAGTTCTTTAACCATTTCTCTAGGTCCTGGTTGTCGTCACCCGAAAAAAAAGTTCGACTCCTGGGTTGACGGAAAACGGGCGTTGTGGTCTGGATAATCGGAGCGGAGGCATGTTGACTCGCATGGTTGTGGTCGTTTGTTGCAGAGACAACCGGAGTTCGTTGGCTCCAAATAGAGTCTTGGGTAGTAGTCTGAGTAGTTTGGTCCTGGGAACCTTCTTGCTGGCTGGTAGTTTGAGCAGGTTGGTCCTTAGAACCAGTATCTTGGCCTATTTGGCGGCATTCAAGTCACTTCCATTTCCCCTTATTAACTTTGCTCATTTTCCTGAAGTTCACTTCAGTAAACCCAACGCATAAGAAGTGGACATTTTCTTCACAATTCGATCAGTTCATTGCATGTACATCTAGTACCACTTCATCGCATTTTTTACACACCGAATTCGTTTTTTTTTCTTATTTAACAATTTTCAATTATTTTATTTAACGATTCTTAAGTATTTAATTTAAAAATTTAATTTTTAATCTTTGCAAACAGTACCTTTTTTAGTAGTACCCGGCGCCTCCACCAAACTGTCACATATAAATCACAGACACATAGAAGAACGAGATGTTTATTCATTGACTACAACTCGTACACTGACTCCCAACACTTGGGGAATTGAATTTATACCCTGTTGACAGGAAATGATCAGTAACGTGATTTCCGGTAAGAACCTTCTAGAATCGTCTAGAAGTGACTGGAATAAATAATAAACTAAATAAATAAAATCGACGTCACCGGCGGGATTTGAACTCGCCACGTTCGGACTGGTAGACTGATGCCTTATCCGTTATGCCATCAATCCATTGCGGGAATATCATTAAAATAATTTTGCATTTCCGTTAAATGTGGAATTAAACAGGTTAGATGATTTTACCGAAGAATAAGCACTTAATGGATGAAATTTAATGTGCTAGTAAAAAAAAGGAAAATAAGGTTTAAGGAGAGAGGAGCAAATGTTTTATTGACTGCAGGTAACTGAGTTGTGATTTTGCAATTTGTGTAGTGAGCTTAGTAAAATAATTGTGTTCAATATTATAAATTGCAATTATACAAGTTTCATTTGACACGATAAAAACTGCTTATACGAGTATTAATTTGAAATGCCTAGAAGAAATGTTATATGAGAATTTACTGAAATTTCGAGTTTGAAATCATTTACAGCTTGTTTTTTCTCTCTTTTGGCGAAAGCTAATATGAATAAAAATAATTTCAGTACAACGTTCAGAAAATTATGATGCATGATTAATGCACTAAATTTATGATGATGAATTTGTTTCCGGATAAACTTACCTCAAATAATATGTAGGTTTAATTTATTCTTTAATTTTTATCCTTGGCAAGCCTTTTCCTAAACTACATAAGTTTACATACGTTCATAATTTGTTTATATTTAATAATATTCGTGTTGAAAGGTACTGTTCGTAGTTACAAGGCAAGCTGTAATTTATTGCGTTAAGATGTCATTTATGTCTCGTTTAACACATTAGAGTGATATCCTAGCTATATTTCAACGTAATCTGTAGTATAATTAAGTCACCGCGAAATTATTGACTAATGTCAAATTGGCCCTGAAATTTGGCATGTTGTAACCGATGATGGAGAGGATTCAATCTGACAGGATTCGAAGACCAAAATGCAACGTCTAAACAGGTTTGGCAGCTATTATGGTTAGGTGATTGGGGCTGCTATCAACTTACCCTATTGGATGAAGAAAATATGGGAAAATTTGTCTATATTTACAGCTACATAGATGCTAATAATCCAATAAAAATGGTAATTTTAGATAGCCTGAATACCTCATCACCTTGCAAATGAATTCATTTTATAAATTTCGTGCACCAAAGGAATTTATAAGCGTTTAAAGCACACCATACCGGATTTTACCCCCGAATAATTTAAATTTAAAAATATTAATTACGTTTTTTTAAAAACGAAAAATGTCCCATTTTTCCCATTTTTCGGGAATTGTCCCAAACGAAATTTCATTCTCTGTTATGGAGGGCAATTTTTTTTAAATTTCAAAATCCAAGTCGGCAATCCTTGGACACATTTTCTCCAGAGGTTAACATTGAGGTGAACGAATCCAATAGGATTAGTACACAGCAGCCTTAAATATCATATGCATGCGAACACTTTTTTATAGAGAATTACAATTGCTGATATTTAATGTGCATTGGTATTTTGAATGAAACAGGTTGGGGAGGGGAAAGCGCTAGTAAGGGAAATAAAATTCATTCTGGTAATAAATAATAATCAGACGGAAATGGAAAAAAATTAGTTAAAATTCGGATCTATTAAATTGAATGATTAAAATTTGGTATCTGTCTCGTCACTTGACTCGTTTCAAAATTACGGGACGTTTATAGGGGCGAAGCTGGGCCACCTATAGGGCGCCCCCATAATAAAGAGGCTAGCAATACCGCTGTGATAATAGGCGAATGTCTCAGAACAAGGCCTCCGCATTGGAAAAAAAAAAACATTTGGTATCTATTATGGTGAGGTGATTAAATATCATACGCATACAAGCACTTTTTCAAAGAGATTTATAGTTATTGATATTTAATATGCATTTGTATTTTGAATGAAACACGTTGGGGAGGAAAAAAGGCTAGAAAATGAAATAAAATTATCAAATGGAGATGGCAAACATTTAGTTACAATGCAAATCTTTTTAAGTAAACTCATTATAATTTTTAGTTGGATATCATTTAAAATATCATACAATTAAACAAGTTTATCCTTGTTACAGATTGCTTAAAACGTAAAACCATAGTCCTCAAGCAAAAGTTCTGAAATTGTTGTCCGCAGACATCATTTGTTACCCAAAGAAAGCAATTACGTGCAAATATATATTTCCAGGCAGTCGATAAAGATAATGTAGACATGTCATGTCTCTTTGACAGAAGTAGATAGAGATAATGTAGTCAGTAGATAAAGCTAATGTTGGCAGTAGATAAAAATAATGTAGACCTGTCTAGTCTAGTCAATGGCATGTCTACATTATCTTTATTTACTATCTAGAAATATATTTGCACGTAATTTATTCTATTTAATCTTCTATCTTGACTCCGTTTTTTCTAATCATTTGATGTTAATCCTTTATTAATTTCTTTTCGGTCTTCTGTCTTCTCTGTTCCATTTTCTTGTCACTCTCTCGAATTTCCTACTTTATTTGTAAGCTTCGTTAACGGATGTGTTGTTTGCGTGGATTGGCGGTCATAAAAGTCTCCCCTCCCTGGCTTTTCGTTTTTGGAGCGTCCGCTCCACTTTTCAACCGCCCCCCCCCCCCTCCAGTGGGCTTCTGTAGTTTTCTGCCGGGGAGTTTGGAGATCCTCTCATTCGGGAATTGTCCATAGTGGTAATCACATTTATTACTTCACCACCTGATAATGAAATATTCTTTAGGGGACCGAGGTAGCATAGTGGTAATGCGTTGGGCTTCGGACTGAGGATGATCTATTCCCACCCCAACGACGACATTAAATACCTCCATGTATAAGCCGTGTCTAGGTATGTTAAACCTGTAGATCGGAAATCCCTTCTATGAGGTCAGAAAGGGTGGGAGAAGCTATGAGCCACCAGATGTCGCTCCCGGGGATGCTCGGTCTTAATTGAGGTGGAAGCCTATTCATGGGACGGATTCAATCCCTGCCAATGAATTAGTCGCTATGGGGCATTGGAAATTTGAAATATTCCTTAGTTAAAAATTAGTAGCCACATCCCCCTTTTATTGTGGATTTTAAGATGCCGGGTGTTCCTGGTTCGCGTTCAAAGATCAAAAGTGAAACAATATAAAACATGCGATATTTATGAGAGCTTCTATTTTTAAATAAGGCTTCATAATTGTTTCCAAATTTATTTTGTACAAAGCTTTGGAGAAAAAGCAATTGCAGATGTAACAGAAATTTTTGGATTACATTTGAAAGGTTTAAAACAGTTATCAGATAATAACTTTCTCTCCAAGAGTGGGATGTGAGTGTAATTTCTTCATATTGTTACATATAGAAAAAATAAAATAAAGCAAAAAACCCTTTTTTTAATGTAGAATAGGATTTTTTAACCAGTGGGGGACAAGTTCCGAACCTGCCGCTGTCAATCTTCTGGAACACGAACACACAATATATTACACAATTTAATGGAAAACATATTATTTACACAAATACGCCAGTATTTTAATGCTGGACTTAGGGTGCACAAATATATATATATATATATATATATAATATTTATGTGATAGGCTGTATTTTTAAAGTGCTACTTAAAGGTTGCAAATAGTATACAAGTTTTTATTACAAGATATATGCTTCTCGAGGTATGATGTTGCTTATAATTAGTGCAGTTTATATATTATTTAATATATCATCTCTATTAAATAAGCACTCTTTTAACAAATTTTTCATGACAGAAAAATACTATATCATCTTTGGAATAATATAAAAGCAAAATGATTGGAAAACAGAGAGGATATGCAGAAAGAATAGAAAGAACGGGAAAGAATTAACAGGACAATGGAAAGTTTAGTATACTCTAAGAGAAAAAATAACAACTACTAAATGGAAAAAAAGAGAAAAAATATTTAAGGTCATTTTTCTCTATTTCCTTCTTAGTCTCTTTGCTAGGTTAGTTAGGTACGTACTTTATCTAAAGATACTTTTTATTTGCCTGTGCCTTAAGCTGTTTGTGAGTTCAATTTATCACGTACAAGCGTTTTCTCTTCCCTATCTGTTTCAGTTTTTCACGCCTGTCTTGTGTAATTTTTCTTTCCAAAATTAATTACTTTGTTTGGTTAGGGGATACGATACGAAAAGGAAAAAATAATCATATAAATTTGCAAAACGTTAAAGAATAGCACTTTGCGTGAAACAAATACATGGTCATAAATAAAATTGGCTGGCAGGAATCTTGTTTTTCTGCTTTATAACAAAAAAAATAAATAAACAAAATGTGAAATTACTACAAAAGAACTTGAAAACGTAATTATTTCAAGGCAAAACGGTTTTTCTCAGGAGTAGCTAGTTTACTTTCATTGAATCACTATATCTATCTATCTCTCTCTCTCTCTCTCTCTCTCTCTCTCTCTCTCTCTCTATATATATATATATATATATATATATATATATATATATATATATATATATATATATATATATGTGTGTTTGTGTGTGTGTAAGTAAGTAAGCAATTCTAGGAGCATAAACTATAGTAAACTATATTAATTTGGGTTAATGTTAAGCAAATTAGAGTTAAACTGTAATTTAGTATTGGAGTTTTTAGTGGTTTCCCAATTCAGGAAGTAGCATTGTGTTTTAATGCAGCGGAGAATTCACAAGACTATGAGGTTATCAATGATTAATTGATTAGCACGTGCTCGGGATGACGCAATCATCGAATGTTCGAAATCACGCTAGTGTGACTCCCGATGTAATTGCAGCACGCGAAAGCGAACAACGCATAGATTAGGGATTATATTCAGAGAGGTAGATCGCATGTCGCGGGGATTGAGATGATGGAAAATGGCGATTTAGCTGGGTTGCTAAGATTTTTTAAGTGATGTTGAGAAATAAAGTTCAATTGTTATTCAAGTCGTAGTTCTTTGCTACAGGCCTTAATGATGACTGCATTTTAGATTAATTATTTAGACAATGGTTACGCCGTTTAAGCATCGTGCCATATATATATATATATATATATATATATATATATATATATATATATATTTACAAATATATATATACTATATTCATTAGAACATTAAGGTTATCCATCAAGAGACCATTTTTCATAAAACTGTGACTAAATCCAACGCACGAATTATAAAAGGAAAGCTGAAGAAAAGGTCAGTTTATTACCAAATACAGCACATCATGCGATTAAAAATGACGCGTTTCGTTAAGTAAATGTAAACCACGTGATAAATGTTCAATATGACGAATAAAAAACATACATAATTTCCAACGCTTTAATAAACCCTGCATGACAATAGTTTCACATTTTTAGAAAGACCATCGAATAAGTTGAGGAGCTGATTTATTAACACCGTAAACAACTTTCACTTACATTTTACCTTATCACTTTTGCAAATAATTTTGAAGACAATTCGAGAACGTCACAAATAAACTGCTCCAGTTAGATCAAATGATCTGTTTTGAATAATTTCAAAACAAATATCAATTACTCTGCTAGATTTAAGGGGAGTGGTCACTTTTACGTACCTTTAAAAGTATCATTTTTAGATCTATGTTCGATTGTATGTACCACTCATGATTTTTGCTTGATTTTCATGAAATGTTTTGAGTAACTGCTTATAATACTGTTTATTACATATATTCAATATTTCAAGGTAATAAAAAAAATAAAATTTTTTATGCATAAAAAGTGAATAATTTTTTTAAATCGAGCATTTTGCAGTCAACTGCTGTGCGCATTCTGTAAAATATATTATTAAGGTACAGTAATAATTGTTTACTATATGCGATTATAATACTTCAGGCAATAAAATCCACCAACATTTTTTAACCTTAACATATTTTAATTTTTTTAAAGAATTTTTTTATTAGCTTTTACTCGGTCCTTTTAGAAATTTCTAATTAAAAATAGTACGAACTAAAATGTTTTAATATATTTTAGAATAATGTTGGTGTATATTGTTGCCTGAAGTATTGTAATCACATATAGTAAGCAATTATTACTGTACGTTAATAATTTATTTTGACAGAATGCTTACAGTAGTTGACTGTAAAATGCTCAATTAAAAAAAAATATTCACTTTTTATACATAAAAAATAATTTTATTTTTTTAAATTACCTTGAAATATTGTATATATATAATAAACAGTATGTTAGGCAGTTACTCAAAAAATGAAGCAAAATTCATGAGTAGTACATACAATCGATGATAGGTCTAAAAAAGATACTTTCAAAGGTACTTAAAAGTGACCACTCCCCTAGATTTAAAAAAATTGTTAATATAAATAAATAAAATAACTTTTGAGTATCGTTTTAAAATTGTATTGCTTTACTTTCAACTTAAGCGCATAGTAAATAAACTAATCAGGAGCTTTTTCTTAAAGACATGTGTCACGTATATCACATATTAATAGCTAACACTCTAGCTACATGCATTAGTACCAATTAATCACTCCGAGTATCATAAGGCCTCTGAGCCATGAGATATAGTCGTAATTCTCTCGTAAATATGGTGCAATATAATCCTGGCTATAAACCATCTAAAAATAATCCTTATGCAGCTGTAACGATGCGTTTCCCTACTCTTAAGTTTTTCCGGAGAGATCATGTTTTACGACTGTTAGTCATAAATACAAATTCCCAAAACGATAATTTCGAAACTCCCTAAGTGACATACATTTGTAACCTATGTCCAAAAAGTGGAGGTAGAGCTTAGGAATCTCTAGATTTAATTTATATTTCACGTTAGGAGAAACGGGTGAAAAAGTTTTAAAGCTGTTTTCTAGCTAATAATTCAGTTTTAAAAATACTTTTAAGAGTTCATGATATTTAAGAGCTGAGTATTAGTGAGTCGGAATAAACATCGATACTTTTGACTGCACACTCAGTCGCTTCTCGAATTGCGTTGGTTAATTTTCGCGGATTTGACAATTCCCGAGTTTGCTGATTATGATTAAACAGGATCGTTTCATAGTTGATATTTAAAACAAAAATGTGAATAGTTCAAAACACAACATTGTTCTGTAATGTACTCTGGTGGGTGTAGTACATTTTATAATCTTTAAAAAATGAACTGTTATCTTAACACATTGATCTGTGTCAATTATCTTGACACAGAGACTGCGCCTGTATCTGTATTATCGTTGATACGTTTTTAAAGTTATAACGGGTGTCGATTTTCAGTGCTATGTTACATTTTAGGTTTTCGGGTTAAATGTGACCTATAGTATTCACAGTTGATAATTAGAAGTGATTGAAATTCTGATAATAAATAAAGAGAAACTGTTAAATAACTTTCTAACGATATTATTTAGTTTCTCTTATATGCCAAAATAATACTCTAGATTAGTTCAGAGACCAGCATTTCCTCTGAACCGCTTTGTTATACTCTAGTGAGAATTCGAAAAGAACACCCGAATGAAGAAATTATTGTTAATCATACCCACAAATATTATGCATATAAACAAAAGTTGTAATGCCTTATATATATATTTAAAAATATCAGGTAGTCTATTCTAACGAAACTACCGCTGGTTATTAACGTAGGATTACTTATCGTTACTTACCTCTTTTGTATGTATATATGTAATCTACATATATGTACGTCCACAGGACAATAGGAATATTGGTCAAACTGCACTTCCTTTCCCACGCATATATGTACGTATATATATATATATATATATATATATATATATATATATATATATATATATATATATATATATATATATATATATATATATATATATATATATATATATATATATATATATATATATATATATATATATATATATACATACTAGCTGAAAACTCGTACTTCGCTACGAACTACATTGAAATTAAATACAACGGTCACTGTGTGCAATTTATGCCATATATATATATATATATATATATATATATATATATATATATATATATATATATATATATATATATATATATATATATATATATATATATATATATATATATACCGGGTGGCCATAGTTAAACTGACAGTGCTCACAGTGTTCTGTAGCGCGATCTATTTGCGAGAATGACGCCACATTTTGTAGGAAGATTAAACAAGACGGGGGACGAAGGATTCCGCGAAAAAATAAATTAGTTCCAAAAGTCACCGCTAGGGGAATATTTGGCGCTGTGTAATAGAAAATAGAGTGTTAACAAATGCAAATCAATACGGAAATTACCTTTTATTTTGCATTCAAATGAGGTTCAATGTGGCTGCCGTTGTTGTGGACCACATATTGCATTCTGTGCACAGTATGCACAATAGCAGAAAGTAACATGTCTGCAGGAATCTCCCGTACAGTCCGTGATATGTTAAGCTTCAACGTAGCCAGGTCCTGGACCACTCCTTGATAGACCTTGGACTTAAGGTAACCCCATAGCCAGAAGTCGCATGGGGTAAGATCAGGCGACCGAGGTGGCCATGCAGTTGGAAAGTAGCGGCTAATGATTCTTTCTGTTGTGAATTTCTGTCGTAGCAGCTGTTGCACCCGTACAGCAACGTGTGGAGGGGCTCCATCTTGCATGAAAATGATTTCCCCCAAGCATTGTCTTTGCTGAAGTGCCGGAATGACAAAGCTGTTCAACATGTGGCGATATTTCTCTCCGGTAACAGAACAGGTTTCTGGTCCTGTCGGGGTAATGTTCTCATAGAAGAATGGACCTACGATAAATTCCGCTGTGAACCCACACCAAACTGTTACCTTTGGTGAATGTAAGGGAATTTCTGTGACTGCATGTGGTGATTTGTCATCCCAAATTTGGCAGTTCTGGGTATTCACAGTTCCATGCAGGTAAAAGTGGGCCTCGTCTCCCCATAAGATTTTCCACGGCCAAGCATCATCCACCTCCATTCTGGCAAGAAAGGTGAGAGCAAAAGTCAATCGCTTATCATGGTCGGGGTACAGTAACTCCTGTACACGGCTGATCTTGTACGGATAGAAGTTGATAATCTTTCGTAAGATTTTCCATACCGTACTGTAAGGCATATCCATATTCCGAGCTAATCCACGAGCGCTAGAGGTGGCAGCAATATTGTCTGGTCCTCTGTCGACAATCGCCGTGGCAACTGCTTCGATTGTATCCTGTGGTACAGGTTTTCGTCCTCTGCCTGACTGAACCTTCAGAGAACCTGTTTTCTCAAACGTCGCAACCATTGTTTTTAGCCCATTAACTGACACAGGACCGTTACCTTTACGCATTTTTTTGTGCGTTCTAAAAGCACGAAGAGCGGCTGACGCGTTGCACTGGTTGAGGTAAAAGAATTTGACCAGTAACGCACGCTCGACTAAAGAAGGAGACATTGCACATAAACTTTCAATCCGATTGATTCGAAAGTAACACATTGCCTTTTAAAACCCAAGCAGCTGGCACTGTGCCAATGGATGTAACGTGAAATTTGAATAAATAACTACTTCTTCTGCTCAGCGTACGTGATATTGCAGATCACGAGACTTTATCGGTGTTTATGTAGATTTTACGCTTTTTTAAAAGTGTTGCCATATTGCACTTGAACAAAATAAGAAAATGTGAATAATAAAACGTAATTTTATTCCGTATTAATTTTCATTTGTTAACACTCTATTTTCTATTACACAGCGCCAAATATTCCCCTAGCGGTGACTTTTGGAACTAATTTATTTTTTCGCGGAATCCTTCGTCCCCCGTCTTGTTTAATCTTCCTACAAAATGTGGCGTCATTCTCGCAAATAGATCGCGCTACAGAACACTGCGAGCACTGTCAGTTTAATTATGGCCACCCGGTATATATATATATATATATATATATATATATATATATATATAATAAATACGATGATCAATGTACATAATGTAAAAAAAACAAAAAATATGTTTATAAAAATCGTAAGATATATTTTTATAGACAAAATAATGTAGAAGAAAATATTCAAATTAAATGTAATAGGAAATATTAAAGAATATAGTACAGTTAATATAGTAAAGTTTGAGGAACATGATATCTTTTACTGTATTTTAATATTTTTTTGGATAATGTCGAATCGTCTGCCGCATTAGCAAGAAAAAAATATTTTTTGTCTATTTAGTTTTTATGCACGTGACGATAAATTTATTTATTGTACCAGAAAAAGAAATCACGTGATCAACATTTAATAAATTAAATTCTAAAAATTGATCTTTAAAAATTCACCAAAAATCAGAAAATGGAGGTAAAGATTTGAAAAAGATCTCATTTTAAAGGAATTTTTATGATCTTTCTCGTGATATACATTTTATAACCCCAAATTATTATTTTAAATTCTAACTTAAAAAAAGTTACTAAAACAGCTTAAAAATTTAATTTAAACAAATCTAAGAAGAATTTTTCAAAAATCTTTCTTAGTGCACCCCTACACTATAAGAAGAATCGCCATGCAAAATTTCAGCCCTTTAGGTAAAGCGGTTTGGTCTGTGCGTTGTCATTCAGTCAGTCAGTCAGTGAGTCAGTCAGTTACGGAACTGTTTTATATAAATAGATATGTCAAAATTTTGACGCATCCTGATACTTTTCTGTTTAACTTGTCCAAGCGATAGACTGGGTTTGACGCGCTGCCAATATTATAATTCTCGAGGACGGACGGTTTTAGCGTCTGAAATTTTCCTTTCCGCAGGACCGATATGAAGGAACCTAATCGTACTTTAAAATAGCTATATCTGTAATCAGAGTGACATGTAAATGTCCAAAGTCTAGAAGTCAGAGATTGAAGTGAGAAAGCAATTACAAACTAAAGTTTTGACTTTTCAACTTGAGGACAGAACTAAAACTGGGAAACATCTTGTCTCATACAGGGCTAAAGAAAAATATTCTACGCGGCGCTCACACCATTAAAAACACCAACAGTTCAATTCGAATCAATCACCCTTGGCTCTAATTGCCCCTATAATCTCCCTACACCTGGCTTAAGGTATTCCATTCACTGGCTTAATTTCTGTTAGTTTTTCGTGAAAGAGTTGAAATGATAATCAATCTTTTAAATCAAATTCTTGATATCTAGCATTAAACGAGCTGAACAGTAAATATCGCCGTTCGGCTTGCTGTTTACGGATATGGGTACCGTCTCGAATTCATTCTTCCCAATTAGAATTTGGTGTGCAGATTATTCGAGCACTGACAGAATATTTTGTAGAAGAACTGGTGCTTGAAGAATCTGGCACACTAGAAATTAAACTTAAAACACTATCAAAATGCAAAGAGAAAATACTATCGTAATATTTTACACAACGCACATGAGAGTACGCTCTGTCTACGTTAAATTTTGGAGACACGAATACTTCAGACTTCTATATGACATCTCCATGTTTGGAAAATATTTATAATATTTTAAAAGATATAAAGAATCAGGAAAAATAAAAGTGATGGATTATTTTTATTTATTTATTTATTTTATTATTATGATTATTTCTTTTTTCTTGGGGGGGGGGGGTATATCTATACACAAATTTGGTGTGTTAAGTGTCATTGCTTTTACTATTAATTCAAAACCCGTTTCTCCCGGGTTTAATTCCTGCTCACATTTCGATATTCTTCGAAACACTTCCTGGCCTACGGGACATTTAACACTAGAAAGACGGTTTCCGTCATGTTGACGGTTTCGGACATACTATTGAGCGCTGTGTCTGTATTTATGTCCTCAAGCTTCTGAAATTTCATGACTTTTTCTAATTTTACACGAAATATGCACACGTATTTACAAAATTATATTCGACAGTAAAGAGGGGGAAAAATGTGTTGTATACCTACCAAGACTGAAAGCCGTCAATTTGACGGCAATATAGAAAACAGGAAGAAATCTTTAAAATAATACCTGAAAAATGTTAATTCGTTTTCATCTGGTCCCCCTTTTGCAAATAACAGAAATATTTGTTGTGAAAAATAAGGACTGCACAAACCATGCATATATTTTCACGGATAAACCATACCAGGTTGTTATCTCGGCATACCTGCATAAAAATATATCTAAATATAGACTAATTTATTATATATTGGTATGAAATAGTTAAAAATTTAAAGTATTAAACTTTTAAAAACCATTAAATATTTAAAATTCTTGATTTTATTTTTTAATCGTCAAAATGACTGCGTTCAGTGTTCTTAGTAAGAAAAAAAAATTTTAGTCTTTCTAGTCTTAATAAACATATTAAATGCCATCTCGAGAGCTATGTTTTGAGGTTGAGTTAAAAAATATTCGATTTCAGCATTTTAAGGTACCGCTGACCTTGCGCCCCTCCGGTACACGTTTTGAGGACATTCCACTATTCCCGAGCGTCCTAGTCCAACGACACGCAAGGAGCTTGTCGGATCGTTCTAATATCTCAATTTTTTTATCCTGTCCCGATTGAATAAATCTGGAAAATCAATTCTATGAAGTCAACGCTTTTACCATTAATTCAGATCCTGCACCTCCCGTGTTTATTATCAATTCAAATTTCGCTGTGCGTAGACCTCCGGTCCAAAGAGAGATTTATGAAGACAAGCATTACATGCCTTCTCGAGAGCTATTTTTTCCGCTTGGGGCTGAAAAAAAAACGATTTTGTCATAGGCGCTATCGCTTACTTCGTAGTTGCTTAGGAGCACCGATCGCCCCCTGTGTTACGGTTTTTTTTGTAAGACATTTGACTGTTCACGCGCCTCCGGAGACATGCAAGGAGGATCTCGGATCATCTAGTTATCCCCGTTTTATTCCGACTGGGTACAGAAAAAATTTAATTGAAACACAAGATTATTTCGCCATATACCTAACATTAACAAAGGGAAATATAACTAAAAGTAAATAATTCAACAGAACAAGATAGTTACTAACAGGAAGAATGCAGACAAAATAAACCGAAATCACGCACTTAGGACTCAACACACCATAAATGCAAGATTGTTGCAACTGCGCAATCTTTATTAAAAAGTTAAAATTTTTCAACGCTAGGGTAGGTTTTCTGTTAATTTGTTAGAATGTCTATGGCTTCTTTATATGTATTATTTCGTGTTGAATTACTTACATTATTTGCGTTAATAACAAAGAAAAGTTATTTTGACATCTTCTCTTTTCGTCCTTTAAATGAATTTTGAAAAATGATTTTCCTCTGTTAAATATATTCAAGTGTATTCTATGCATTGCGAAGGAAGAGAAATAATCTCCAATTTCGGTCAGAAACTAAGGGTCGAATTGTTTACTATAGCGAAAATTAAACTAGCGCTATGCGAAGTTATGTTATGTATTATTATCCGCGATATTGACAATTTCTTCCGCTCAAATGAAAAAAATAATTAATTATTTATACTCCTATTCATCGAATCCCAAAAGTTTAAAAAACTCAGAGGCCTGCATGTTCGAACTCTCAACCTGCTACCCAAAACTCCAGCGTCTTAACCAACCTGCAACCATGAACCAACCATGTTTCAAACCAACTATGTGGAAATCTTTCTACTAAAGTTTCAGTTTTTCCACTCATAAAATGCATAGTGTTGAAGAAAAAGAATAATTTTTTAATCACTGTTCATTAAGCTTTTATTTAAAATACATCAAAATAACTGCTTCCAAAATGCGAGCACAAAAAGAATTAACCTTCTCTTAAATAACAAAATGTGATTGTGATTCGTGAAATTGTATTCACAGCAGCAAAGTTCCTCATATTTTATGTCATTTTAATGGATCTTTCCTTAAAAAAATTATAGATAATGAACAAGAGAAATTTGTTTATCCATTTTCATTTTAACAAAAGCAATTTCTGCTGTAGCTTTTACGATTTTGCTTAGGCTTGCCAGTAGCAAGGAATGTTTGAAATAGAGGTTTTTTTATGATCACAACCTCTTGAAAACTACACATTCTAGATATAATTGCAACATATTTTTTATCTGGAATCTGGAAAATGTAACTAAAAAGGAGTAATATTTCAATGAAATCTAGAAAAATTAAAATTAGCCTCATAAAGTTTATGTTCAAAAAATAGTCTTTAATATTGTAAGGTTAACATAAGATTCGATTCACAATAACCGAACTTTTAAGTGAATAAATCCAAAGAAACCGATTAAGATATGCTAATTGCGGCATACGCTGTTGGTATAAATACCAAGCAGCTAGATTGAGGAAGGGCTAGGAAGGGTCGAAGGAAGCGAAAGGAAGTGAAAGGAGTTTGCGAGCAGCGGCTCGAGGCGTTTTAGCTAGGCTGATGCTAACCTACGCGAGTTCATGTTAGACGAAAATTATTTAGCGTTCTGTGGCCTGAAGTTTACAAGGCAGAACTGCTGGTTGACTTTCAAAGTATCTGTGAGTATTGCAAATTGCATTTTTCTTGAATGAGTAGTTAGACAAGTAAATATATTGAATTGTATTTCCCTTGCATTAATGCTATATATATCTCGCACTAGTAATACACATTACTTACGTTGAAAAGCAAAATCTATATGTGCAAATATTTGAATAAACATTGTTGTTATGTAAGAACTGTGTTTGAATGAAATTATTTAGAGTGCCACTTCAAGATATACATACCCAAAGGTAGGGTAGAAGTGCAATAATTCTCTATACTGGCGCCCGAAAGTTTATATATACCCTGGTTGTTCTGTTTACATTTATAACGAACAACATACTTGATGTTTGAAGTGTGTACTGTACTATACTCTGATATTGATAAAATTGTGAAAGTATTTTGATATTATATTTATATACTGCTAGAAAATGTATGAAATAAGTCAAAACCCTGCTGAAAATTTACCCAGGGCAATTATGGTTCAGCAATTTGCGCCATTCGAAGCCACCTTCAATGGCGGCCCCTCAAGCCAATTTCTAAAGAAAATTGAGTATTACTTTCAGCAACATTGCACCCCTGAGGGGGATAAACTTAAAATTGCTCTAGCCGCTTTAAGAGGTAATGCATTGCAGTGGTACACGTGTATTCAAAGCAGTAATCTCATTTGTGACTATTTGTCGTTCAAGCAACTGTTTCTTAGCGTTTTTCCCGTTAATCAAAGTCAAATTGAAGCTGAAATTTATTCGCTAAGGCAACGTGAAGGTCAGTCTGCGTTACATTTCGCTATGGATAAAATTTTAATGTGTGAAGAATATTTAGAAGGGGTGACGGAAGCGGTAAACTTAAAAATAGTTATCCAGCGTCAAAAGTCAAGTGTTCAAGATTTTTTGGACAGTCAAAATATTACAAGCAAGGCTACCCTCCTT
This sequence comes from Dolomedes plantarius, assembly GCA_907164885.2. Lineage (NCBI taxonomy): Eukaryota > Metazoa > Arthropoda > Arachnida > Araneae > Dolomedidae > Dolomedes > Dolomedes plantarius. The sequence continues at coordinate 138,685,658 of OU015493.1, read as the reverse complement.
CAGTCTTTGGCTAAACATGACAATAAGCATTTCTACGTGGCTCCTTACCCTCACTCAAGTACAAGAAGTTTTATTCCCCCCCCCCACGCCAAAATTTTTCGTGAGTTTCAAACCAACAGCGAAACCAATACGGGGGGCGAAATAATAGAAGTTCACGGCGTTATAGTCGAATAGTTGATATTATTGCACTTAAAGTAAATAATGTGCAAGCACCTTACGTGCACTGGCAAGTTGTTTCACATGATATAAGTAAACCTGTTAAAACTGCTTTAACAAATTTCTTTACTTGTTCGAGCAGTAACCAGTATTTTGATTTTGAGCATAGTGAAAATCGAGGTATTTTTGTGGCTAATTAAAAAAGGGAGCCTAGGTGGAATAATGCGATAATTCCAGTGCAATTTCCTGAAAATAGTGCCGATACCAATGCTAGTGGTTTAGAAAATAAATCTTCTGATACTTCTATTAATGCTATACCTGATATTTTAGATGACATTCCAACATATGTTTATGAAGGAAATTTAGTAGATGATGAAGTATGTGTTACGGAAGTTAGTGAACACTTATTAGTTGACGATAATAAAGATGCTTTAAACGATAGTAGGAACTCGCTATGTAATGATGTTATCGTTTCAAGTTTCCAGCCGAATGAGGATGCTGTAGACCAGGTTGATAATATGGTCTTAAATAAAGGGCATGAAAACCAGACCGAGAATCAGAATGAATGTTTGTTACAGAGTCTTACTGTAAGTTTTTCAGCTGACGCTCCGGAAGTTGTAGCCGTAGTTAGCATTAAAACGCACGGGTGCGAAAAGCTTAATCTTCCCAAAACTGAAGCAGTATTAAAGAATTTAAATGATAACGATTCTGATGAAGCAAGTTTTAAAGAGACTTTTTCGTCAAAAGAGGATAAAACTAAAGTTAAGGGGAATAAAAAACGAGAAAAAACGCTTTCAGGTTCCAGCATTTAAACTGCTAATACTGAAGTAATTAAGTCGGTAAACAATAAGTCGTATAAGCATAAATAAGAAAAACAGAGTCAGTTTGTTGAAAAACAAGAAACAAGCAGCGAACCAAATTGTAACCGTATCATAAATGGCGAGATAAAGCCAGTAACTGAACACATAGGTGCGACGTATAAGTTTGAAAAAAATAGAATCTGCATTAAAATCTAATGCCGATACTAGCAAAAGTACGCAGAAAAGTAAAGTTAGTACTGCAAAACCTCCATCAAAGGATGAACGTGTCACAGATAAGGTACACCAGGTTATAAAAAGAAAGGATGACAATTCAAAAACCCTGTGAACAAGTTTAGGAAGCAGAAGATACCAGCCGCCCATCAAGAGTCCCCTACCAATAGAATTCCTGCCAATCGTCAAGACAGACCAGCGCCTCAGGCCCAACGCCCTGCTGCACGAAGGATGCCCACACGGTCAACGAACCCCTTTACTAGGACTCCCACCATCAAGAGAGGTTCCACTGAATGGAAAGACTGGTGCAATGAAGTTGCTGCCTTCATGAACAAGTCTTGTATCAATTTTATTATCCTACCCCACCTCCTTCAATAAAATCGAACCAAATTGGTTTGAAATTCGCCATTGTATATGGTGTGAAAAAAATTTTGAGAGGAAAGGGGTGAACCACTGAAAGAAACGGCATACTGTTGTTTTATAAATTTTTGAAGGGGACATGTAGTGAATAGAAAAAAATACATACTGCATACAGATAAATAATTAACCAACTAATGTACTAACTTCACAAAACATAACACATGTGCACTATGAATTGTGGGAGAACAGCTACAAACAATCAAGAAATGTCATGCTGTGCAATTGTGGTAACAATTTAACTGAAATAGATGTTCTAGGGTGCAGTTGGCCAGATCAGTATCCACAACTCTGCAAATCCACCGTTTTTTGGTGTCACCTGGACCCTTCGGGGTTAGTGTTGTAAAATGGGAGTGGTGTTTTCCCCCACGCAACGTGTGGAAGGATTTTGGCTTTGCCCCCCATTATGTAAAAAGTCAGACCAGCAATCGTTTTTAATTAGCTAGCTGAAGCCACTCAGACCTCAGCTACCTAATTTTTTTTTCTAGGAAGGCCAATGTAAGGTTTATATAAGATTCGATTCACAATAATCGAACTTTTAAGTCAATAAATCTAAAGAAGCCGCTTAAGATATGCTAATTGCGGCATACGCGGTTGGTGTAAATTAGGGTTTTCGACTTTGAGCAACTTTTTTAACACTCGGGTTTCGGGTTTGACGGGGTTTTTTAATTTAAAACCCGGGTTTTCCCGGGTTTACTTGGTTGGTTCCGGGGGGTCAATAGCAAAAAACTAAAATAATAAAGAATTTATTAGAAGCATTTAATTTATTTCAGAATTTCAAATATAAAAAATAACAGTAAATAAATTTAATGTTAATAACCAAATACATATATGTATAACATAAACAAAAGTAGTACAAATATCTCATTTTTTATAAAACTGCCTTACAACCATCATTGCACACAACTTATCATCATTGAGTCGGCTTCTGAGTTTAGCAAAGAAACCCATTACAGAAAATGCGCATTCTTCTTCCACCGAAGTTGGTCGAATTGTTGTTAAAGACCTGAAAAGGTTATCTAGCATTTCATGTCGGCTTTTTGTTGCCCGAAACAACTCAATTTCTTTTCTTATGATATATGAACCAGATTTTGATTTTTTATGATTTTCCTTATTATCATTCTCCTGCAGAAACATACTAAGCTCATCAGGGATATTTGTAGAATCAATATTGACCAATCAATCAATATATATCAATCAATATCAATCAATCAATATATTTGATCAATAGGGACATTTGTTTAGTACAAGCACCAATACTAGTAGCATCATCTTCAATTCCATCTTTAACTCCCACCTCAACTGCTACTTCTGGTTCAGACTATGACCCATTATAATTCACGTTGAATAATCGTTTTATTCAGGTTGTTGCCAGATCAAATATTTTGTTTTTAAAAATTTTGCTACGAAACTCATCATATGATTGGTCTTGGTTCCAAATTAAGTAATAAAATTGATATTCTACTGTATTAGGTAAATAACTAATTCCCGGATTTACTTAAAAATTCCCCGGGTTTCGGGTTTGTAAAATCTTTGAAAAACCCGGGTTTTCGCGTTCGGGGAAACCCGGGTCAAAAACCCTAGTGTAAATACCAAGCAGCTAGATTGAGGAAGGGCAAGGAAGAGTCGAAGGAAGCGAAAGGAAGTGAAAGGAGTTTGCGAGCAGCCGCTGGAGGCGTTATAGCTAGGTTGATGCTAACCTAAGCGTGTTCGTGTTAGACGAAAGTTATTTAGCGTTCTGTGGCCTAAAGTGTACAAGGCAGCACTGCTGGTTGACTTTCAAAGTATCTGTGAGTATTGCAAGTTGTATTTTTCTTTAATGATTAGTTATACAAGTGAATATAGTGAATTGTATTTCCCTTGCATGAATGCTATATATATCTCGTACTAGTAGTACGCATTACTTACGTTGAAAAGCAAATTCTATGTGTGCAAATATTTAAATAAACATTGTTGTTATGTAAGAACTGTGTTTGAATGAAATTATTAAGAGTGCCACTTCAAGATATACATACCCAAAGTTAGGGTAGAAGTGCAATATTCTCTATAATATTAATCGCAATGCGTGTTATTTATCAATTAAATTTTTGTGGTAAGTAGCATAAGGTATTTAAAAATGTGATAGTAAGTAAAAATTTTCGAGTTGAAACTAAATAAGAACTTTGCCATTTATCAGTATAACAGAACGCTAGATTTTACGTAGCTACCATATCAAATTATAACCGTGGTCTCCGAATTCCACAATTATAATATTTTAACAACAACGCAGTACTGAAGGACCATCGTAAGGATCGTGCTCCAGGCTTAGGCAGAGGGCTTGGTTCGAAAAGTAATTTACAGTCTCCAAAGTATAACTCGTTGAAACTTCTCCAGATCAATATAAACGGTATCACTTCTAACGCGTCAGAATTAAATTAGATCAAGTGTTGGATCTGGCTGAGATATATGGTGTGCAAATTATTGTTCTGCAAGAAACAAAATTGAAGTGTGACACTTACCTCAATATTAAGGGTTATGATATCTATCGGACAGATAGATAAAATAAGAGAGGTGGAGGCTTAATGTTCCTCATCAGAGATATAAAATATCAAGGTATAAATATTAGCAACGATATCACCGGTAACTCTAATTTAGAGATACAGGGTATAAAGATCAACTGGAGAAGGAACTAACTTAATATATTTAACATGTATCAACCTCTTGATCTCAATAATATACTCCTTGACCTACAAAATCTTTTCCTGCCAAGAACTATTTGTCTGGGAGATCTTAATACCAAGCATCAAGTGTGGGGCTCCTCTAGTGCAAATTCTAGAGGAAACGATTTGCTAAATATGGTCGATGATAAGGGTTTTGTGTTTCTTAATGATGGTTCTCCCACTCATTTTTCTTATAGCTACAATACGAAGGAGGCCCTGGATGTAACCATTGTTAGTCCTGACCTTAGCCTTGCCTGTAAATGGAGAGTGCTTGAGAACATTGGAAGTGATCACCTCCCAATCCTGTTTGAACTGAATAAGAGGCAACCTGCGTATTTGTTCAGCAATAGACGTTGGAACTTCAAGCGTGCTAATTGGAAGGCTTTCACTGACCAAACTGAGAGTTTGGTTTGTGCGAAACCCCTTACTAATAACCTAGAGACTGACTGGCTATCATTCAAGCGAATCATTACGACGCTGCTGGTCAGTCCATTCCTAGGGGCAAATTCAAAAAGAAAAGACCTTACTTAACCAGCAAAATGCCTGCCCTTCAGCCTTTAATTGCAGAGAGAAGACAAATACTAAATGATCTGGATTCTGTCCATAGTGACGGCAATAGAATCAGACTAAATAGAGTGAATGCACAATTAAAAAAGATGTACGCCCAGATCAAAAGAGACAAGTGGAATGAACTTTGTGCTGGTCTGGACTCAAGATCTTCCAACAGTAAATTATGGAAGCTGGTGAAGGGCATTAGTAAAGACCAGCCCCAATTCGAAAGGTGCAATACTATTCAATCTAAAGATTCCATCTTGGCTCAGAATGATGAACAGGCAGCTAATACTTTAGGAGAGCATTACCAATTAACGAGTAGTCTGAAATTTTCTGGTAACGACAGGTATGTTAAAACTATGGCAAGCAATGTTGTTCATGGCTGCCGTAGTAATCATCATGAGGGCCCGGTTATTTTCAGCAAACCCTTCTCGGCTCTGGAGCTTGACACTGCGATTTCGGGCTCGAATTTAAATACCTCGCCTGGGCCAGATGGTGTTCATGGCCAAATGATTTGTCATTTGGGTCCACATGGAAAACAGAGACTTTTATACATCATAAATGACTCCTGGAGACTAGGTAGTCTTCCACGAGATTGGAAAAAAGGAGTTGTGGTCCCTATTAGAAAACCTGGCAAAGATATTACTTCTGCTGAGAGTTTTAGACCCATAGCTTTGACTTCCATTACATGTAAAATTATAGAGAAAATTATTTTAAAAAGACTTACGTTTTATCTAAATTCCCACAACCTTCTACCGATGGAACAATATGGTTTTAGAGAAGGACACAGCACAACTGACCAGGTGCTTTTAGCCAAATAGTCAGAGACGCACATAACATGAAACCTACAAATCATACCATAGCTGCTTTTCTTGACCTTTCTAGGGCTTTTGACAGAGTTTGGACTCAGAAGCTGATTGCTAAATTGTATGTTAATTTCGGTATACGAGGTAGAGCTGTGCATTGGATTTATAATTTTTTGAGAGATAGACACATTAGGGTGAAGTTCAATGGTTAGACCTCAAATGGTTTTAAACTGACTCAAGATGTTCCTCAGGGCTCGGTTTTGAGCCGTATCTTGTTCACACTCTTTATTGCAGGAATTGAAAAAGTCATTCCTGGGAACTGTGAAGTTTGACTATTTGCAGATGACATTGTTCTCTGGAGTTCCGGCTCTGATATTAGAAAGATTGAGGAGACTGTGAATCTGGCTCTGGCTGAAAATGTGGGGCTTTGATGTAGACATTAAATTATGTTTTAACCCCTCAAAGTCTACCGTGGGTTTCTTTACAACTAATAGAAAATTATATAATTTTCGACCTAGAATCCTGTTGCATGGTCAGTCCCTAGAAGTGGAGAAACACCTAAAATATTTGGGCTTCATTTTGGATCCTGAGATTCTGGGTAATGGTTATCTGGATTATCTTACTCTGAGAGCTAGGAAACGCATTAATATCCTTAAATACATCTCGGATCGTGATTGGGGTACAGATGCTAGTACCCTTAGAAACACATATGTTTCTCTTATTCGACCCATTTTGGAATACGGCTTTCCCATCTTTTGTAGTGCTTCAGACTCAAACCTGCAGAGGCTTGAACGTGTACAACTCAGTGCTGCAAGGATCATCACGGGCCTTCGCAGTTCCTGCCCGAATGATATTGTACTTTATGAAGCTAATCTACAGCATTTGAGACTTAGGAGAAATGCTTGTTTGGTGAAGTATTACAGTAAGCTCTCCAGTCTAGGCTTTCAGAACCGTACTTCGAAATTCCTGGGATCATGGAGCAGTAACCGGAGGCTCAAACGTGATAGTCCCTTTGGACAGGTTGTCTCTGGTAACCTTTTCGCCAGCTCTATAGAGCATCACAGCTTATCTCAGATTATCGACCCTTCTGAGGGTCTCGATGGGGTTCACTTTCATGTTAACCTTCCTGTCCGGGTTAGCAAACAAATGGAATTGCCGTGCTACCTGAAACAGTTAGCTCTCGAAAGAATTAATAATGTCCCCATGGACGCTGTTCAGTTGTATACGGACGGCAGTAAACTTGATGATGACAGATCGGGCAGTGGCATTTACATTAAATTTCGGGATCAGGAGTTAAAGATCAAGAGAAGAAATCCGGACTTCTGCTCGGTATTCCGAAGCGAGCTCATTGCAATTCTTGAAGGTCTGGACTCCATCATGTCGCTTTCACGGTTTAATGATATCTGGATCTTTTCGGATAGTAGAAGTGCCATTCAGCACCTGGCCGACTGGCATAGTGTCAGGGACAGTGCTAGTGCAGACATCATAAGGAAACTAAAACAACTCTCCCTTTCCAATCGGATCCACTTTCAGTGGATTCCGTCCCATGTCGATGTTGCTGGAAATGAGATTGCGGACAGTTTGGCCAAAGCAGGTGCTAAAGAGGCCATAACGACTGTCGCTCCTCTTACTTATTCGGAGCTTTTTTCTAAATGTAAGGCAAATAACAAAGCCATTTGGACCGTACCACCGGTAAACACATGATACCAGAGTAGGAGCCCAGGTGGCTCTTTGGTTGGGGGCAGCAGTAGACGAGATCAAACCACATTTACTCGCTTCCTCAGTGGTCATCTGTCATCCATGAGTTTTATTGGTGGTAGTAAGCATTTCGAAATCTGCACTAAGTGTTCTACTGCTCAAGCTTCCCCTGACCACATTTTATCCTGTCTGGGGCTCACCAGGCAGGACCTGGCTCAAGATCCTCTTTTGGTGCTGGACTTTCTCAGAGTGAACGAGCTTATGGACCTGATCTAGCTCTGCTGGTCATGGGGATGAGAAACAACAACAACAACAGGACCTTCGTATTAAAGGGATATGATATACATACATACACATATATATACACATATACGAGTATATATATATATATATAGATAGATAGATAGTATAAATAAATAAATATATATATATATATATATATATTTATTTATTTATTTGAGTTAATAAATTTATTTGATTTTAGAAGTAGACCATTTATATCAAAACGTGCTTTTATTAAAATTTCAGTGTATTTTTTTACGAAACATTTAAGCAGAATAATATACAATGATCGATCTTTTACTTTACTAATATTTTTATGCCGTCAACTATAGTGGTTAACGGTACTATTTTTGTGATGTTGGCAAAAATATTTTGTGTGTGGTTCAATCCAGTAGATTGGTTGTTGCAGTTTATAAAAAAAAAAAAACAGGTGTCTGTTAAACTGTCTATTAAGCTGAAAGGTAATATGTTACATTTTCAGGATTGATCAGAAATATCTATCATCATATGTCGAATTGAATAAATATGTTGGTTAAAAAAGTTTCATGTTATGGCAACATAAAAAATGATGAAGGGTCTTGTAAAATTCAGGATACAAGAAAAGTGACAGTTGTGATATTTTGAAGTTGAGAAAAGAAATTGGCAAAAAGAGCACACATGGAAAATGAAATGTGGAATAAGAAGAAAATTCTACCAGCAGGTGCTGAATGGAAACACAAGTAGTTATGGAAATGAAATGAATAGTTAAAATGCAAGATATTAGATTAAAAATGTATCAAATTGGAACATAATAAGTTGAGTAGTCATGTAATATCATGAGCACATGACAATATTATATATATATATATATATATATATATATATATATATATATATATATATATATATATATATATATATATATATATATACCGGGTGATCCAAAGTTGGTAAAAACTTTAAAAGTTCATAAAAAAATTAACAAATTATGATAAAGAAGTGCGGTTTGCAGGAAAGAGCTCACAATGAAGTCGGATTTATTTTTAGCAGCAAAATAAAAATTGGTTAAAGTCACCGGTAGAAGGTGCTGACGATCCGAAACACAACAGTACAATAGTACGTTCCATTCATTTATTCTTGCTATAAAAATTGCTCATCATGACCTCCAGAAAATTGTACAACACAACTAAGGTTACTCTTAACAGCGTAACCAACAATGCTCGATCGTATAATGATAACATTCTGAAGGTGAATGAGTAATCCTAGTGTATCACGGTCTTTTATTGCAAGATTGATTTGCATAATTCTGCTGAATCTCTCGCATGTCACCGACATCCACCTTTGACTTTCTTTCTTTCATTTTTTGCCTAAGAAACATCCGACTTTTTTTTAACCCTTTCTTGCAAACGGCACTTTTTTATCATTTTTACATAAGTCTTTACGAACTTTTGGCACACAAGGTATATATATATATATGTAATGACACGGGCGCGGGCCGACGAATGAAGGGCTGAGTGGCATAATTTTGAGTAATGGTTCATCATGTCGCCCGGCCGTGCATCACAAATATTAAAATCCATTCCCGCATTCATCTCCACCCTCGGACACGCAAAACACCACAACGTTGATTTAACTACATCTTTTATTTTTAAGATACACAGAAATACAACATCTCGGGGCAACTTACAAATGAAAAAAGCCCACATGTACATGATACCAAACCTTATATAAACTTATCTCGTCATGTGATCGTAGTAGGGTTTAATTGGTTAAAAGTTAGAAAAAGCGTGACTAATGCGCTAAAGCATTTAATTTTCTGTCCACGCTACGCAAGTTTAGTTTTCGAGTAAAAGGCAGCCATTTAATATTTTCTCTCGAGGTTATTAGAACTTAGAATCAAAAGCGAAATTAGTTCGAACGCCGCAGGGAATTTAGAATAAATTAGAATTTAAAAGAGTTATAGGATTTTTAATGTTATATATATATATATATATATATATATATACACTAGTTATCAAAAATTAAGGAAAAATTACAAAAAGAGGGATAACACGTTCAAAACTAGGCCAATGTGTTTAAAATTTGAATATGTTGTTAAATAAAAGGTGTTGACCAATAGTACATTAGGAAAAATAGTGGCGCTGCAGTCGGAATACGTCATTTGCGAGGAGCATAAAAGTGCATGTCTCAGAGCAAGGCGACAATTGTCGCTGCGAGGCTGAGATTTCTGGCATAGCCAAATTTTAACAATGACCTCCAGGCATCATGTGACCGAAGAACTGAGATGGCGAGCTAGTGGGAAACTAGAGGAAGGACAAAGTCATACAGAAGTGGCCAGATCGCTAAATGTGAGTCCTTCTGTTTTTCATAGACTTTGGCAACAATTTTTAACCATGGATTCGGCATCCTGGAGGTTCAGCCAAGGATGGCCATACATTACGACGAGTGCCGATGACCAATATTTGTCATTATGCGCACGGAGGAATAGAACCGCAACTCCGTCTGCAGATCCACCCTCGCTACAAGCTCTGGAAGGTTGGTATCAACGCCAACCGTACTCAGAAAGCTTTACGAAGGTGGTCTTTTTTCGAGGCGACCAACCATTTGCGTCCCGCTCACGTCACGCCATAGGCGGGAACGTTTGCAGTGGGCACGTAAACATCTCCACTGAACTCTTGATCAATGAAGCGCTGTTTTCTTTACGGATGAGTCCAAGTTTAGCCTCCAAACCGATAGTAGGCGTATTTTGATTTGGAGAGAACCTGGAACTCGTTTTCATCCATCACATATCCGTGAAAGAGATGCATACGGATCAGGCAGTGTATGTGTTTGGGATGGTAACTCTTTGGGTGGACGCATAGACCTCCATGTCTTTCCCTGTGGAAATGTGAATGCTCACACCTATAGAGATGACATCCTTGATGCTTATGTGCGCCCTTATGCCGGGGCAATAGGTAATGATTTCGTGATACAGGACGATAACGCGAGACTGCACAGGACTCGCATCGTGGATGCTTATCTTGACCAGGAAACAATTCAGCGCATGGAGTGACCAGCTCGATCACCGGACCTGACTCCTATCGAGCAAGTTTGGGACGCTTTAGGACGACGTATAGCTGCTCTCATTCCTCCTCCTAGGACCCTAGCTACGCTTTCAACTGCTTTACAACTGCTTTACAAGAGCAATGACTCTCCCTTCCTACCGAAATCATGGACCGAATAATTAACAGCATCACACATCGCTGCATGTGCAGTATTGCTTCTCGGGGGGAATCATACACCATATTAAAGGTACTTTTACTATACCAAACTTACACATCCGATTTGTTCATTGTATACATATGCTGGTTTCTATAACACCATAATTGTCTGGCGATTTCTTTTTATGCTATTTTATACCCACCTATGTGTTGTATAATGTATATAAGTTTCATTAAAATTTACACGTAACTTTTTGAGTAACTGCTATTTTTGTGATTTTTCTTTAATTTTCGATAACCAGTGTATATATGCATATATTACAGTATTTTGATATGAGTAATTTCACAAAGAATCACAATTTTTTTTGGATATACATTACTTGTGAGTCAGACTACCTGTGCTCTTTTAAAAGGTGCTTCAGGAACTGTTCAGGAAAACTCCATTTTCACCTGTGAAAGGAATGTCGTAGTACATCTTGTGTATGTTCAAGTTGTAAAATGAAAATTTGTCAACACTAAGGTTGAAGTAGTTGCCTACAATGGAAGCACCAATGTATGAAAGTACATTACAATTTACAGCTACAGTGTAAGGGAGAACGAATGCTTGCTAGGTCGTTACCAAAGGATAGGAGTCAGACTAACCCTGGATCACATCGCGTGAGGCAGTGATACATTGACTTAGACACTTATCGAGAAATCGACTGCTTCTTCTACAGTCATATTATCATTACAATGGATTCTCTACTACTAAGCAGTGTCAAGGGCTGGTCCCTTAAAATCAATCCCAACGCTGCATAACTTAGAGCACAAAATGGAGAACCAATGCTTAATATACTACATGCCATGAATTACATATATTAACTAGGATATAATATAGAATGCTGCACATTCATTTGATAACAGGAAGCTTGTACATGTGACATAGAAGAAGAGATAATAGAAATTTCTTTTAAGAAAGATATTCGACTTCCATAAAGGGAAAAATATAAAATTATTAAATTGCTCTTAAATAATTGTGTTTGTCAACAGTCGTGTTCTTCAAAAACATTTCAAGGAAACATAATGTATTGAAAAGTCTTGATTAGTGGCATTCATTAATCCTTTCTTTTAATTACATGTGCAGAAAAACCGTAAAGAAAAAGTTTTTCATTCGAGAAAAATTTCTTTTCTTTTTACTACCGCTTCATAATGAATTTGGTTAAAAGAAAATTCTTCCACGATTAACTTTCAGAATTATTTTAAACCGTAAAAGAACAGAAGCTTTGAGCTTAATAGTCTGTGTTCTGAAATCTTATATTTCTTCAGAAAACTCAATTTAGAAATATGTCATTAACTAAAGCGGTAATGCGTTTTTAAAGTAATTTGGGAAAAATGCTCATTTGAAACGAAATATTAAAACAGCTAAGTTTTAAATCATTCTCTACACCATTTTTTTAGTTTAACTCTTCTTATATAAGAAATTTTAGAAATTTAGCGACAAAGTTAAAACGTGGACATTAACATTTGTTTTTAACAAAATTTTGTATAAAATTTTTCAAAATGTTCCTGTAGTTTTAGGGTTTTTTTCAATACTATGCATATTCTAGACAATCAAAAAGAGAAAAAAGAGATAAATACTGTCTGTATGCAGACATAAAATACGTAAATTGGAGAGAATTTTATATAAAGTTAATTAAATTGAAGATAATTCACTTTAAAGTCAAAACTATTCCGTTAAAAGTATTAAAAGAGTATGGTTTGAGTTTTCCATTACAGCTTTGTGCATTTTAAAAATGCATTTTTTAGGAATTAATAACCATTTCAGATATTCATATGCCTTTTGTTATAATTTAACCATTAGTAGAATAAACTGGTGATAACACGTTTACTTTTCAGCTATTGGCAGAAAATGCTCATAAATATGGAATGTGCCTCAATTGTTAAATGTGGCAGATATATTTGATATTGCAGAATACTATAAATTTCCTTTACAATATTAAACTAAAACTTGGGGTGTGTTTATGGTCTATAAAAGTTCTATTGGGATTTATGCTCTTAAAATAATTGCATTCATATCAATAAGGCGTATTGGAATTTACTGAACTATGGTTCTCAAAGTTTTGTCTTTCTGTAATAACGTTGAAGATAAGAATAAAGATAATATGTTGTATTAGTTAGTATTGTTATAAAAAAAAGTTTGTTGCTCTCTCAATGTTTTACAGTTTTTATTACGCTATAGCTAAGAGAAAACTTGATATGAATGACGACACATATTAGGGCATAATTCCTATAGTTGTTATCTGAACTCATGACTTAGCTTATATCTCATATCAAAGAGTGATATTTCATCGGTTCTCCAAATAATATGCTGTAGTGGTCACCCTATAAATCAAAGATAAAAAGGGTCTGAATAACTACCATAACTTAACAATACAACAGATTCAACTCTTCAGAATTACTCTTAATACGTTTCAGTAGACTGTTAAATGCGTCGAATGAAAAATTGCACTGGTCAAGTACAATACCTATCGCTCAAACCCTACAGTAGCTTGAAAGAGGTAAATTACTTTCAAGGCATGCGTATATATTAATATTTAAACATAGTTTTGTTTTAAAAAAGTCTCGCAATTCTGTAAACTTACTCTATTTTGTTTAAATTCTATTCTCAATTACCTTTTTTTTTTTCAAAATGAATTTCTCAAAATTTTTAAATGAATTAATAGTTTAAAAAACATATTTTCGATTTTCTCATTTATGAGATTCTACACTGAAATCCAAGATGCAAAGTAAATAAGCGCCTTTAAAAATCTTACAGGCTGAGTACAAGACCTTCGATATCACGTGGCTTAAATTAAATGGTCAAAAGCAATCTAGATCGAAGCCTTTTTTTCTACAGAAAAAAAAGCTTCTATCAAAAAAACTGGAAAAAAAACTTTGTGCTATATCTGTAAAATTCGACCGCGTGCTGCTAGGTTATGCACTTCTTTATTCATAACTTACTGATGATATTTCACATTCAAGTCATTAAAAATTAGAATTACAGTGAACTTCAGTTTTATTCTGAAAAAGAGAGGCAATTTTTGGCATTTACTTTTTACCCTGCTCTAAGGTATGTTTCCGAATCTAGAAATCTGGCTTACGATCGGGTAAATGGTTCAAATTCTAAAAGTTGTGAAGACTTTCATCTAATTTAATTTCACGTGAAAAAAAGTTAATCTTCAAAAAGTTAATCTTTAATGCTAAATTTAATTTTCTAAGTATAAAATACTTTTATCTCAGGCAAAATGTTAAATCCTTAGAAGCAGTTTGTTATACCCTTATAACTGAAGAAATTAGTTCTAATAAATTTGTGTAACTTTTACGTGAACTCAATATATTTCATAATCTCTTTGAATGTTTATAAAAAAAACAGAGGAAAGACCAAAAACACAGAATTTCTGAAATAAAAAATTAATAAAATATAACACAATTATTTTTCCGTGTTTGGACCAGCTATGGGCAAGTTAAATCCGTAGATCGGAAAGTTCCTCTATGAGATTAGAGAGGATGGGAGAGGGTACGATCCTCCAGATGTTGCCCCTAGGGGTGCTCGGTCAAAATAGAGGTGGCACCTGGCTAGTTCGAACGCCGTCCCTCGTGGTGCCATTATGAACCGGAGCCGCAGCCTTCAGTCCGCTCCCTTATATAGCCCCGGTCTTGAATACTTCCGGCCCCAGGGCATTAGAAACTATAACAACAACAGATTACTATTTTTATTAGAATGATGTGATATGATAAAACTCATGAGTATATAATTATGTTATGATGGGTACCAGAGATACCCCATTGCCATATGTGCAAAATTGGGAAATGAACTCGAAAGGTAACTAACCAGTCGATACGTTTTTAGAAATAGATTTAAATTAACATAACATGAAATAATTCTGGGCTATATATATATAAATATGTATAAAAGAGACCATATTCTGTCGGCTCCCTGTGGGAGAGACACTACGAATCGAGCAGAAAAAATCAGTTTACAAATTGATAAAGTACATTTTCTTTGGGCATTATTTTAAAGGGGAGATATGACCAACCTTGGTTATTGCGGTTGTAGCAGCTCTCGGTACAGGTAATGATGAGGCACATCTCGGGGTTGCGGCTGCAGGCAAGTTGCGGTCAAGTAGAGACGTACATCTCGGAGGCGCTTCCATGCTGACGAGGCTTTCTCGGGGACGCATCAGCCTTTTCAAGGTCATTGCGCAGCAGTCAGGGATTCTCGCCACAGCTCCCGAACATCGAATCTCTTCTACCTCAGGTCTCGTAGTCGATTTACTCCTCCGAAAAAAAAAAAAAAAAACTTCGGGCTTTTTCCCTTTTTCTGGCACCGCCCCCAGGTCAGTCTTCCCGTAAATTTATTGATGTTTCTTCCGTATAATTCGTGGTAGAATGATACGACATCTTCCCACGGTTGACCCACTTGGTATTTTATTTTCGCGAAATTGTAGGCCCCTTGTCTCTTTATACACTGGTGTAAGAAATTAAGAGAATTTGCAGACTTGGTCGATTATCTCTAGAACTACTGTACCGATTTTAATGAAATTTGATATGTACATACATGACTACTACTGAAAGGATATGGACATACTAAACTACTACTTCAACTTCCACTCCTCACTACTCCGGCGCGAAGTACTTCGCGCTCAAACATCATTATGGACTGTGAAAGAACTTTAAGCGGATGTGTTGTTCCGCAAGCTCCCGATGCTTAGCTCTGTTGATATTTCTTTTTGTGTTTTCTTTATTTCATCCTAAGTGTTAGTCCTCTCATGTAAAGATCATTTCATTAAATATTTAAAATGATTTAACGTTTAATTATTCCCTTCTAATGAATGGAGTTAGCACTCCATCCCACATGAGGGCTCTTGCCGGTATTGGACTCTAAAATCCACCCCTAGCATGCTGAACTTAAAACTTTATTTTCTTTTGATGATTACTGGATTACTGTTATTTGTCATTTCGACTTCGGATATCGCAACCGAAAGCGAAAGTGATGTGCCACGGACTCCAATAATTTTCTGATGGGATGTTACAGAACCAAAACCAGAAGTGTAAGTACACTTTGATCATATAAAAATTATTTGATGCATACGTTGACGCTTGTTCAAGAAAATTTTGATGATTAATGAAATTCTAATATTATTGATGATATAAGAAAACTGAAGAATATTTCAACGTTCATTTTATGCAGGAATTTAATTGATGCTAAATTCACTTTTGATGAGCTTTATCGTTGAATTTATCACTTCTGTTTTCTTGAAGAGAATTCTATTTTGATGAATTTATTTGATGATTTTATGAATATTTCGATATTTAATTTGAAGAATTTCGTTTCCTTGAACAACCGCAACAGAACATTTATTTCCTATATATTTTGAATGATTGTGAATTGAATAGAGTTTTGAAGAATATTATATTATTATTTTGATGCATATGGTTGAGAACAAAATATATTCTTTTATTGAGAACTGTATATCTTTATGTGAAGAAAATTTTTGAAACCGAAATTCTAATGATATTTTGATGTGGAATTTTATTATTTGTTCTTGATCTTAAACGCAATTTTAGAGAGAGAATCAAGTTATTGATTTTGGTTTTGAATATTTGTATATTTGTGTAATATAATTGTTTGAATCTATATAATTATGGCTACTCTCAACGATTACTACAATATTGCAAAATCGTTAAAAATTGGTAGTAGAAATCAAATAAAGGTTTTACATAATTTAATTTTTGGTACAGACGGCGACAGGTAAAATCGCGCCAGATTACGTAAATTTACAGGTTTCAAACAGCCATTAGCTTTGGAAGAAACGAAACAGAAAATACCTAAAGAGTTTTCACTTGAGGACTTGATTTCTGTTTGTAATCTACTTCATTTAGAATTTTCAACTGACCCAGATAAATGTGCCAATACCATTCTTATGAGTCTTAGTGATTTGTCGTTATTAAAAGCGGAATTTTCTGATCTTTCGGAATGCGAACTAAATGATGGTCCACTTCTGATTGAAAGTTCAACCCAAACTAACAACGTCGTAGCGGAAAATAGAAGTCCCTCCCCTCCCACCACTTACGCAGAAGAATCTTCGAATAAGCAAAATACGCACATTTCCTTTGGTGAATCAGGTCAAAGTTTATTGCCTTCAGTTGAAACTGCGAGTCTCTCTTTCCAGTTGTTTAGTCTAAAAGACGTTGTTGATTTAATAAAACCTTTCTCGTCTCTTGATAATTACAGTGTTGAGAATTTTATATCTGACGTTGAAGAATTTTTTGTTTATATCACATAAACAATCCAATTCACCAAATTACTTTTGTTAGAAAATGTTTGACTGGCCCCACTCAAATTTTAATTAGGTCTATTCGTGGAATTACAAATTGGGAACAATTGAAGCACCATTTGTTAGACGAATTTTCGGACAAAATTTACAGTATTCAATTACATAAATTAATGTAATCTCGACGTATGAAACCGTTTGAAACCCTACAAGAATATTTCTTAGCTATGAGAAATTTGGCACACAAAGGTTCTCTCGATGATTCATCTCTGTTTGAGTATGTCATAAACGGAATTCCTGATTCAACAAACAATAAAATTATTCTTTACGGTTGTAAATCCATCCCTGAATTTAAAGAAAACTTGAAAATTTATGAGAAAATCTTTAACAGTTCCCAGCATTTCAGACAAAATAATCAGAAAAAAATCGATGCTTACAACTTCAATGTGAAAGTCGATAATACACGTAGCCCTAATACACAACCAGTATGTTATTCCTGTGGCTTGAGAGGTCACAAAAGCAACCAATGTTTTAATAAGTCACATGGTAAGCAATGCTACGGATGTAAAAGTTTTGGTCATGTTCATGCTAATTGCCCCAAAAGTTATCGAAATTCTAAACCAAAACCCGATTCTTAAAAACCTATTCCTGATAAAACTGTAAACGCACTTTCTCCTGAAACTTCATCGAAAAATCCTATTCATATTACGTAACGTTCACTCATACGTAACGTTCGTTGACAGCACTCTGTGACACTGGGTCACAGGCAACCCTCATTAATGAGAAAACCTATCGAAGAATTGGTTCGCCACCATTGCAGCCCACCAACATTCCCTTTTGAGGAATTGACCGAAACCAAATTCACAGCATCGATTTCTTTCAGGATTCTATCGAAATTCAAAACATCACTTTACCTGCTAAAATACATGTTTTAAAAGATGACTTGATTCCTCTTGATGTGATTATCGGAATCGACTTTTTACAGCAAACCCAATTTACATTTGATAAAGACGGTATTCGTTTACGCAGTACTGCTGATAAAAACATGTTCATTAATATTACTAATGTTCCTGATGATCAAGCTTTTCCATTTGATCTTTCACACATTTTGAATTCTGAAATTCCTGAGGAAGTTCAAAATGTTGTTACTTCCTACAAACTCCATAAAGTTCAAGACACTGAAATTAAGATGACTATTTTATTACAAGATGAAATCCCCGTAGCTCAACGTTCTCGACGACTCCCTTTTGCGGAACAGAAAATTGCAGAAAGACAAATTCAAGATCAGGGCCAATTAGACATGTCTGAAAAACCTCTAACATCTACTCAAGATAAGATTTCTAGAGTAGAGAAAATGGATAATCCAATTGATTTTGAATGTGATGATGATGATGATGATGGGAAAGATTTAGATGATGCTGATGCCAATTACTTAGACTTGTTTCATGATAATGATGATGGAAAAATATTTAGATGATTCTGATGCCAATGATTTAGATTTGCTTCATGATAACGATGATGATAATGCTTTTGATATTGGAGCTATCAAGTCAACTCTTCATACATATCATAGTTATGAACTGGAAGTTCTTGCCGTCATTGAAGCGCTAAAGAAATTTCGAAACTATTTGTTAGGAACAAAATTTAAAATTATCACCGATTGTGACGCTTTCCAAAAAACGATGCACAAAAAAGACCTACCAGCTAAAATTGCTCGATGGGCATTGATGTTAGAAGACTTTGATTATGAAGTTTGTCATCGACCCTGTAGACAGATGAAACATGTTGATGCTTTAAGTCGTAACCCCATTCTTGTAATTACCTCAAATGATATCACTCAAAAGGTGAAAAATATCCAAGATCAGCATGAATTTATATCTCAAATAAAATCTATGCTTGAATCTACACCTTCCGATGAATTTTTTGTTAAAAACGGAATTCTTTATAAACTTCATCAGGATGCCGAACTTTTAGTAGTGCCACAAATGATGCAGAAAGAAATAGTGCTAAACGCCATTCACAAGTTCATTTTACTTCACAAAAAACCGAATTAATTGTATCTCGTGAATTTTTCATCCCTCAACTTAAGAAATTAGTTCAAGAAATTATTTCGAATTGTATTCCTTGCATTTTGTCCTCGCGAAAATCTGGAAAACAGGAAGGATTACTTCACCCCATTCCAAAGGGTGATGCATCCCTTGAATGTTACCATTGCGACTTTTTAGGACCTTTACCATCGACAAAAAAGTTATAAGTATCTTTTTACAGTAGTTGATGCCTTTTCCAAATTTGTATGGATCTATCCCGTGAAGTCCACCTCCACGAAAGATGCCGTAGACAAATTATCCTTGCAACAAGCTACATTTGGCAACCCATTGAAAATCATTACAGACAAAGGTAGCGCATTCACATCTTCAGAATTTCAAAGTTACTGCCAGGAACAGTCAATTGAACAATATTCAATAACAACAGGTGTACCACGTGGCAACGGTCAGGTTGAGCGCATTCATGGTACAATTATTCCCGTTTTAACAAAGTTAGCTATAGATGAACCTGATAAATGGTATAGATGCGTCCCAAGATTGCAACGTATCTTAAATAGTACCTCCGCACGCAGCACAAAATTCACACCTTTTCAACTTCTAATTGGTGTTAAAATGAAACAACAAGAGAATCTACAGATTAAGCAACTTCTTGACGAGGAACACCACCAAAGTATTCTTGATGACAAAGCAGCGTTACGTAGTGAAGCTAAACGAAATATCCTTCGTTTACAGGAAGAAAACATACGACAATATAACAAATGGCGTAAACCAGCTTGTAAATACAAGATCGGTGACAAAGTAGCAATACAACTAACTCAATTTGGAACTGGATTAAAGCTCCGACCAAAGTTCTTCGGACCATATGAGATCACAAACATCAACCCCAACGATCGTTACGAAGTTCGAAAGTTAGGACATCACGAAGGTCCAACCATAATGTCAACTGCAGCAGATAAAATGAATCAGTGGTGCAGAAACTGAACACCCATACCAATGTGATGAACATTGCTTTTTTTTCAATTTTTTTTCTTTTTCTGCTTGTTTTTTCTTTATCTTTTCAGCCTTATTGTTTACTCCAACCCAGCCGCGGACGCCTGGAACTTCAGGACGGCCGTGTGGTTGGCATCACCACTGAAATACTACTTCCACTTCCACTCCTCACTACTCCGGCGCGAAGGACTTCGCGCGCAAACATCATTATGAACTGTGAAAGAAATTTAAGCGGATGTGTTGTTCTGCAAGCTCCCGATGTTTAGCTCTGTTAATACTTTTTTGTGTTTTCTTTATTTCATCCTAAGTGTTAGTCCTCTCATGTAAAGATCATTTTATTAAATATTTAAAATGATTTAACGTTTAATTATTCCCTTCTAATGGATGGAGTTAGCACTCCATCCCACATACATTGATACAATACAAAACAAATAACCATTCAATAATTGTAATACACACGCATGATCGTGCGTAACACTCGTTGGAGTCGGAAGGTATGAAACAGGTTCCAGAATAAAAAAATGGGTTAATAGATGGGTTAATAGGGGGTATGGTCCCCTCTTACAGATATACAAGTCTCGAAGCGTGATTTCATACTTGAAAAAGGTCAGTTTATCATTTCCTGTGGCAATTGGTCCCACTCGTTCAGCAACGCTGCTTTAATTCCCTGGATGGTTCTCGGAGGGGGGTTGCGAGTTGCAATTGCCCTTCCCAGAACGTCCCAGACATGCTCTATAGGATTAAAGTCTGGAGATCTGGCTGGCCAATCCATCCGGCGAATATCTTCACTCTCTAGAAATTCGTCGACCAGAAGAGTTCTAAGTGGCCTCGCGTTATCGTCCATTAAAATGAACTCAGGGCCAACTGCACCCCTGAAAAGGCGAACATAGGTCTCCAAGACCTCATCCCTATACCTCACACCAGTCACAGTGTCTCTTTCAAAGACATGGAGAGGTGTGCGGCCATCCAACATGATGCCTGCCCAGACCATTAAACCTCCTCCACCATAATGGTCGATTTCGCGGACATTGGAGGGTAGGTAGCGGGTCCCTGGTTCTCTCCATATGAACCCACGGCTAGAATAGGTATTTAGGCTGAACCAGGACTCATCAGTGAAGAGAACGGTCGCCCATTGATCCATACTCCAATCTCTATGCTCTCTGCACCATGATAAACGGATTCTCCTGTTCGTAGAAGTGAGCGGGACGCAAACAGCAGGTCTTCTTGCAAACACCCCTCTCTCATGAAGTCTTTTGGAAACAGTCACCCTTGATACACGGGTTCCTGTGGCTGCATACAAGTCACGAGAGAGCTGAGAAGCTGTAGCACTCCTGTTACGCCTACATATAATCGACAAATGGCGATCTTCTCTGGCCGTCGTGGCTCTTGGACGACTTTGCCCAGGCTTCCTCACGATGGATCAGGAATCCTGGAACTGTTTCCATAAGTTACACACGACGCTGGGCGTTAAATTGAACTCTCTACAAATTTGGACTTGAGATTGGCCTGCTTCTAGCCTCCCCACAATTCGCCACCCCATTCCATCATCTAAATGTTGGTGGTTACTCATTTTTACTGTTACAATTTGAAATTAACCGATTGCTGAAAAATAACACCAAGAAATTCGCCGAGGTGTGTTAGCGAACGAAATGCGTCTTAACTTATGCGCGCTTATAAAGCCTGTTTCTCTACTGGTTCCGCCTACACACACGTGAACCCTTACGTATTTGACGTACAATATTTCCATTTTTGTCTAGAAGCAGTGGTTTTACGTTCAGTTCAGTTCTTTTCATGAAATTCGATAAAATATGCAAATTCTCTTATTTTTTTTCACCAGTGTAGAATTTTGCTTCTTCCCTTCCTAAGTAATTTTGGGGTGCGTTGTTTCTCAGAACTCGGTGCAGGTGCGGGAGACAAACCCCTTGCACTATGTCCGTTTTACGACTTTTAAATGCGTTGATGGAAAAAAGGGCGATTTCACATACTGTTGGAAGGAACTGAAAATTACTTCACATCAAATTATGATCCCTACTCATATTACAATCCAAAACTTGACGTGGGTTACTTTGTATCGACAAAACTAAAAAATAAGTTACAAATAATCTTATAAAAATAATCATAAGAACGCAATGTTAAGACACAGAAAAGCTGAAATTGTTCATGGTATGTTTAAATATATTCACAGCCAATGATATTTCTCGAAATACATTTTGATGGCGAATGTTGATCCAACTCAAAATATTATCGCCAATAAAAGTCATGCCGCACTTACATTTCTTGTAATTTGAAATCGGACATAGTATCTCTCCTCAACACTCAAGCGCACGTTGCGGATCGATATATTTTATTAACAGTAAAACCTCTATTTCCGTGAGATTTATGTTTTTGAAAATGGTAGGGAAAAAAGTATAAAACAACTGAATTTGGGTAATGCAGTTTTAATGTGACTTTAATGCTCGATTTGAAATGCACATTTCAGTTCCTGTGATAGCTAAAAATACCTGGAATGGAATTTTAAAATAATTTTATTGCGAGGAAAAAGACATCTCGGTAACAAAAGAGTCGTAACCTTCCCCGCGGCTATGATTTTTGAGAACTTTATTTTCTATTTTTTTCCTGCAAAAAATAATAAGATAGAACGATTTCATAAATGGATGTTGCGTGCATTATTTAGCTACAGAAAAAAACTATTATATACAAATTTTTGTTTAAAGAAAGAAATATATGAAAATTTTTAATCTCCACAAAAGATCATGTATTATCATTAACTCTTATTTCCATGTTTTTTAACTCTTTTTTTATCATTAAACTCATTTCTATCAACTTGGAAAATCGTTCTATAAATCTTTGTTTTTAGTTAAACTCTTGTTATATAAGTAATTTTAGAAATTTAGAGACAAAGCTGAAACATGGACATTTATTAACATTTGTTTTTAACAAAATTTTGCATAAAATTTTCAAAGAAATTCATAAAGTTTTAGATTTTTCCCCCAACATTTTGTGAGTTCTAGACAACCAAAAATAGAAAAAACATTTCAGGTAGTCTCTTCTAACGAAACTACTGAGGGTTATTAAAGTAGGATTACTTATCGTTGCTTTCTTTTTTTGTATGTATATATGTATGTATGTGTTATGTATATAAGTATCTATCTATCTATCTATCTATCTATCTATCTATCTATATATATATATATATATTTATATGTGTTTGTGTGTGTGTCAGTCAAAATTTTGATGCATTTTGGTACATTTCTGTTTAACTGTTTACTGCTTACCTAAGCGATACAGACTGGGTTTGGCATGCTGCCAAAATTATAACTCGCAACACAGGACATTTGTATTTTTTCTTTCTGGAGGACCGTTACGGAGGAACGTAATCCTACGTTAAAAAATCATTAAATACTGTCTGGATGCAGACATAAAAATACTTAAAAGGAAGAAAATTTTATATAAGTTAATTAAATTGAAGATAATTGAAGATCACTGTCACTGTAATAGCATAGTTTGTTCCGCTTTTCTTAAATTATTATCTTGGACTTCTTTTTAATATCATTAACTCCCGTTACCTCCTTATTTAGCTTATTTCCTCCCTTTAGTCTTACCTAATCGTATTTCTATAATCTAAAATCTATAATACGAAAGCATTTAACATTTGAAGGCCTTATTTGAATAGTGGTCCAACTCCATTCTTGTTCATTTTGAGATACAGAGATTTAAAGTCTAAATGAGTGCTATGAAATTGCTACTGAAGTCTGATTTGTAATGCCCTCTGTTGGCAGCAGAAATAAGATGGAGGTGTACCAGTTTAAAAATAAGATAGAAATGACTTGCATAAACATCAAAGTGATGCTAACTCCATTTTTTTTAAAAATGGAGTTGGACCACTATTCAAATAAGGCCTTCATTTATCATTTTATGCCATAGCTTTTGAAAGTACGTACACTGGATGAAGTAAATAATATCTAGTTTCTCGAAAGTAAAATCTTCGTTCTAATCCTCCGATTTCCGGATAAAGACTAATAATTTATCACCCTAAGAAGGTTACTAAAGCTTTAAAAAGAATGATAAAAGGGGAGTTAAAAACTCATTAAAAAACTAAGTACCGTCATCGTCTCATACACATGATTGTTAAGAGATTGTTGATACGGTGATCATAGAATACTGGTCCCGCCAGCCTGGTTTTCTTCCGTTAGCGGTGAAGAGCCAAAGTTTCTCATAAGAAAAATTTAAGTACTTGATTGCTTTTTTTTGCAGTTACACGAATGTATAGCATGGAAGATGATAAGATTTATTGACAAGGATTTTTTTTATTATCTGTGTTAATTATTATGTGATCGAGGTATTGGAAAACGGAGATAATTGAACATTTACCCTCAAACCGTATACCCTAATCAAAATAGACCCGATTTTGACGAATGGCTAAAAAAAATATGAAAGTTTTGAAAATTGGTGGAGATGTTGGTTTGGGCATACTGTTGAACATACTAAAAGTCCCCACCGATCAGACTTGAGCTTTCGCCGCCATCTTGGAAAATGTGTAGACTTTTTTGGTTTTTTGCAAGTAACTTCAGAAATATTGATTTTATGTAAAAAAATTGAATGCAAAAATTGAAGAGCATTAAATTATGAACAAAAACATCATTTACATTTTTTTATAAGTTTAACACCAACAAAGATAATTGACTTTGAAAATAGCGAACAATCACGCGTAGGACGCGGATGCGCTGGTCATCCCCATCGCGATGGGGGGATGACCCGCGTATGTGCCCCAAAAGTCTTGCACACTCACGTTTGTCAAACCTCTGCATATCAAAGCTCGATATAAAGTTGCAGCAACATCCAATCCATTGTTATCAGGTTGTATTCTGGGTTTTGGTGGATTCTATCTTTTTATGTCATACATAGGCTGCATTTGGTACATAAATGCTAAATTTGATGTATGCTACTACGTCAGTAGAAAAAACGTTGTCTGGCCATGCGTACGCTAGAAAAGTCCTAGCTTATTTATTTATTCAAACAGCTTTGGCTAAAATAAATTTTGACGCCATGTATATATCTGATTTCAAAAGCAATAATCTCCATGAGTTGTTTAGAGATTTTGCTACTGAACTACTATCACTAGAAACCATATACGGACATACTCATATATGAGACATCGAGATTAAAATGAGGAAGACTTTGAAGCAGTTGAAAGAGAATGGCCCAACTGCATCCCTCTGGGTTCAGTACTTTGAAATAGTATAGCTTATGAAAGCTTGATCACCGTCAATTGTGCGGTGAAAGTATATGGTTTCAATACATTAGTAAACCCGTTGTTGCTTTTCCAGAGGATACATATTGTTAAACAAAACGACGAAGAAACGTGTAGTATTTTATTTAGAATATGAGTTAGCTCTTTTTACATTTGCTCTGTTTAATGAAGCTGGCATGCGAGAGACAACGACATTGGCTAGGTACGACGTTTTTGAAGTTCCAAACAAAGACCTTAACCTCCTGAACTGCGTCAACATTGCGGATAGTGGTTTTTTCCTAAAAAGCATTATGGGACCAAATGTATAGTCGTTTTTGGCTATACGACACCAATAACAGTACTAAAAATGGAAGAAAATCTACAGTCTGTTGTGATAAAATCTCTAGACATAAGTTTTGATGGAAACATGCGAGTTACTGTTCAACAATAATAGTTCCTTTCAAATGAAAACAACAAGAGCAAACTGATCAGCATGCTATCAGCTGAGCTGGAAAACAGTGGGATTAGATTCCGATAATGTAATGACGAAGCCGACATTCTCATTGTAAATACTGCAATTAATGAAGCATGTTCTGGTAACAACATCGTTGTAATCATCGGTGAAGATGTTGACCACCTGGTTCAATTAACAGCTCTCACTCCTACAGAAAAGGCATTTTCCTTGTCAAAACATGCAAAGGGAAAGCAGAGAAAAAAATACATTCGTCAAATAAAATACAATCATCGGGACTTACCAAAGTATCCTTTTTCTCCATGCGTTCAGTGGATGCGATACTACTTCTGCAGCATTCAACAAAAGAAAGAAAAATTGTGTAAAAATGTTCCAAAGTAAAGATATGGAACACGACGTGACAGTAGTTAATAAATGCAACTCATCGCATAATGATGTTGCTTAAGCAGGAGAATGCTTTTTCTGATCTGCTATGGAGCACATCCCAATGAAATGTCCTTAAATAAGTTTAGGTACAAATGCTTCGCAAAATTTGTCACTAAAATAAAACCATATATTTCGCCTCTTCCCTAAACTGAAGAGACAGCCCTGCGACATTCCTTTCGGTTGTATCACCAAGTGCAAAAGTGGTTCGGGAATGAGTAGAATCCTTAAGTGAGGACTGGAAATGTCAAAAGAAAATCCTCGTGTCCATCACAATTATGGATGCAGTGGCTCCCGTTTTAGTTTTGAGCATGGTGTTTCACAACTGTAAGACTGACTGGGGAGAAAGATGCGTGTGTCGGAAAGTAAGCATCAGCTGCACAATGGCCTACAATAACTGAAATGTGGTATGTCACAACGACATACCCCATTGCAGTTATTGCACTGTAGATCATGAGAATTAAATAAAAGGAATTGATGAATGAGGTGGTGCTAGCTGGCTCATAGACGTTCTTTTCAAGACTGACGACGCGAACAATCCCGTATCGAAAAAAGCACGACAAGCATAAAGTCGGTAAGCTTAAAAAATTATATACAGTGAAAATATGGTAGTGAATAAATCCAAGTTTATTACATTCGTTCATAAATTAAAAATGATCAATTATCTACATACCAAAAAACATTAGTCTATTTTCTTGTGTTTAAAAATTGCAAAAATGAGGGAGAGGAGAGAATTCAAGGGAAAGCACCTGCACCGAGACTTGACGCTACATTCATAATCAACCCGCTTTTAATAGTCAATATTTTGGTTCGTGTTGGGGTTACGGCAAAATGTATTTAATATTTTTTGTACACAATTTAATGTTCTTTAATATTTGTATAAAACTTTTTTTTTATATAAAGTTAATATTTCCCAAGTTATTTGCAAAAACACAAAAAAGGCCTTCTAAATCTTTAAACAACTCATGGAAATTACTGCTTTAGAAATCAGATGTTCATGGCGTCAGAAATTATTTTTGCTAAAGCTGTGTGGGTAAATAAATGAGCTAGGATTTTTCTAGTGTATGCATGGCCAGGAAACATTTTTTTTACTGACGTAGTTGCATACATCAAATTTAGTATTTAGTTTTACCCACTTCCAGCCATTATGTACCCAATGCAGCGTAAGTATGACATAAAAAGATAGAACCCACCAAACCCCACAATACAACCTGATAACAATGGATTGGATGTTGCTGCAACTTTATCTCGAGCTTTGATATGCAGAGGTTTGACAAACGTGAGTGTGCAAGACTTTTGGGGCACATACGATGGTCTTTCCCCCATCGCGACGGGTTGACCCGCGAATCCGCGTCCTACGCCTGATTGTTCGCTATTTTCAAAGTCAATTATCTTTGTTCGTGTTAGACTTATAAGAAAAATGCAAATTATGTTTTTGTTCATAATTTAATGTTCTTTAATTTTTGTATTCAATTTTTTTACATAAAATCAATATTTCTGAAGTTACTTGCAAAAAAACCAAAAAAGTCTACACATTTTCCAAGATGGCGGCGAAAGCTCAAGTCTGTTGGGTGGGGACTTTCAGTATGTTCAACATTATGCCCAAACAAACATCTCCACCAATTTTAAAAACTTTCATATTTTTTTTAGCCATAAAACCTATTTTGACTGGGCTAGTAAGAAATTAGCTATTCGGATGTTTAAATGAGCTTCATAATAACTTAAATCGGAATTAATTAAAATAATAATGAAACACTCCCATTTTCAGGTTTTCGCGAGGAAAAAAAATCTCATATTCCTTTCGTTACGACCCATGTTAACATTCTTTTACTCATGTTGACACAAGCCCAGTTTACTAACTGGGCTTATATAAAACAGTTCCGTAATTGACTGACTGACTGACTCACTGACATACAACGCACAGACCAAACCGCTGGACCTAAAAGGCTGAAATTTTGCATGGCGATTCTTCTTATGGTTCAGAGGTGCACTAAGAAAGGTTTTTGAAAAATTCTTCTTAGATTTTTTTAAATTAAATTTTTAAGCTGTTTTTGTAACTTTTTTTAAGTTTGCATTTAAAATGATAATTTGAGGGCTATAAAATTTATATCACGAGAAAGATCTTAAAAATTCCTTTAAAATGAAAACTTTTTTGAGCCTTTACCTCTATTTTTTGATTTTTGGTGAATTTTTAAAGATTAATTTTTAGAATTTAATTTATTAAATGCTGATTACGTGATTTTTTTCTGGTACTTTAAATAAATTCATCGTCACGTGCATAACAACTAAATAGACAAAAAATATTCTTTTCTGTCTAATGCAGCAGACGATTGGATATTATCCAACAAAATAAACATCCCTTACGATTTTTTTATAAATTAATAAATAAATAAATAAATAAATAAATATATATATATATATATATATATATATATATATATATTACATCAATTGTTTATATTGATCGTCGCATTTATTATAAATATATATATATATATATTGCTTTTGGCATTAATTGCATACATTAACCGTTGTATTTAATTTGAATGTACTCCGTAGCGAAGCGCGGGTTTTGTCAACATAAGCCATTTACTTCCTTGAAGTCTAACCTATTCCTTTTGCGGCACGCGAAACGGAATATTCACTCAAAGATAATGGGGAGTTCAGAGTATTTATCTATTTGAAAATTCAAATATTTTATATGTTTTATTATAACGAATTCTTATTGTGTATAGATATTTTTAAAAAATTTATTTTGAAAATTAAAAATCAGAAATAGGTAAATCTTTTATTTTTAACAGCTCCAAATCCTGCCAGAGTTAAATTTGCTGTAGATATTAATAGAAATCAAAGTATAAAATACAAAAACTAAAAGAACCAAAATAAATAAAAAATTAACGAGGCAATTGACCAGTCTCTCCATCAGGGGGCCTAACCGAGTTGCCGCATGGGGCCCACAAGGGGAAACTTTCTCAATAGGATGTAGGTCTGCCAAAAAGTATCCCAAGGCCCTGTAAGGACTTTGCCTAAAACTAAGACTGACAGCCTTTAATATTTACAAAATGCTTTATTTGCATCCCGATTAAATATAGGCTTTATACAATAATTACAAAAAAATAAGCACTATCTGAGGCTATTTCGCGGGTTCAGGACATCATGAGAGGGATACAGCAGGCTCTCCGTCTCTGGCACACGTCCGACGATGGAGGTGTTCACACCTGTAAAAAAAGGTCATCTGCCCCCATTTACATCAAGGTGGCGAATATATACCCTCACAAACGCCTGTGGGTGGTTGAAGCGGCTCTCTTGATTTCCTTTCTGTAAACCGTCTTCAAACTATTCCGCGTCTTCCGCTAAAGGCTAAACGTTTTTCCTCCGGACAGGCTTTGTCTGCATGGAGGGAGGATTCTTTACAGAAGACGGCTTCCTAATTGTCCGATGGCGACGCGGCGTCTGCCACAACTCGGTGACAAAACGACTGTCACCGATGAATACGGTAGGGGAATAATGGCCGTCTTGCCGCCAGGCCTTCTCAGAAATCCCGGGTGTGAAAAGAGACACCAAGTCATTACAGACTAAATTCCTCCCCTCCCCAGATGTTTTTCTGCAGAGAGTTTCACCTGCAAAAAACAGAACAAAAACATGGTCCTTCTCAGGACAATTTCAATTATAAAACTTTTCCCGAAGGCAAATGCACACCCAATTGACATTACGAGTAGACCGTTAATTTTGATCAAACTCTGGCTTTACCTTCATGAAAGAAAATTTTTAACTGTACTTCAAAGTATTATCTTTAAAAGCACAACAAAAGGAATTTATACCTAAAATTTACGCACTTTAAAATCTCTAATAAGAGAACATGCCGTAGCAAAGAAATTATAAAATTACACAATAATATAACAAGTCATGGCAAAAATTTTAAATAAAATCGTATACTAATACATGTCAATCAAAAAAATTAAATTCATAGAACACTAGTACAGACACATGACACTACATAAAAAACATTATAACTAGTAAATCACTCAACTGGGATCCCATAATTTACCTTAATTGTGATCACATGACACAAATAAATTCTCAAATTGATATTAAACACAGTTACCATGAAACAACTTTACACAAATAAAATTAAACACAAATCCAAAATGGATACTTAAACTTCATACAGAACATATCATCACGGTTACTAATACACATGAAAATTTTAAATTTTCTTACTTATCTTTTTAATACCTTTAACACTTATAGCCATAAAAACAATTTAATACTCGGCATTCCGTAAATCCTGGGTCAGGGAACTTAATTCGTTCACGATTACCTGTGATCCAATCTGCCGTTTCCATTTAAGTGGACAGTCATCAGTGACCTAAATTTAAATATTCATTTTATCCTACTATAGGATTCACAATCGATTTAGGGTCTAATTTTTCAGTACTGACTGACATAAAATTATAACAAATAGCTCATTGGCTCATTCCTTATCAAAAACTCACAAACTTCACATTCCTGTAATCACTTGGATTCTTTGACAACACTTACATTTATCTGTTGTCGTAACAACTCTTCAGACAAAACTTATCGATTCACAATAAATCACTCAATTGCGGTATTCAAACACCGTACGGAGTGCATTTTGACTCCAATTACTACCTTCTTAGGTATACACAAAACATACACATTTGCATTTAAAAGTTAGCCATACCTTTCTGAGGCATTCTACTGGCTTATGCAACAAACAAAACAGAACATAAAATGTTACAATCGAACATTAATTAAAACCTATCTGAGGCATTCTAACACGGCATACATAAAACCGTCATATGGCGTTTGCCACTACAAAACCGTTATATTATGATAACGTCAAAGGAATTTCACCTGAATTTTCCTTTAAAGCAAAACTCAACTTCTATGGTCGAGTCGTTCAAATTTACAAACAATTACATGTTACAATTCATAAAATACATTACTCAAACGAATACACATTAATTTCTGGTCACATTTTTACACTGAAACTACAATTAATCAACATACTTATAATATACATTTAAACTTTTACGACCAAACTTCGGCTTAGCCTGGTGTTCGGCGGGAATTAACACGGTTAAGACGTTTCATATTATTCTTTTGACATTTGTCACAAGCCAACACGTAATCATTTATGTCTAAGTGACAATATGGCCAATAAAAATACTGAGTTAATGATTCTTTCATCTTAGCAACGCCTAAATGAACATTAGTATGTTCGTGGCAGAGTCTTTTTAGTTTCTCTCGATACTTTCGAGGCACAATAAGCAGGTTTCTAGTGGTTCCATCGTTATTTTTTTTCTGGTAAAATAACATCTCGTTTACCACCACGTACTTATTTTCTTCGGGCGTCTTCTTTTTCGCCCTATCAAAAATACTTTCAATTCTTCGTCCTCACTTTGTGCAACTCTAAATTCTTCGGGTGAAGTCTTAATAAGTCGGGAGTAATTATTTGTTTCTCCTGGAGAGGCAAGATAGTCGCGCTCTCTTCCGAAGTGATTTCTTCTACCGCTTCTGATCCGGGAATCACTTGCTCTATTCTCGTTTTTCATCTCCCGTGTCTCGTCTTTCTCTATCAAATTTTAGTTTTTCGGCCCGAGTTTGCACAGTACTTTTCACCGGAACTTCAACATTCCTGTTGATCTTCTCAAGCAAGGCTGCCGTTTTATTTCCTAACAAATAGTGTTTCTGCTCGAATTCCGTATTGCTGACAGCTGCTCTAGTTCTGGTGTGGCCCCATTCACATTTAAATCGACCTCTGCTATAGGTAAGCAAACGGATGAATCTAACACAGGTGCACTGACATAAACGTGCTCTCCTGTGTACATATGGGGTTGTACCAAATTTTTAGAAATCAGATCAATGCTCGCTCCTGTGTCTCTCAGAATAGACGTAGATTTTCCATTAACGACTCCCTGACTGATATATGGAGTCATCACGCCACTCGAGTCTCCTCCACTAGTTTCTGTTGCCGCGATAATTTCTGTCTCTTTAAGTTTAGGGCACTGTGGTCGCAGATGGTCATACGAACCACACTCGTAGCAACGGAGCTGTTTTCTTTTCTCAAAATTCTTTCCTTGTTTTGTCCACTAGAAGCTTCTTTTTCCACATCTTTTTTTTCTTTCTTCTCTTCCTTAAAATTATGGTTATTTTTAAATGGCTTATTAATTTTATCTGTGGACTTTTGGTTCTTTGGGAATTCTCTGTCGGAAACTGTCTTGCAAGCTTTCATACTTATCTATTTTTCCGCTAATTCCAAAGGAGTATTAATCTGCATCCACTGCTCCAAAAAATGATCTTTTATATCGGCAGGTACCCGTCTCTTCATCTGTTCCGTTATGTGTAGGTCTCTCAGTTTCTTAAATGTAGTGATTTCTAAATCTGCTATCCATTCATCATAATAGCCACTAAGCTCATGGGCATAATTCCTCCATGACTTATCTGCGAGTTTAGGATGGCGATAAAACAGTTGTTTTAATTTTTCTGTATTCATCCTAAATCTCTGGAGAATCATCTCTTTTACGTAGTCATAATCTTTTGCCTGTTCTGGCGATTCTCTGGCCATCATGTTGGAAATTTCTGGGGTTAGTACCCCTAACAAATATGGCACCCAATCTTGTTTAGGGACTCCCGCCATCTCTGCTCTTCTCTCAAAATTAATTAGATACAGGCCCATTTCGTCCCGTTTCTCGTCAAATTTCTGCATGGTTTTAAGGAGCTGAATGTTCTGAGTTGCGTCTGCATCTCTGTCCCTCCCATTTCGGGCTCTATTGTCTCCATTAATTCCTAACTCCAGTCTCCTTATTTCGAGAGTAAGTTGGTCTTGACGAATTTTGTCTTCTCTTTCTCTCTCTCTCTCTTCTCGTTTCGCTTCTCTTTCTCTCTCTCTCTCTTCTCGTTTCGCTTATTCTTGGCGAAGTCTCTCTTCACGTTCCTTTCTATCTTCAATAATACGCTCTAGTGCGAGTCTAGCGTCTTCTTCGACGTAATTTTCGTTTTCTGTATGATCTTCTTAATTTCGAAAATCTTAAGCGTATAGTCAGCTAGTCCTCCTAACTCTTCTAAAAGTTCTAAAGGTCCCCTTCTCTTACCCTTATTTAAAAGGACATTTTTCTAACTTTAGGGTAACTAACTGTATGATAACCAATAAGTTTTCCCTCAGCTACTAGCAATACCTTCCTACGGTATGTGTCCTAACGGAACTAACAAGTTCAAAACTGATCAATTTTAGACCGAACTACTAATTTTAGCCCTTATGAACACCAAACTAGCACCGCACAATATAAACATTCACAATTACTCAATACCTATCAAATCAAAATACCGAACTCTACACAGAATACACATAAACAGAATTCTCAAATAATCAATGCTCTATATAGATTTCTCACACAGTAATACACAAATACTAATTATCACCTGTTATATCAAAGCATAAGAAACTTAAATATATCTGTTACTATTAAAAGAAAAAAATACTAAATAAACACTGTTATTATCAAAAGCAAAAAAAATTCACTTTCTTTAAAAAATAGAGAAAAACATACAGTATTTGCAATTAACAAAACACAGAAATTGGCTAAACTTATTGCAATTCCTAACAAACAAAAATTGGTTCTTTACTTGAACACTAACTGGTTACTCATTCATATACCATAAAAACACACAGAAATTGGTTTTACTTATCACAATTCCTAAAAACAATAGTTCCTACTTAGAACTTCAATGGTTAACTCATACACCTTAAAACCAGAAATTGATTTAAATCAGCCAAATTTCTAATATAAAATATCAGTTCTTAATACGAACTCTAAATGGCTATTTATACATATACCATCTAAAAAACACAGAATTGATTTAATTCATCAAAATTTCTAAAATATCAGTTCTTAATACGAACACTAAATGGTTAACTTGTACATATACCATCTAAAAACTCACAGAAATTGATTTAATTCATCAAAATTTGCTAAATAAAATATCAGTTCTTAATACGAACTCTAAATGGCTAACTTGTACATATACCATTTAAAAAAACACGAGAATTGATTTAATTCATCAAAATTTCTAAAATATTAGTTCTTTAATGCGAACTCTAAATGGCTACTTATAAATATACCATTTAAAAAAAAAACAATAAAATAATTTTTACTTATTGCATTTATACAAAACCATTATTTAGTTTTTAAATCAAAGCCAGAATCTGATAAAAAGAATCGGCCTACCTGTAATCCTTTCGTTCATCACTGATATCCTACCCCACTTCTGACACCAGTTAATAACAGTCCTGAAGGACTTTGCCTAAAACTAAGACTGACAGCCTTTAATATTTACAAAATGCTTTATTTGCATCCCGATTAATATAGGCTTTATACATAATTACAAAAAAAAATAAGCACTATCTGAGGCTATTTCGCGGGGTTCAGGACATCATGAGAGGGATACAGCAGGCTCTCCGTCTCTGGCACACGTCCGACGATGGAGGTTGTTCACACCTGTAAAAAAAAGGTCAGCTGCCCCATTTTACATCAAGGTGGCGAATATATACCTCACAACGCCTGTGGGTGGTTGAAGCGGCTCTCTGATTTCCTTTCTGTAAACCGTCTTCAAACTATTCCGCGTCTTCCGCTAAAGGCTAAACGTTTTTCCTCCGGACAGGCTTTGTCTGCATGGAGGGAGGATTCTTTACAGAAGACGGCTTCCTAATTGTCCGATGGCGACGCGGCGTCCTGCCACAACTCGGTGACAAACGACTGTCACCGATGAATACGGTAGGGGAATAATGGCCGTCTTGCCGCCAGGCCTTCTCAGAAATCCCGGGTGGAAAAGAGACACCAAGTCCATTACGCCCCGAGATCCCTACATTGAAAACAGAAAGTCAAACGTATTAGAAATTCCACCAGAACATTAAGTACACGAAACACCACACAGGACAGAATTTACGCTCAACCATACCCTGATTAATTGAGAAGTGTCAGCAATTGTTTTTGAGAAACTGAAATAATCTCCAATGATCAAGTTATATGTAATCAAGGTGAGAGTTCTCAGTAGTTAAAAATTTTAAGAAAAGAATTAAAATATTAAGGTAAAAATAACACAAATAAGAAGAAAAAAGTAATTACAGTAAAGTTAAATCAGACACAAAAAAGTTTAACCTTAAGAGAAAATAATTAGAGTTACAGTTAAGGAATTTAAATGAAAAATTAGAAAAGACTAATGATGCACGAAAAACAAAAAAGTAATAAAGTTAAGAGGCCCAGAAAAGCAGATAGCATAAGAATACAAAAAATATTTTTGTATTTTTGTTTGTTTTTCAATTTTTTTTTTTTATTTTTAATGTTTTATGACTTTTTTTTTTATTTTTTATAATTTTACGAATACGAGGTCAATAAGAACTGCAGTGAAAAAAAGGCCCTCCCCAGGACCATACACTTATAATGAGATAATTGCGGAGTTCGAAGGGGGAAAGCTAAAAGTAGTGGTAGAGTAAATTTAGAAAAGGTACGCACCGGCTAGGATTTAACTCACTACGTGAGCGAATCCAGGCCAGTGCGTAAGCGCGGTGCTTCGGCGGCACACAAGGAAGTAAGAAGGAATGTGAAGAGTAGCAAGGTAGGAAGAAGTGAGAGTAGAAAGGAAGAACCAGCTATTTATACCTTGCAGTACCGCAGTAGAACTACAGCGCCACCTACTTAATTGATATGGGCAGAAATAAGTTTAAAAGATAAAAGGAAAAATATCCGACTTTTAACTGGCTTTAAATTATACCCGAATCTAATACCATTTTTATAATAATTTTAAATTATCAAATTATCTAGGGGAAATTATTCCTGCGTAGGTTTTCCTCGAATGTATCAAATGCTTCTAAGAAATCATTACTGTTATTGCAGATGTTTTTGATTCTATACAGTTGTGAGTGAAAGATATATAAATTTTATAGTTTCAATTGCTGTGGAAATAGTAACGTAATAACCTCAAAGTTAAAATGTAGATTAGTTTTTATATCAGTTTGTTTAAGAAAATGTATACAAAAACAAGATGTAGGAAAAACAGGACGTTTTACGTCTGATAGAATGTTGCATTCCAATTAACACTTAAGTTTCCGTTTCAGTTTAATTTGAAAAGTTTCCTTGAGCCGAATTTCTCTCCGACAATTTAAACAATATTATTTATAATAATAGCCATTTGATGCCGTTCATAAAACGTTATATCTTTATGGATATAACGTTTGTAACAAGAGGCTATAACAAACGTTTTAAGGAGCATGTTAACTTCGAGAAAGTTCGGTCCGACCTTAAAAGAGTGTTAGAAATTTTGTGTATATTATTTACATATTTATGTAGAAACGATCAACGCCTCGGCTTGTTATAAATTTTCTGTAAACTTTCCTACTATTTTTCAAACGCAGGAATACTTTTTTCAGCAATTTGTGCTATTCATAATGTTAGGGTTATGTTAGCAGAAGTACGTCAATGCACATGAGAATTGCGATTGGAGTGTTGAATTTAAACGTATGTTGTGTGAGTGAGTTTCTGTTTATAGGGAAGGCTGAAAATAGAAACGATAACCTTACAAAAGTCTTTCCACTGAGTCTACTTTAGCGAAGTGAAATTTAACATCTGTAAATTTTCTGTTGTTCCAGATGACTTTGATTTACCGGAATTCGCAGACTGTTTCAGTTTATCTGAGATAAATAACCTTTTGTAACCTCCACGTTTTGGTTTATTGTTGACTGGGAAAAAATAAATAGAACGTTGTTAGTACTTTACAGTCTGTGTTGCCGTAACGTCATAAATACGAAGGAATTGCTGACGGTATTTTCGTAATTTTCCTTGTCCTTTTTGAGTACTTCATAATAATTATTTTGAAAGAACTGTTGTAGTATAAAGCTGCACTTTACAGGATCACATAAAATTTATCTTAGTTCTACACTTTAAAATTTAGTTTTAATAAAAAAGGCACAAAATTACATAAATTAGTTTGAGCATCCATCATATAAAAACTATTGTTAACGAGTTGCTTATAGTCAGATGCAACTAGTTGAAGAGCACTAGTGCACCAGTCTGAGAGTAAGTTGAGAATATCTGATTCTTTATTTATTTTCTTTATTTTAGATTTACTCAGATAACTTTACCGATTGATCGCTGGAACGTGGACCAAGGTAAAGAGGGAAGTAAGTGACTGATGATAATGTTTCCTTTTACTCATTTGTAGAGCGAACTGTCATCAGTCTTCCTTTGGTACTCGGTGTTTATAATGCAGAATGTTGTAAAATAATGGTTAATAAAAAAAATCTCCTAGATTTAACAGCTATTTAAATTCAAAAAATTATGTCTCATGCTATCGCAAATTCGTTCTTAAGTTTGGCTGGAAAGTATTGTATAACTTAGAAGTATATTATCATTTAATAGGTTGAAGCTCGATATTTAAGGTCTTATACTTTAACCGTATTATTATTGTTATTATAACTATTATGTCGATTATTTAACTGAAATCAGACATTTCTTTCAAAACGATATTTATCTTTTCAAAAATGGAGCAATGTAATTACTTGTAATGTAAAATGCAAATATGACATCAATCATTTGAACTGATGTCTATTAGACATACGAGTATTAAGTTCTTTTAGCAGAATTTCTAAAAACTATAAAGCGTAAGAAACAAAGAACATTTTCTTAAAATACTACCCTATTACGACATCTATATTGAAAATTAAATAAAATTAATACATTATAAATTTTAGCATATCAATTTTGTTGCATAAATTGGCTTAAAATCAAGTTTTGATATTAGATTAAGTTAGAAAACATCCGTAATATATTTTAAAAAGCTGTTGGGTACGAACTTTTTAGATCAGCAGTTGTTATCTGTCTTAATAAATGAACATACAAATAAGTAATGCATTTAGAAATTTTCTGATAATGGATTAACTATTTCTCACAGACTTCCTATATAAGGAGCATTTTAACTTCGCTGCGATGCAACTTCATGGGTCCCCCATAATGATTTTATTAATAAAACTGTCTGTATCTGTAAACAAAGGGATATCTAGACATAGAAACCAATATGTCACAATGACTGTCATTAAATATTAAATAAAATCTCAGCGTTTGTTTGGCTTCTCATTGCTAGATAGAATACAGAAATCGTTAAAATGCTATTCGTTGGCATTTGAAAATAAATTTAATTTACGTACATATAACTTACTTTATTTCGTACTAGTTTTGAAATAGAAAAAGATAAGAACTCCCAGATTCATTGTTTGTTAACCTTTGTGATGATCAATCACATCCATTTTTAATTTTCCTCTTGAGGGTAATTAATCTTGTCTCTCTGTTTAAATCCGATATTTCCAATTCGCTCATTCCAGAAGTGTGCTGGTGTCGTCCTGGTGTGCTGGTGAAGTCCGAAATTGAGTGTAAACGAGGGAGAATGTAATGTAGCGCATCTTGTAATTAGTACCGAGTGGCCCCTGCTGGTGTTGCTGGTTTACTTATAACTTTGAACTTAACTCTACTCTGATTATGTTTGAAGTTTGGCTAACCCGGATATAACCGGCGGGTTTTGTTCATTTGTTATGGGTAACCACAGAGCCGCGGTTATCCCGAGGCAACATAAGCAGTGCTTAGAGGCCACTTAAAGGGGCCCGCACAGAGGTATTTGTCATTACCTGTAAATCCACTGGCTTCAACTTCTACACTAATTTTAAATCTATACCAACAATACTACTGCTTCTAAAAAAGTGAATTTTATTATCGATAATTAATTTATATCAACATTTATTAACGTCAGAATAGCCTGCCGCGCACACAGGCCATCATAAAATCGAGGTTGGTCGAATGAATGTCGGTGTTCATTTCATGTTCAAGATGTACCTCTGCTCTCAAAAATCAGATCTTGGAATAAACTAGTGAACTGGCAAAGTGTTCGCATCATTATAAAAATTATTTTACACTGAACTATTACTTATTTAGATCTAGAGATAAATTGGTGAGTGCACATTTTGCCTTTAATATGCACGTATTTGAACGAGACTGTTAAATAATAATTACTAAAAACCTGTATGATTAAAAATTTCAAAGAATTCATAAACATGATGAATGATAATCCTTGAAGTCCTCCATCAGAAATGGTCTCCTGCAGAAATGTATTTAAAAAATTTAGTAAACGTCTCTCATATCAAGTATTTTGTGTTGCCTCTAACCAAAATAACATATTTTTCCTGTTCTGACAATCAGTTTAATGTTTTTTAAAATAAATTAGAACCGCAAGTTTCAGTAAGAAATAATTAGTTTTGACATATAGTGGAGTTTTTGCCGTGCTTTGCAAAACATCACTGTAACAGAGCTCGACTGCAAAAAAAGTGAAGTGTCTAAATTTTCTTTTGATGAAGGCTCTTCAACATGTTACTTTTTGTGTAATTATTAATGTTCAAGCTCCGTATCTGAAGTCTGAAAAAAGAATACAAGTTTTTAAATCTGTCTTTATTGAAGTAGACAGAGAACGCAACATAAGTAGCTCTTTATGAAAGCTAAAATCAAAATCTATGGATTTTTTTTATACTAATTTCTGCGAGAACTATCGATTTCTTTACAGAAAACACTCTTTCACTTAATTTTTGATATGGTTTAATCTTTGATGGTATCTAGTCAATTTGCTTCATATGTAAATAAATAAGACAAAGAATCTATATTTGAAATTTACAATTTCTCCTATTTTCCAATTTGTTTCTGAATCTTTAATCCTCCATGAGATAATTTAATATTCAATCCGCCACAAAATCCTATAATTTAGATAGTTGATTATCAGTGATCAATTAGTTATGTTATTCTGGTGATAAAAATTACATCTCGGTTAAGGAGATCACGAATAATCCCAAGCTGAAAAGGGTTGAAATTAAAAGAGTCCTGCAGTTTTATCTCTAAATGCAGCTTTGCCTTCGTTAATAACTCGTTGAAACTCTGTGGGGAGTTTAAGGTTTATGATTAAACAGATTAAAACTGAAATATGATGGATTTTTCCTTAAAATATTTTTGAATCTCTAGTTATAAAACATTTGTTGTTGTTGTAATCATGTCTATCAATATTGCAGAAGAAAAAGTCTTATTTAAGACTTTTTACCAAAAATAGAACCAAAAGCCTGGAAAACAGAATCAGGTGTCTGTCGGCTGTAGGGGAGATCTTGCGTCGACAAGACGAGCTTGATAAGGGCAGCTATAATGGTTGGACAGTCAAAGATATGTTCTGAAAACGCTGGGTTTCTGGGCAATTTGCACCGTTGATAAAGGATCTTGTGCCATCATGGTGGATTATTATAACTTTAAAGTGATTACAAATATTCCTCGATTAACGACCGAGATAGGGTCAGAGAGATAGGTCGTAAGTTAAGTTGGTTGGAAGTCGAGTTTCAAACTTTTTTTTGTTTTTTGTATATGAACATATATATATGTTTTAATTTCATACGTAATTTAAAATACATTGTATATAGAAGACAAAAATTATTCTTCGTCATCACTACTTATTATGTTAGTGCAATCCATTGGTTCAAAATATGCGACAGATGATACGTTGGAAGTTTTTTTTTAACAGAGTTAGACCGTCTGCACACGGAGCAACTCAAAAGAAACTGATAACTGACTCCAGTCACAAACCAGTCCGTGATGAGTCGTAACCTATGTAATTGAATGAAGCCACGCACACGGCGCAACTGGTTACAAACTCGTCCGACGAGTTTGCAACCAGTCTGGAGTCAGTTAGTTTCTTTTGAGTTGCTCCGTGTGCAGACGGCCTTACTTTGAACAGTTTGCCTTTTCTTTTCCTTGTATATTGTCTAGTAGCAAGCCAGATTTTCCTAAATACGTCGATTTGCATTTGTGAATCTTTCTTCAGTTGGATCTATTGCTTCTAACTGTTGTAGTCCTTTATTAATTTAAGGAAAAGCTGAAGCCATTTCTGAAGCCAATGAAGGTTTATTGATTTATTGTGTGGATATCGTAACGATTGCATCATACTATCAACTATTGCATCATACATCTAATATTGCATCATACTAATATTGCATCATACATTTTTTATTGCGTCAGAAATTTTTGGAGTATTGCAGAATATTGTATCATATTTTCATAAATTGTGTAATACATATAGGTATGTACTGCACATTTGAAAGATAGTATTTTGGAGGGGAATTTTTTTTTTTTTTTGATTTCATAATTTCAGTCGTAAGTGCGAGTGGTCGTAAGTCAAGTGGTCGTAAATAGAGGAATACCTGTAGTTCTAAGTCTAGCGATTGTAGAAGCAATTGTTCTGGGACAGTTGAGTCCGAAATTAGTGGTTTCTTTAGGGGCTGGTTGAATAATCTGCACCTGGCAACTGCGTGAACATCAGCTAGTGTGATGGAGGAAGAGAACTGGGCCAAGTTCTGCGCTTCCTTGGCTGGCTAATCAACACGCTCATTTCTTTCAATATTGACGTGTGCGGGGGGGGGATACATTGAATGGTACAGAACATTTCCTTACAATGAAGTTGACAAAGATCCCTATATAAAACATTAAATTTTTCGAATTATCAAATTATATATTTTATACTCACAGAAGAGTATTTCTTAGAAGCTAATATTTGTGAAAACTGCTTTCTCGGGAACCAACTTACATCTTTCCAGGATTTAGAGTGCCATTCAATTGAAACAAAGCTATGAAAAATTTGTGAAAAGTAAGTCAGCAGAAATTCATAACTATCCTATCGTACTTCAACTGCAAATACCCATTAGGAAGAACTGATTGAGTTTCTTTAATCGAGAAAGACCAATGTTTAAAAAAATCCCAAACTGAAAACTTAAAATTGATAAATTTTTTTCCATCATTGGTGTTATCTTCATTTCTTTGTGTAACTTTCACAAGTGACATATGTGGCTGAATTGTAATGCCGAAAAAATATTATGTCCTGAAACTTTGCTTGTGCTTCTCTAAATATACTAACCTATATTAGGATATAAATAATTCATTTATATTACCAAATAAATTCTAATCGTTCTTATTTTGAGTCTTTAATGTAAGTATTTCAAATTATTTCTTTTATTTCTTTAACCGCTACTTTAATTTAATATCCGTGATTTACTCTCCCGTAACCGAAAAAGCCAATGCTTTAAAAACCACAAATTGCAAAATTCTAATTAATTTTTTTTTGTATTAGCATTACTATTGTTCATTTCTTTCTGAAACATCTGCTCGCAACTTATGAATAATAATACTATAAGGTTCCAAAAAATGTCTTCAATCTTTATTTACCTTTCTCTTAACGTTTGAGTACCCAGTATTAAGTTAGAAGATTTTTAAAAGTAATTTTACCATAATATATGTTCTAAATGCCCTTCTCTTAACGTATGAGTACCTAGTATTAAGTTAGAAATATTTTAAAAAACTTTTACCATAATATATGATCTAAATGCCCTTATATTCTTTGCATCCTTGAATATACATATTTCAGAGTAATTTATTTTTTATGAGCACGCGTATCTTTTTGTAGAGTAGCAAATTCATCTGTTCTCCTGGTTTTTAGTTTCTCTGTTGTTATGATAAAATTATCCAAAAACTGAAAGATATGTATGTTTTTAAAAGAGACCCTGCTAAGTTTATACTTTCTTGTTGATTGATGAGAGAAATTTGCATAATGTTTCTACTATTCTATATCAAAACCTTTTTAACTGTAGATTTAAACAGGATTTTTTTATTTTTGAATCTCTCGAAATTTAATAAGAAACTCCACTGTCGTTACAAATTTAGTTTTTCAATTTCCTAAGGAGTAACTTTTGGCATCTTCAACTCAAATGCATTTCTCCACTGAATATATATCCTGGGCTGTTGTTACAATTTAACGAGAAAAAAATTAAGTTCCCATTCCTGTTTTTATGACAATTAAGAACATATAAATTGAATGTTTTTATGACAATTAAGGACATACAAACATTAAATTTAT
Organism: Dolomedes plantarius; assembly: GCA_907164885.2. Classification (NCBI taxonomy): domain Eukaryota; kingdom Metazoa; phylum Arthropoda; class Arachnida; order Araneae; family Dolomedidae; genus Dolomedes; species Dolomedes plantarius. The sequence goes on along the minus strand of OU015493.1, from coordinate 138,642,387 downwards.
ATGTCCTTAATTGTCATAAATTTAACAATTATGGACCTATAAATTGAAAGTTTATATGTCCATAATAAAGTTTATGAACATATAAACATTCACTTATAAAAAAACACTTAAGTGAGTTAAAAAAAAGGTTTTAGAAATGATTCCTGAACTAAAATCACATTGCTTACACTCATATATATGAATTTATACTTAAATAAGGTAGATTTTAAGAGCTTGTTTGATTTAAGAGCGGAACGGTCGTCTTTTGCTATACGAGGGTTGAATAAGCACAAGCCGAGTCCATAGGCAAGTAAGACTCATAGAAACTACAAGACTTCAACCCAACTCTGTTACCAAAGATCTGCTCATTAACCGCTCTGCTACCGTCCACGATCAAAAGCCTACGTGACTTTGGAACGCGGAGTCGCCACCGTTAAAAACATCAGTTGTTGTTCATAATGCCCCATAGACGGGAGTGCTCCAGACAAGGTCCTATAGGCTTTGCGGGAGGATTGCGGTTCCGGTTTACAATAGCACCACAAGGATCGGTTTGGTTTGGTTTGGTTTGGAGCACTACGGTCAAGTTTTGCTACACGAGGGCTAATTAGACCGGGCCCTACAGTTTAAAGCCGATTCCAAACGGCTAAAAACATCCATGCCAACAGTGGGACTCGAACCCACAGGATCTGAACGGAATGCCAACGCCCTAGCCATTCGGCCATCATGCCCCCCCCCCCCCCCCTCACACACAAGGATCGGATTCCGTGTTATTTAGGTGCCATCTTAATTTTGACCGAGCAAACCCCAGGGCGACATCTGGGAGGATCTTACCCTTTCCACCTTCTGTGACATCATACAGGGAGTTTCCAGTCTACGGATTTAACATGCCCATATCCAATTTAGACACGAAGGATTTAATGGCGCTTGTCCGGATTCGAATCGAGCACCCTCGGTGCCGTAAGCCAACGTGCTTCCACTTGGTGACCTCGGACCCAAAAGCAACATTAAACACATTTATTTTTTAATTATTATTATTATTTTGGCATTAGGTGGTTTAATGCCGTCATCGCAATTAATTTGGCTCAGTTTCATTACGTGCTTGTGAATAGTTACAAAGGAAGTTTCGTTCACATGTCAGTTGAGAAAAATGGCAGTGTCTTCTGGATGATTTGAACATTGTGATCCTTAAAACATTCAAAAACCAAATTGAAATTTTGCATGAATATACTGACATGAGGGTAACAGATATAATATATGAAATGAGTATAAGGAACTCGTAACGTTATTTTCCGTCAACGGAAAAACCGATTCGTAATTTAGGAAACAAACAAAATAAAAATAAAAAGATGAGATGAAAGGTCATTTCATATACGTTTTCCATTTTTATTTATTATTACTCTTAGGGTAGATCCCATTCCTGTTTTTATATCGTTCTAATCCCTAGTAATGAGAAAAAAAAAGACATTTTTTTCAGGACATTTCAGTTCGGGAAAAATATTCATGACATTTATGATGTAAATAACGGAAAATTCAATTTCGACTGCGTTTTCAGAGTCGGAATTATTAGATTAATATTCTAGCAAGAGAATAAATGGGTTTTTCGGAGCATAAGGTCTATTTGCGGTGCCAGAAATTGATTTTGCCGTGATGGAGAGATGCATTTGCAGAACTAGTTGACAAATATTGTATGTCTGAAAACAACATATTCCCCGTTAGATATTCCAAAAGCTGAAAACTGCTACCAATCTATTTAAATAAAACTGTTTCTGAATTAGAACATTTACATTCTGAATTTTCTATTTATGATTTTCGATGCAGATATAAAGTATCACAAAGATAATGTAGAATGTGTTCCACATTCTACATATATATCTTTAAAAGAAGCTTAGTAATTAAGGTGTATATATATATATATATATATATAATATACATATAGGAAGCCCTGGGCATAGTGGTTAAAAGCGTCAAGCTACCACACTACAGGTCCACTACAAGGTCGACCCATGCCTTTCATTCCTTGAGTGGGTAGATAAAATGAGAACCAAGCATGCTTGGGAACTAACTCTGGGGGTCCCGTGTCAGGTTGACCACCGGACCGAGACATATGCTGTATGGCACTTCAAGCCCATGGTCATGAAAGCGGAGATGGGATCCTTGATACATCTTTAGCAGTGCAGTGGTCATGGCTTGAGTGAAAATACAAGTCCTTTAACCTTTTAAGCATCTTTAGTTAACCACATAAATGTCTCCGACTCCATTATCCAATACTAATAAGTCTCTATTCAACTCCTTAAGCCTAAAATTCTATTTAACTTATATTCTGTCACTGCTCATCTCAATCTACACTCCGTTCCATCCCGCGACACGACGGCATACGTCTTTCCCGTTTGAATTTTAACAAGTCTCTGTCTTTGTTCCCAATATCTCAAGTGAGCCTAAAGAAAACCGTCGAGCTTGCATCGAACATTCTGGAACTTTCCTTTTGCTGAATCAGCAAGAAACACCCACCTTTCTATAATATTCAGAGGTTATCTTCGTTTTCCGTGATATATCTCATTCAAGTCATGCAAGTTCTTTCATCTGTTGAATTTTAAGAAACTAAAACCTGTTTTTATCTGAAAAAATCTCTATTTTTAGCATTTTAATCTGATTTTTCTCTGGAAAAACCCCTTTCTGGTTCTCTTAAGTATTCCTATCCGTAAAAAACCCTGACTGACTCGCACGCACACACACACACCACACACACACACACCCACACACACACACAAATATATAATATATATATATATATATATTAATATATATATATATCCTGATTGTAAATGGCCCAACCAAAGGTTCGTAAAAAAGACTTTAAATGTAATTTTTCCAGCAGACATTTAAAATCTTATTTTACTTACTTAAAAGGAAAATATAGTATCTTGAAGAAATAGTACTTTTAGATGTTTTAATAACATTTAACAAAATTAATTGGAAATTTGAAGAATATTAATGTTTTGAATTAAAAACGAATGTTTTTGCATAAGTACATTATTGTGTTATAATATTACGAAGAATAACTCAGTAAGTCAGTGTGTATTTAATATATTCTGTTTAAATGGAATTTATAAATGTTTGTTGACTTTAAAAGGAAAATTCTTTAACAGGATTTATTAAATACTTTTCATAAAAGGTGAGATTTGGTATAAACTATTTTCTTTTGCCCAATGTTTTCTAAAAGGCGTAAAGCTATTTCTTTCGCAGTAACTACAAAAGGAGACAAAGTAGAAGATATTAAATGGAATCGAAACAGAGAATTGCTTTCATTGTAAAAATTATTTATAAAATAAAAATCGAAAAAAGAATACTGGCTGATTTTTAAACATTTCATAATGAACTCCCTTACTTTACCATAGCATAGCTATTCGCGTCTTATTAATTATACTTCCGAGAATAATTAATTATTCTCGGAACTTCCGAGTCGGCCCATGATGTATAAATATTTAAAATATATATAAAAAATTATAAAAATATTAAATATAAAATTATTAAATGCCAAAAAAAATTGTTAAATTTAAATTATAAAAGTTTAAAAATATTAAATTTATTTTTTTAAATATTAAAATTATTATATTAGTAAATGTTAAATTATTAAAAATGTATTAAACTTAAGTTATTAAAATTTATAAAATTATTGAAAAATTGTTAATTATAAAAATTTTTATAATTATAATGACGTATAATTAATTGGACAAGGTTGTATTCTCATTCATATATTGGGGGCTTTCGGCAGTCTTTCTGAGTCTACTTTTATCCTTTCGACTTCTTGGAATGCAAAGAATTGCAAATTCCTGTACGAAATCATTTTTAAATTTGAGCTTTGCTGTAATACATTCCTCTCCTCTTGTTTGCAGAAAAAGTAGGCTTTTTTATATCTAATGCACCATTTCTGGCGAAGCATTATTCCCGGCACCTCCTTCCCGCACATCAGGATTAAACTCAGGCCCGGCGCATCAGGATTAAACTATTGGTGAAAATTTGCCCTTCTGACAAAAGCAGAGGATATCCATTGAGAATTTTCGCAAACTTTTACTTCGAAGTCATACGGAGGTCTCTAGGATAAAGAAAATGAATGAACAGAAAAGCGTATAAACATACAAAGTAGTTCATAGCAAATCAAGGATGAAGGCAATATGACACAAAAATAACAAAGAAGAAATATTGCTTAAATATTGGTCGAATAACTGGTGGATAGTTAATAGAGTTTATAGATTAATGATACTACGTTGCCGCACGCCTGACATCAACAATCATTGGAAATTAAGTAAAAAGATATTCTCAATAACAAGGAATGATTATGTTAAAGCTGCTGTGGACTAACCCTATTGGATTCGCTCGCCTCAATGTTAACCTATGGAGAAAATGTGTCCATGGATTGCCGCCTTGGATTTAAAGATTTTTTAAAAAGTTGTACTACGTAATAGAGAAAGAAATTTTACAACATTGAGGCATTTTACGTTTTTTTAAAAAATGCAAATAATTTTTTTCAATTTAAATTATCTGGGGAAAAATCTGGTAGAATGTGTTTTAAATGCTCCTCAATCCCTTTGGTGGACGCATTTTATAAAATGAATCCTTTTTCAAGGTGCAGAAAAGTTCAGGCTATCGAAAATACAATTTTATTGGATTATCAGCATTTATGTAGATGTAAATAGTAGACACATTTTCTCCATAGATTATCAATTAGGGGAGCGAATCCAGTAGGGTTAGTACACAGCAGCCTTAATAAAGAACAAATTCATTCATTTCAACATTTATAAAAAAACAGCATATCTCTAATACAGTTTTTAAATTTTCTTTCTTTTCCCTATTAGCTGCAGTAGAAAAGTCTTGAGTTTTATTAGGTAAGATATACTAAAAACCTCCGTTTTAACAGGTTTTTAAAAAGAAGACGACCGCCACACACTGTCTAAAGATCGTCTTGTGATGTCTAGGTTACTATTCAAATATTTTTTTTTAAGTAACCACAGTTTCCAGATTAAACTAAGACAGTTTAACAAAAGAATGACCAGACTCCAAAAAAAACACAGCCATCATTAATCCTGGTTAATATTTATTCATTATACTATCGTCTATTAAACGGACGTTCCATACTCGGCGGTTCAAAAACAAAGAGAATACTGAACTCTGCTATAAATTACATAAGACAAGCAATGTTGAAAATACATCAACACATGGGCGACTACGCCCTCTACACTTGAAAACACAACTAATTTCCGTCACAGACAGGCACTCGAAGATCATTACACAATAAGTGGTCCTCTTGAATCAAAATAGAAACTGTAAATAATGATTTAAAAAAATAAATTCAAAAATTTTAAATAATGAATAAAATAATGTAATTAGGTAAATACGAGTTTTTACGTTTTCGGACGAGATTAGTTGGTAGTATAACTTTCTTGAGGTTTGGAAACCTAGGTGCGAGGCTATTCCTTGCAAACTGTCGCTATAATGCATCTATAATATTCATGATATTTAGAATTATATCTTTGTATGGTAAATGTATAATGCTAAAGATGGAAACTGCGGGAAATTATAAGTTAATGCAACGCACAACGTCGGCTGCAACGTTGTAAATGTGAAGTTATTTCGGAACATTCCCACTTACCGCCGTCCAAGCCTCTCTATTTCATCCACGATATAAAGTGAGGACATAATCTGCTCTGTTTATTCACGTATGGCGGGAACCCGCATTCGGAAGCAGAAAGACCCTTATCTTCTGAATTCAGTTTGACAGGAGTAATGTTTCAAAGTTATCTTTTATCAATATTCATCCCTGACGCACGGACATAAACAAATAATGAACACCTAAACAACACGCATTATGTGCTGGGATACAACTTTGTACTTGATTAAAATACGATACTACAAAAGCCTATTAAATTTCAACTCTAAATTTACCTGTAAAATAATTTAGTTAATGAGAGTGTGTGTCATATATTTTACAATGTCTATACCAGGAGTTATCGTAATTCAGGTTGAATATTACGATTTGTATATACACTCTTATTGCTACATGAAACAAATTAGGGGTCCGATGTTAAAAAAATTTTCTAGAATTATGGAACGTATATTACACCGAAAGTTCACCAGTGCTCATATAACCCATATTATAATATTCTACTATAATAAATAAACAAATTTAAGTATACTTACAAATATAATACAAAAAATCGGAAATGTATGTTGTAAATAATGTAAATATTTTTCTTCACAAAATCATCTTTATACAAAATCAAAACAATGGAAAGATAATGATCAATAAAAAATAAACAATTGAATGATATCCTTTTTTACGTGTTTTTTCTAAAGATATGCAAACCTGGTTCTGGCAGCAAGAATGTGTTCAACTATCGTATGACATTATTTTCAGAAAACTTTTAGAATATTTTAAAATAATCCTACTGTTATAACTTTTGAATTTCGCGTATTTACCAAAGGAAGTACATTTTGTTACTTTGACGGCCTAGTTGCCGTGCAAAAATTATTTTGAAAAATTTATTGCTCTCTAAGCCAAAATTAATGTTTTTTTTCTATTTTTATACACATTACATATTCTACCCTAAATTAGTTAAAAATATCATCTTGGGTCTCATTTTGTATTTCTCTTTATGAAGGATTTTCTATGAGAAGCCATTAAAATGCAAAAATTCCAGTATGATGGTTTCATATATGGATAGGGTATATGCACAACAAGTCCTAATATTTTTTTTCTAATGTGGAGGCACTTTTTCAGCATAGTTCGCCTAAGTCTTGCTGGCTACTTTATTATGGCAGCAACATATAGGTGAGCCAGCATTTTTCCCTCTCAGGGGACAACACAGTTACGACCAAGCTTATTTGGGATTTGAACCCAATCTCACAACATGGAAGAGCACGAGGCTAACCACTATACCATGGGGGCGGTCCAAGTCCTATCATTGCAATCAAAATTATCTGGTTTTCACTGAGCCTGGAAAAGATTTACAGCGGTCTCTTGAATATACTTGTCAAAGCAAAATATTCATATCAAAATATCATCTTGGGTTTCATTTTGTCCTTTTCTTCACGAAGGATTTCATATGAGAGGCCATTAAAATGTTAAAATTCCAGTATGATGATTTCATATATGTATAGGATATATGCACGGCAATGTTCAAGTCCTGTCATTTTTTTTCTAATGTGGAGGTCCTTTGTCGTGAGACATTCGTTTAATTCACTGCAGTCTTGCGGGTTACTTTATTATGGCAACAACATATAGGTGAGCCAGTATTGTTCTCTCTGAGGGGACAACACAGTTACGACCAAGCCTTATTTGGGATTTGAACCCAAGCTCACAGAATGGAAGAGCACGCCGCTAACCACTATACCATGGGAGCTGCCCAAATCCTATCATTGCAGTTAAAATTATCTGGTTTTCACTGAGCCAAAGTTTCTAGCAAAGATTTTGAGCGGTCTCATGAATATACTTGTCATAGTGGTGCACTAAGTTATTCACTACTCTTTCATAAATATAAATGAAAAACATATCCATATTAAAAAAAATCTGTATTAGATAACAGTCATTAATTTATTATCAGTATGCATTAACTCCGTTTGTTTAGAATTACGTTATAAAGAATTTTTAATCACGACTCTTACCACTTCCTTTGGTTTCTTCATCCAACTAATACTGAGATAGTTTTCAGTTTATGACACATGAAATAGAATTCAAAATGCTACCGTTTTCTTATTAAATGGAGTAAATACTTATTTGCTCTACACAGAAAAGAGCTCAATAAAAATGACAGAATTTCACTACAGTTGAAAAGTCATTCTCCAAAACCGTTCGTGCAAGTGAAACTTTTAAAAACGTACTTACATTATTATAGACCCTTTTTTTACGACCACTGCCCAATAGATGGATAACTCCTAAAGCAAATGACACTATTTCAACTTAGCTTATGCTGGTTTTCTACCTCTGAAATATTGATTATATTTCTCCCTTCTCCTTGTTTTATATATATGACGATCGTAAAATCTCAGACGTAATTTGATATTTGTAGCCTTTTTAGAAATATGACGTGATGACGGTAGTGTATGTGTTTTACTCCGACCGCAGAAGTTTTATACTTTCTGTATTAATATGGGTTATTCAGTAGTAACTAATAACTTCGATTAGGAAGCTTTCAACTCTACCGTTAACTTTGGTTTTGTATACCTGATAGGACTATGTTTGAGCATATTCTTATGATATACATATTTGTGTACTATTCCTATTTTATACAAATTTTAGGACTGATCATGAATTTTATTTATATTCAAAATATCTTATATTCAGTCGTTTCGATTTATGTAATTTGTAGAGTTTATTTTGAATGTCATTTATCTGTTGCAATATTTTTGTGAGCAAATGCTTTCCTTTTATGAAATTTGTAAAATCAGTTACGGATATCATTTGTATATAATACGTTTTCTGGGATTTATTTAAAATGTAATGAAGAAGGAATGATAATTATCATTCCCATATTTCACATATATAATATTTGAGAATGGAATTTATTGAGTTCAAATTGCGGGGTATTCACCCAAGTATTTACATTCCAATATGTCTGCAGTTATTTCCGCTTGTTATTCTAAGAACACAGCCATGAGAATTATAATTTACAAATCTAGTAAGAATTACTGGAAGAAGTGACTTCATAATAACCACAATTATTCGTAATTTAAAAGATGTTTTAATAATGTTGAGAAATAAATTTGTTTAAATGTAACTTAAGTATTGTTCCTTACCACCGGCCTAAATATGATGACTGCCATTTAGATTAATTAGTAGATAAAAGGGTACGTGGCGAAGTGCCGTGAAATATATATATATATATATATATATATATATATATATTGTTACGAATTTTGCGAGACTATGGTAATCTCGCCAAATATGAGAGTAACCGCCAAATTGGCGATGGATTTGGGGACTTATTTTGGTCGCCAAATTTGGCGATATGACGCCAAATGGTCGACAAACTTCTAGGCCTATCTGGAACCTTCTAGGCGTTTCTGGACTGTTCTAGTGATTTCCAGCTGGCGGCCGATAGGGGGCGCTTTGGAAGTCTATAAATATACCTGAGATTGGCATTGAAACTCAGTGAGTGTTCTCTTCTGCTGCGTATTGAATGTATTGAAAGTGCGTTAGGTGTGTATTGTATTGAAGACTCTGTTATCCTGACTTGTGTTTTTAGAGTTTTCTGTTGTAAAGAAGACAGTTGTTACGTGTTTTCTGTTAGTATTTGTGTATGCGCCTAAAGAATTTAGAGAATAATAAACTTTATTTTCTGTGAACTTTCTGAAGATAATTTATTCAATCCCATCGAACCCAGAAAACGGAACATTTTGGTGTCAGAAGTGGGATTGAATGCCTATTACAAGATCAATTGCTGATGAGACTGTTACAGCTCAAGATTTAGAAGCTAAATTCCAGCAGATACTGCGATGACGGCTATGCAAAACAACATTGCGACATGTCAAGAAGATATAAAGAAAGAAATGAAAGGAATGTCTGCAGCTGAAGAAGAGATAAAAAAAGAAATATCTGCAGGTCAGGAAGAGATGAAAGCCATTCAAGAAGAGATAAAGAAATATCGGCTGGTTAGGGAGACTTAAAGTGTGGGAATTATAATTATCGTGAATGAAAGAGTGGCAAGAAATGGAAGACAAATTCCAGAATGTGGAACACAAATTTAATATTTTTGAAGCAAATATTGGCGTTCTAAAAGAAAATTTAGAAGAAAAATTTGATAAATTTGAAAACAAATTTGAAAATTTGGAGAAAAAATTTGGCAACAAATTGAAAATATGGAGGAAAAATTGATAAAGTTGACAACAAATTTGAAAATTTGGAAGAAAAATTTGGCAACGAATTTGAACTATAGAAGAGAAAATTTGGCGATATAAAAGAAAATTTAGATGGAAAATTTACCGACGTTTCAAGGAAAGTACAGATTTTAGAACAGAAATTGTCAAATATTTATGTTACTGAAAATACTGAAAATACTGAATACTGAACTGTATATCTGTCACCTCCCGGCCACCCATTAAGCTGTCAACCTATGATGGAAATCTTCTTGGCAAGTTAATAAAACTTAATTCTTCATTGTGGCTGACGCCAGCGGATGGGACTCTTTAACAAAAGCGTGTCAGTTGGCTATATACCTGCGTGCCGAAGCGGCCTATATTTTGCTGACGATTCCAGAAGAGCAGCGGATTAGAGTTTGGCGCACTTTCAAGTGCTTTGGAGTTACGCTTTGGCGAGAAGTGTTTGAAGGTCTATAGCCGGATCCAGCTCGAATCTCGCCGACAGAAACCAAATGAATCGCTACAAGAACTTGCATCAGACGTCAGGCTTTCCCATCTCGCCTGGTCAGACTGCCCTGCGGAAGTACGGGAAAATCTTGCTTTAGATTATTTTATCGATGCAGTTCTCGACTTTGAAATAAAGAAGGCACTTCGAATGGCGGATGTTAAAGATCTGAAGTCCGCCTTAATCTATGCCATGAAGTTTGAAGCAGCCCAACAGGCTTCACAAAAAGCTCGCCATTCTATTACGGTTTCGAATGTTACCGAATCTCTCGAACGTTCAATTAAATATTTGATGGAAAGAATAGACGAGATGACAAAACAGGTCAGTGCTTTAAGATCAGTTTAAGGCTGACAGACGACAAGTCGTAAAATGTTGGAGTTGCGGCGGCGAAGGCCACATGAAGAGTGAAATTCTTATGTTCCATTTCTTATGTTCCACATGAACATAAGAAATTGCCTAGTGCGCCAAGACTCGGGAGTGGGAACACTCCCAAGAAACACGTGATTGCCGCAGTCCTTTTACGAAAAAACCTGTCCCGGAAACTGCCATTATGGTTCCAGAGAGGAAAAGAAATTCGAGTGTTATAAATCCCGTAGCAAGACGAACTACAGCTTCTACGTCACCAGAGCCAGACCACGGAGAGATCACGAAGTTCGAAAGATCAGCTGGGATATCCTGACTAAGGCCCATAGCTGTTCACGAAACTACTGGCTATACACCATCCCAGAGGCTTTCCGGTCGTGATCTCTGTCTGTCATGTGATCTATAGTCCAGACACCCTCCAGTCACGCCTGCATCGTCTGAGAGTACAACAGTGAACTCGAGACCCTTTTTGAAGACGTCCATAACTTGCGACGGAGAAGATGACGACCCGGTACGACCCGAAAGCAACAAGACATGAATTCTATGAAGGTGACAAGGTATGGTTCTGGAACCCGAATCGACGTAAATGACTTTCTCCAAGTTACAGTCGTCTAGGGATGGTCACGTATACAGTCCTAAAAGACTGCATGACATCGTGGTTCGTATTAGAAAATCATCTAATTCTAAGCCTAGAATAGTGCATTATGATAGGCTAGCTCCCTACTATGGCCATAGTTAATATATTAAAGAAATGTACAGACCGTGGTGTTCTCTTTTGTATATAGCCTTTTATTTAGTGTAAATAATCCTTAAGTAAGCTTTGTTTTATAATGTTGTTAAAAAGTAATTAGATAGTCCTTGTACATATTTATTAGTTTATGAAGTATGTATTATGTCTGTATGCGTGTTATTTGGTATTAACTTTAGTTGTGATTTAATAGTTCAGTTTCTATTATGTCTTGTACGTAAGGCTTCTTGCCCAAGAGCTGTTGTACTGCCGGCGGACGTGCAGTCCTTGAGGAGGGAGCATTGTTACGAATTTTGCGAGTCTATGGTAATCTCGCCAAATGGCGGAGTGCCGTAACACACACACACACACACACACACACACACACACACATATATATATATATATATATATATATATATATATTATATATATATATATACATACAGTGGAATCTCGATCCATCGTTCCGGATCCATCGTTTTTTCCGTATGTGTCGTTCATTTTATCCGGTCCCAACGATAATATTTGCTTTGTTATGTTTCCGCATTTATCGTTTTCCCCCGCATTTATCGTTCATTTCAATCGGTCCCTTGAAAAACGATAGATCGAGATTCCACTGTATATTATTAATAAAACAGGTTTTATTCTTTTCTTCTGCAAGTTCCATTTATGTCCATATAATATACTCCTCCGTTGAGCAAAATATGGGTAGTTAAAAACTGGTTAAAAAATACAATTTCTTTTTTGTCATGCGTCAGATTTATTTATTTTGTCTTCCTAACAGAGTGGCAATTTATTTTATGGACAGAAAGCATAAGGATTTCCTCTGTCTTTTTAATAAAAATTCCATTTGCATTGATTCAACCAAGAAATTTTAGATTCCGATCTGAGTATCCGAATGATAAAGGAACAAGATGAATGGCTTAAAAGTTTCAGATCATAAGAAGGGGAAATTGAATGGAAAGATTTATTTCTTACGGCTGAATAATACAAAAGACGCCGAACATATTGGAAAACTCTCAAAGCATAGAAATCATAAAGCAAAGAAGCCTCTTCCATAGAGTTTGTATTATGATCTCATTTTTCATAAGTAACACCGATATCAATGAAGTTAAAACGGATTTTACTTTATCATTCCCCCCAAAAAAAGATTATTTTTCCCAAAAAACCGTTTGTATTATTGTTGGAAAACGAGTGACTTTATAAAAATGTAAGTTATTGAACGAGAAATATATTTAATTACATTATAGTGGAGTTAAAGGAAAACATATATGGAGCTTTAAGAGGATCGAATTTCTGTTTCGACTGTTAAAAGCTTCAGAAAAAGAGAATGCATTATTGTAGAAATAATTTCAAATATGGATTTTGCATTACACCTTTTCATGCTCGGTTATTTCCTCTTTATTTAACTTGTAGCTATAATATGTATTTATTACACCTTAAAAATGTAATTTGTAGTATTAAATATCATTTCTATAGTTCAGAGTAATTAATAGTCATTAAGGTGGTTTATCTGTTCAAAATATTGGGGTGTTTGCTGAATTGTTTATATACTATTGTGGTTTGAAATATTTTCTCCCTTTGCTGATTTTAGAATACGATTATGCGCATTATGACTTAAGATTCTGCTAGGAACAATGTCAGGTTTGTTTTATTATTAATCGAGATTTTCTATAATATGAATACACAAAACTTTGGAACATTTCATCATCAAATATTTTTACCCTATAAGAAAAGAAAATTGGGGACTCTGTTATTTACAGAGATTGGGGATGATGAGAATTAGAGTTTAACAAGAGGAGGTATGTAGAAATTCGAGTGTATGCAATGTAAGAAATCCACGCTCTGGTGTACTTATTACTGAGGATTATTTCAATTCTTATTAATTTCATTGTAACGCCGTAGTGGCTTACAAATATATATTCTCGTCATTCATTTGACAGGAGCTAAGATTTTTCGAAGTACAAAAGGCTTGATTTCTCTTCATACATATTGTAAAAAACTACGGATTATTAAGTACCTAATATAGTTTTTTTTTGTTTTGATGTCACATATTATCAAAGAAAGAAATGCAACTTCGGATACACTTGAATTAATTTATATAATTACAAGATAAAAGAACTTTTTATTTACCAACTTTTATATAAAACATATTTTATATAATATGTATTTAAATTTTCAGTTGATTTATAATAAACTTGATAATTTATGTATAATAATACTTTTTATATTTTTTGATGAGTTTTCCCATCAACTTGAAAGAAAATGAAGTTCAGTGGAAGTTAACTTGCGTTAAATTGTCGTTCCGGTCCCGCCGATTGATGGCTGCACCATTCTACAAAACAAAATTAACTGAAAATGAATTCAATAATGCTTAAAGATGGCTGAAAGTATTAAAAGACCTGATTTGTCATCGTATTCTGAGCTATTCTAAAGTTTCAAATGTCTAGCTAGTCGGGAAGTTAGTTAAAAAATCGATTGCAAGATTTGTGCTGGACAAACACACACACACACAAACAAACAACAGGAAAGCGAGTTAATAAAAAACATGGTAAAAATGAAATATGATTGAATAGCTGAATACCCGTGCTGTGCTACGAAGTACATTCAAATTAAATACAATGGTCAATATATGCAATTAAAGGCAAATAAAACAAAAAATTATAAAAAATCGGAACGGATATTTTTCTAGACAAAATAATGTAGATGAACATATTAGATTAAATACAACAGTCAATTAACTTGTATGTTTAATATCTATAAAACATACTAATAGAGTTAAAATTCTTAAAAAACTTCCATCTCAATTGTCTAGTGGGTAAATTTTATCTTTTACCGTATTTTAATATTTTGTTTTGTCAATTTATCTCGTAGTTATGCACGTGACGCAAATTAGTTTAAAGTATCACAAAAAGAAAAGAAACCACGGGATCAGCATTTAATAATTAAATTCTAAAAATTCACCACAAAATCAGAAAATGGAGGCAAAAGTTCTAATTCATTTGATTTCAGTTGAAAGGAATTTTTATGATCTTTCTTGTGATATTAATTTTATAACCCTCAGATTATTGTTTAATTTGCAAATTTTAAAAAATGTTACAAAAACAGCTTAAAAATTTAATTTAAAAAATCTAAGAAGAATTTTTTAAAATTTTTTCTTAGTGCACCCCAACACTATAAGAAGAATCCCCATGCAAAATTTCAACCCTTTAGGTCCAGCCGTTTGGTCTGTGCGTTATCTGTCAGTCAGTTACGGAACTGTTATTATATTATCAAAATACTTACATCAAGAACAAACTCGACATGAGGTATAATTGTATATTAAAATATATATTTAACTATGTAGTTACTAGAATATTCTGTTTATAGATGGAACCCTTGCAAACGATAATGAAAATATCATGAACAACAAAAAAGTAATAAAAATAGTAATAAAACGAAAAATTGTAAATGAGAAACCTTTTACATTTTGATTGATCCTGCATACTCATATTAATCCACGTGCGGAATAGTTTTCTCAGAAATTCATTCAACAGTTTAAATTCGGCGTTACCCTTCTGAATAAATTGATTTATGTGTGAAGAGTTATCATCATTTCCCTTGAAAGTCGTAAAATTTGTTTAACTGGGGTATTTGCTTAAAACCTTCCTTACTCTTTAAAGCTTAATAGTATATGATATGTCGGTTGCTATTACGTCGGGGCAAAAGCGTAGTTTTGGGATTTGTGTTGCTGAGATTAGCAACGCAAATCATAAACGTGGAGAGTAAATCTGTCTAATTCATATTTTTCAGTGGAGAGAGGAAAAGCAGTTAATTTACTTCTGTTAATTAAATTCATCCTAGAAGTAGCAGGCACGGCCGCTATCCATTTAATTCAGTAAGTTGTGAAGCTTCTTTTAATAAATGACTCTGTACATATTCAGAATGAATTCAGAAAGTATTGAAAAGATCAGGAAATATTGCAGGATAAGTTATCACGAAAGACAAATAAATGTAGAACTTTTCTTAGCTTAATTACTATTTCACGTTTCCCTTGCTATGAAATACTTATCTGTGAGAAATTATTCATTAGATATTTTATATTCCCTGGATGATTTAAAAAATGGTACAATTTTACTTGTATTAATTTATGGCTTCCACATTAAATCATGACTGGCGATGCCGTGTTAAGTTTATTTAACAATTTTAGGTAAAATTTAAAACGCTGAGAAGCGTTTTTTTGCATGTATATACATACATGCACAATGCACACGAACGAACGAACGAACGACGAACACACACACACACAATATATATAAATATATATGGTGTGGTGGGTGTCTGTGTGTGTAATGTTTACAACGATGATGACCCAGGGTAGCCGATGGTCCATCAGGTAGAAGGATTCAAAGAGTCTGAGCAGGAGTAGTCGTCGTTGTTGTTCAGCAAAAACAGTGGCTGGCAGTCACACTGTAGAGTCAACTAGCTCCAACACCAGAAAGGAAGAGGCGTTTTCACCTCGATTTATATTTATTTTTCAGGAATTTCCGGGGAACATAATGCGATTTTTTTTTCACTGAGTTACACACCATCGTTTCTGGACATTAATCCGTACATTATAGCCTATTCCGGCCTCTGTCGGGATCATCATCTACTGGACAAAGGGGACTCAGAGCACCCAAGTTTTATATCCTAACAACAACGTGGCAACACACAAAAGCGCGACCGAAACTGAAATCTCTCGCCCGAGTACTATTAGATTGAACTTCCGATTGGTCAAAATTGACACCTGACTTTAACAGGTCATATGGGGGGATGGTTTCGAATATCGTGGAATATTCGACCTTATATAACTGTTGGCCTCACGTGGCTTTTAGGGGGAAAACTAATAGATTATTTCGGTTATTCCTAGGTCAAATTTAAATGAGGAACAGTATTCTGTTGAGATAAGATTAAAGAATTTTTAATAGACGTTTTAATGATAACGAAAGGTTATTGTTTCACACACACACACACACACACATATATATATATATATATATATATATATATATATATATATATATATATATATATATATATATATATATATATATATATATATATATATATATATATATATATATATATACAGTCGATTCCGGTTAATCTGACCAGCCGCTTATTCGGACCAAATCCTTCAGACCGAATCCCGTCTTGTAACATAAGACATGTACGTTTACATCGGACCAGCCCATTATTAGGACCAAAATGATCGTGTCCCGATGTGGTCCGATTAACCGGAATCGAATATATATATATATATATATATATATATATATATATGAGGATAATGCAATGAAACTCTTAGTTTTTTTTCACATGGTTATACATTCGCAGTTATCCTCTTGTGGGTATCTGAGAAAGATTCGTCCTGACCGAGTTCCGGAATATCTGTATCACTCCTATTTGAATTTGAAATGGTCCTCGTGTTAACCATGACAATGCATATCTGCAGAAGTGAGGTTTGTCACGCCATTAATGTAAAGGCAGGTTACAACTTAATAACAAAAACATGATGCATTAAGCAAGAATGCATTTCCTCTCGTTAAATTCATCGAGATTTAATCTAATGCCGAAGACGTGTGAATTTTAAACTCAACTTAACTCAGATGATGAATAGGTATAGCTTTACTTTAATGACTGTAAAAGATTTATGTTCAGTCTTGGGTGTTCTCATCAAATCAAGCCTTTTGTCCTTTCAAGACGAAATTAAAGACAGATTAATACTTGCTATCAAAGGAACACAGAAAGGGACGAACGTCGCGATAGATGTAACAAAGTCGTTGACTTTGTCACATTTATTTTCTTTTCTGAGAAACGAATAACATCGAAATGGTGGCTAAAGAATCTATTTGATTGATATGCTTTACAAAAGAAACATTTGAAAAAGGCGAATGCTCTCTTTTGTGAATTGGTATTTCAATGCCTAAAATTATATTGAGCGGAAAAATTTCATTCGCAGAAATTCCTTTAACTCGGTTATTTAACTTTTATTAACTGTATATCGTACTTTAAAAGAAAAATAGATAGTATAAGTCACTTTTGTGTCTATTTATTAGAACATTTCTCCAAAGAGACTTTCATGGATAAAAATACAATATTAATACTCCACAATTTGAAAAATTTAAAGACAGAAAGCTGTAATTATTTTAGACGATCTGCGCAAAAAGTTACTAATCTAGTACCTATCGCATAAATGTCACTGATTTCAGAACATTTTATATTATTTCATTTTATTCGTTTGCTTGGGAGGTATTTCATTTGATGCTCAAACTAAGAATTTTACATCTTTATTATTGTCACTGAAAAGTTTATTTTCTTTATGCATGCTAACTCTCTATATTAATTTTTCACTTTTCCCATTAAATTCTTTTAAGATTAATTATCACTGCTTTATTGTAATAAGTTTTGTGTTTTTTTTGCTTATATACACTGGTTGGCACTAAATATCGTCTTTGAATTAGTAAAGTTTTCAGATCTCTGCTACTTTTAATATTTTTCTAATCTCCAAGTATTCCACAACACATTATTACAATACTGATAAAGAAACACACTGGATTATTTTAAATTGGAGCCAAAATTGAAACGTTTGTAAATGTTTGCGTTGATTGAACAACCTTGTTATAGTCACAGAATAAAAACATTTTGCAAACAAGCTAAAAATTTCTAGAAATACTTCCATTTATTGCCCATCAAAAGTTTGTTTTTAGATAATCTGACCCAAGAAATGTTTACCTTCAACAGAATCGGACAGAAAATCATTTAAAATTATTCACAGTCCCGTCTCAAGAGTTTTAACACAAAAATTCCCCATGCTGCATCATAATAGAGATTTTTAGATAGATCTACAATAAAAGTCAGAAAACCATTTAGTGAAGAACAGAATTATTGTTAATATTTTCTGATTGTTTAGTTGCGAATGGCATGACAACACATTTTACAACATGTCCTTGTTTGTCCGTCTGCTGTGAAAGAGTTATGACTTGATTATAATATCTATATTATATCATTTGCAGCACAATCTATCACTTTCCTATTTATTGTTGTCACTTATGTTCATTTTTAATGTCTTAATGAATAAAAACTATTCTATTCCTTTCAAAATTTTCAAAATAGCGGTTTTCAAGATTGTTTTAGGGTACACATATTTAATGTATTTATTAATTGTCCTTATTACAGACGATTATACACAAACGTTGTGAACACACGATAATACACGTTCTGTGCTTCAGACACAGAATTAGCAGCATATTTTATACCACTACTTTTGAAATAAATCTTATGTCTCTGTATGGCGGTTTGTGTCACAATGTGTCTACTGGGGTAAGTAGATGGACCATAGTATAAACCTTCCGGTACTGTTTATTTATAAGGAGCAACGGGGACGTCTGGACTGTGTAATCATATTATAAGGTTTACAACAAGTTCGCAGTATGTTTGGGAGAGTATCCCCAAATTCAAGTCTTACCTCATTAAAAAATAATCTTGTACTACGTAGCTTATTCAAACTTACTTATATTCCATTTCTCAGCTTGGTTCTGCGTTATTACCAATCTATTTTGTTTTAGCAATAATTTTTATTCCTTAATAAATTCAACATATCAGCGTTATCAGCATAATATTCATAAAAAATAAATTCATTAGAATTTATTACGGGAGTTTTGATAAATTTCAAGCATTGTTACCACCTACCCGTTTTTTATCGCTGAATTTATTGCATTTGTTTATATTTATCAAATTTGCATTAACAGCTGAAATGGTTTCTCTCTTCTTGAATGTTATTTCGCATTTTCAGTTAGTAAACTTAGAAATTGCACAGGATGTCCATTTTATAAGATAACTTATGCATGCATTTCATATCCTTAAATCACAGAATTACTATTTTTGTTTTCAAAAATGCAGAAATAAAGTAAATTTTAAAAATGACGAGTAACTTTTTCCTTACACTGTTGCAAAGCCAAATAACCTAATAACCAGAGACATTGGCTTAATAATAAGCACATCTATTTATTTAAGTTGCTAAGCCGATTCTTTGGACAGTCCATGAGAGAAAACTACTGCATCAATTTACTTCATTCTGTTCTTAAACGAAAGATTTTAATCTATAGATGTGTCAAACTTGGTGTTTGTAACTGCAATTTCTATTAATTAGTGATAATTTAGAATTGAAAATTGCTTTCTCTGCATGCTTAGTGACATGTTTAAATCTGGATTTAGATACTTACTAAGCACGTGGCCGCATAAACACATTATTCGGTTTATTCAGAGGAATCTCTCTAGCTCTCTATCTGATATTTTTTATTTTTAATTATGTTTCTGAGATATAGTATTAAACATGACGGGATTTTTTTAAATTTCGCACTGTTGAGTAACCATATTTCTTTTTATTAGGTTCAATAGTAATTTTTTAAAGTTTATTTTCCTATTCTTAATAATATGATTTTCAACATTTGGCAATGATGTGTTGAATATAATTTGTTTATTAGTACATTTGCATTCTATCCAGCCGTCACGTTTTGACGGGCACCAACTAGTTTCGCTTTCAATTTTATTATTACGTTGATTTTTTTAGTCAAAGAAATATAGCAATTACTTAAAAAATAATAATGCTATTACGGCAAGTTGAAAATTAGTTAAATTATACTAAACTAGATAACTTGCTATAAGTTTAGAAACTTTTGAAATGGAAAGGTTTATTTACGGCGTAACAGCTTCATGCACTTTGTTGCAATGATGAAGCAGGAGTTAAGAAGTTGATATAAAAAAAGAAAAAAAAATAGTTCGGCATTAGATGGCGAGTCTCTCACTTATTGTTTTTAAAAATACATCATGTACGGTAAACAAATATAGATTTTCTTTTCTACAACTTCCCTAGTCCAGCATATGTTAGGGATTGTCTCAGTTTTAGTTCAAGAGTTAAAACATTTACTCTTTTGTCACTCTCGTCATTTGGTATTGCCTTACTTTAATTCCTATTTAGGGAAAGAGATAATTCTCTTCACTCAGTGGCTACATATTCGGGCTCAGTAAACGATTTCATCGGGGTTTAAAGTAACAAACCACAATCGGATTGCAAATGTATCTGCAGCTGATGACCGGGAATAGACAATTAAGTTTTTAAGGGGAATCACTACTCTTAAATCTTTAAAACATTTGATTTTTTGAAAAAACATATATGTTAAAGCCTGATCATTTCTGAACAAAATAAAGCAAACCACATGAAAATATTCCATTTAGTTCCGGAGATATTGATATTCTAAATATTTAATTACTGATCAAGTTTATGGTAAGAAAAAGTTCAAACTCATTTTTTCTCAAAATGTAATTTTGCATCATTCCGCAACTGATGTCTCAAAAACTATGAAACATAATTCCATGAAATTTTTATCACAGCATAATCATGTTATGTTATTGCGTCTGAGCTAGAATTATTGCAATCACTGCATATTTTGTTATTTTATTCAGTGGTAAATTAATGCAAAAATTTAAGAAAATTTTAAGTATATTTTGAAAGTTTTAAAAAAATTGAAAAAAAATTTTTATGTTGATTGTTTTAGTTCAATTGTATTTTGAATTATTTATTTTAAATATAAAACAGGAATTATTCATTTAAGTGTAAAATTAATTTCATAGTTCTGCGCGTAAGCCAGTATACAATAAAAATACTTAAAAAACAAGGTATATCTAAAGCATTTAAAAAAAAATTATTTAAAATTATTTTGAGGGTTGAATATTTGTTTATTAAAATAAATATATCAATTTATCATATACATAAAATTTGGAAAAATTGGGAGTAAATTGAAATAGTTACAAAGAGTCAAAAAGTATGAAAATATGCCTTATTTCCTCGACTTAAGAGTCGTGAGTCCCCTTAAGTAAGAGTTGACTGGATATATCACACCTCTGCTAGAGAAGTGTTACATCTCCGAAGTTTTCGATTTTGAGATAATTGCACCACAATGCTCTACAAGAAGAGCTTCTCATTCTCGAATAATGTTATAAGCCTAATACCAACACAGTCTCCTAGATGGCGCTTATTACTATCTTCCGCAACAAGGAGAGGGAACTTGCTCATGCGCGAAGAATGAAAATAAGTTTTTTGTCAGTGCCTAATGTTGTTGTATTAAAACGTTCCTGTAATAAAAATGTTCATTAAATTTTATTTGGAAAATAAATTTGCATTTTGTTTTAACCTGCTGTTCGTGTTAACAAGATTTTTTCTTTGTATTGGGAACAGTTTAGATAGATAGTGCATTAGCATAGAGATGTGACAGTATTCCCTCAAGCTTTTCAGTCCATGTTGACAAAATCAGGTTACTAGAAGAGGGTTGTAATTAAAATTAAAAACCATGCTTTAAAAACTGAAAACGACTTTTATAGTATATAGTTTTGCCTTCTGAAGTGATTCGAACAGTAAGTTTTCCCAAAATTATCATTGTCATTCATAAAACAAGAAATGAAATTTAAACATATATCTTCTTTAGCTCCTCCTGAAAATATGTCTAATTTGAGATGAAAACACTCTTCTAGCAGAGTTGCGATATTACAAGGTGACCGGTAGCATTTTACCCGAGTACTGACGGACATTGGGATTTTAATTAACATAAAATAGTCTAAACATTACTCCTTTATTTCTGTTCCATTTGACTCTATTTATACACTCATGGACAAAAAAATTAGCGCACCAAGAAATAATTGCGGGATCATAACGAAACTTGCAATGAAGGTACATGTCGGGGAGATATGCAAATGATTAGAAATGCAGCGTCATTGCGCATTACGTATAGCCGGTAGAGGGCGTTGAACATCGTACTCTGTGGAATATAAAACAGGTAACCAAAGCTTGTTTGAGTGTGCTGAATCATTTACAAAGGAAGAGCTGAGATAGACATGCCATTACGCCGTGTTCGAAGACAATATAAGCAGTTGTCGCAGTTTGAGAGGGGGAGAATCGTCGGGATGATGGAGGCTGGGTGGTCAGCTAGTCGAGTAGCTCGTCAATTAGGCCGCTCTGATTGTGTTGTGAGGAGGTGTTGGGACCAGTGGACCCGAGAGATGTCATGTACACGAAGACCAGGCTCAGGACGCCCTCGACAGACCAGTCGTCGAGAAGTCCGCCACATCGTAAGAAATGCACGCGTACAGCCAACTGCTTCATCGGCCGCCATCCAGGCACAGGTAGCACCTTCACTAGGGGCCTCTGTGTGTTCTCGAACCATACGAAGGCGCCTGGCTGAAGGACAGTTGGTATCGCGGCGCCCATTACGTGTGCTGCCCTTGACGCCCACCCATCGACGCCTCCGTTTGGAGTTTTGCCGAGCCCGAGGAAACTGGACTGCAGCGGAATGGAACCAGGTCGTCTTTAGCGACGAATCCAGATTCAATCTCGGCAGTGATGGCAATCGTGTTCGTGTGTGGAGAGCCTGTGGTGAACGCTTCAATCCTGCCTTTGCTGTACAGCGACACATCGCTCCCACAGCTGGTGTGATGGTATGGGGTGCCATTGCCTACAATACACGGTCACCCCTAGTATTATTCCGTAGCACCATGACAGCCCAGCGGTATGTTCATGAAATCCTGCAACCACATGTGTTGCCACTCATGCAACGGCTCCCAGGAGCCATTTTTCAACAAGACAATGCTCGGCCTCATACGGCAAGGGTGTCACAAGACTGTCTCCGCACTGTTACTACCCTTCCTTGGCCTGCCCGATCTCCAGTTTTGTCTCCAATCGAGCATATCTGGGATCATTTGGGATGACGAGTTAGGCATCCCACGAGTTTGAACGAACTAGAGGCAAAGTTATAGCAAATATGGAACGAAATGTCTCAAGACATCATACAGAACTTGTATGACTCAATGCCCGATCGTATCGCATCGTGCATTTGCGCTAGAGGGGGTCCAACGGAGGAAACTGGACTGCAGCGGAATGGAACTCATTTTGGCGACTCCTTCTTGGTGCACAAATTTTTTTGTCTATGAGTGTATTTTAGATCTAAAGATCAAGGCTAATTACAGAAGAAGTCAATAATATTGATGCAAATTTTAGCCTCTGCTAATTGAGGCCTCGTTGATTCTGATACTAAACTTTTTCTATCGAACAAAATATATATGTTTTGAAATGCTAAGGAATACAAATTTGTATTTCTCTAATGTATTCTGTTAAGTTAATTTTGTCATTAATAACAAAGCTGTGAATAAGTTTCATGCCTAAAAGCCTAGCCAAACTTTATGTATTTTTAATAAAATTCCCTTTTTCTATCAATTCAATAAGAACTTACGTATCTGAAAAAATAAAAGATCAAGATAAATGATTCAAGAGATTTCAGATTATAAGAGGAGCAATTGAATGGAAATCTATGTTTCATTCGCTTGAATAATACAAAAGGAACACAATATATCGAAAACTTAAAAACATTTGAAATCATCAAGCGTAGAAGCTTCTTTGATAACTTTCGTATTGTTATCTCATCTTTTATAAGTAACACCTATATCGATGATGTAAAGATGAATTTTACTTTATTATTAAAAGAGATTTCATTTCATAAAACTTTTATTTGAAAAACTATTAGAATAAAGTTATAGCACCAAAATCATGCTATCGAAGGTAAGTATATTTAATTGCATTGTTCGGGACACAAATAAGACACATTCAGAGATCTAACTTATGTCTCTACCTTTCATATTTTTTAAAAAGAGAATAAAATATCGGATAAAGTATAAAATAAGGAATATTCTAAATATACAGTTATATTCACGAAGGTGAAAACGTGACAAATAAGGATGAACTTATCTCTCTCAATATCTTACTTAATTTATATATCATATGTTTACTGAAATTAAGAGTAATTATGTTGATTTTGAACCACAGTACCTATACTAAGTTTCTACGAATAAATGTAAGAGATTGAAGTGATCTTAAATGGCACCAAGTTTACTTAAAGATATTTTATGTTATGTAAACTAGAATGTCAAGGGTGCAGTACTTTGTTTTGTAATTACCTTTAAGATCGAGATATCTGTAAGTAAAAATATTTTTCACGGGGATTTAAACTAACTTTGTTTCCGTAAGATGCTGCGAAAACAAGAATTCTCTGATTCCGGTTCTAGAACGACCTATATTTTCATATTTTGATAATATAACTCTAAGATTATGGAAAGTTTCAGTAAGAGGGCTTTAGGGTATCATTACTCAAACATAGAATTCATTCGATACCGATTTCCCCTGCCTACTAAATCACCAGTAGAAAGAGAGTTGCATTTGAGCTTTCATAGTGATCGCAGATCGCCTTTCACTTCGGGATTAAACAAACTATTTCATGTTTATTTAACTTTAAATTCGCCAAGTTTCATTCACTAGATGTCTCATTAAAGGGAGATTAAGTCTCGTTCCATATCCCTTCTATACATATCATAAATTTATAGAGGATTCCTTTGCGTCACAAATGCGTTTAGAATTTGTGAATTATTCGTAAAGACAATTACACCTATTGATCCCCGAACTGAAGAAGAATTATCATTATCTGACAGAAAAATGTTGCCAATTCTAGTTTTATTAGGAATTTCAAGAAACTATATGTTACACTTTCAACATCCTATGTAGTTTACGCAAGTAAAACTAAAATAAACATCATCAAAATCATTGAAAAAGCCTACTGTATATTGATAAATTTTTTTATAGTCCCATTAAAAAGTTAAAGAGGATATATATTACTAGTGAGTCTAATTGGCAAAAGGAGAAATATCTCTTGGTTTTCTCATATCTTCTTTCAGTAGATTTTACAAAACTAAAGTATATGCGACTATTTGGGGAGTATCACGTAATCTGAGATTCCCATCTCATAAAGTATGGTTCGTAAATATTTTAAAATCCCCGAGGAAGTTTAACATATTCTTTCTTGCAGGAGGTGTGCTATTGAAGGATTTCCTCCCTCGCTATTGTTGGTTTCTTACCAAACCGATATGTATTGTGGAGAAGCAAGCATGCAGCGAATACAATGCTTCTGAGTGGAAGGATAACTTTGAATTTGGAAAACTTAGAGAATTAAGTAGTAGTGAGTAAAATTTGGAGAATTAAGTAGAATTAAAAGTTTGTTGATCAAGTTTGGTGAAAATACAAATAATCGGTTCGATGAAAAAGTCTAAATAATGAAGTATGGGAATATCAGACGTCATCTGACGAGACCTTATAATAACACAGGGTGATTGGATAAACAAAACGATTGGATTGAGTGTATAACTTGATGTCACATTAATAAATGAAATCTTTGATTGCGATTCATTAAATTTTGAAAATTAACCTTTACACTTTTTATTTTTTACGAGTTACCTGTGTTTAATACGTTACGATACTAAATGCACCTTTCAGTAAGAACCTTTGTGTAATGAACACTACCCAGGGGTTCACTTCGCTAGAATATTTGCTAATTAGGCCAGGGATCCTTCTGTTGCATTATCTAACATCTAAAATTAGGACCTGTACTCAGTATTCTCGACATTATTAGATACGATAAACATAATTTAGTTTTTAATTTATATGTTTCTTTGGTTTAAAAGTTTAAAACAAATATTTAAAAATTACTATATATCTCAATCTCCCTAGAAATCGCATCGGATTTCGGTATGGCATTTTATTTTACTTTTCTTTCATCGGTATACACCTGCAAGCACACAGGAAAACAAAAGAATTATATTCTTTAGTTGAAAGAAATTGAAATAAAATAAATATTTTACATACATCATTTACCTGAAATGACCGGAAGTGTTTCTCAATGATAAAAATACATTACACTAAGTGCTCTGAGAACATGGTCTTTTAGCATTTGACTCAAAATATTAGGCCTCCTCAAACTGATCCAGAAAACATTTTAATTTAAATATTCTCCTTGAACATCGTTTAGAGAGCCAGCTTTTGTCAAACAGTACTTGTAAAATTAATAATTTACAATTAAGGAGAAAAGTGTTGTTGTTTATCAAAGTAACTGCGCGATGTAAACTTTTAGGTTTGTCTAGGAAAAAGTTAACACTCAGACTTTTTAAATTTGTTTCGTGATGTTTTCTTTACTGGAACAGAGTAACAAAGAACAATTCAAGGCAGGATATATGAAATAATGCTTTCCCATAAAAAATACCTGATAAAAACTTCTTTTTACTAACTTCGTCGTGAATATAAGCTATAATTCGCTTGGATTAGTTTATAATGAGCATTTAATATGCTTTGTGTTCTACCAAAGATCTAATTTACATTCTAATTATACAATTAGTTTTATCACAGTCCTTATCTTCTAAGAATAGGAATTAACTCACCAGGGGTTCTTTTACCAGTTTAGTATATTATATTCTAACTTCAAATAGTTTTAGGATGTTTTTAGAAGTTAAACGAAATTTTTTTTGTCAGTTTCCCAACGCATAATCTAAATACTGTTATCGGAAAAAAGTGAGTGCAAGAAATTTTTGACCCATTTTGCTTTACCCTTTCAAAAGTTAATATTCCCATCTTATCTCTTAATTTAAAGTTAACAGGGTGTTTTGGAGAGATATCTTTTATAATTATGAATTTCTACTTACTTAATCTAAAATAAATGTATAAAAATACACACTTAATGATCAGATTAAACTTAAAGTAGTTTGCAGTCATAAAATTTATTACTTAAATATTTAACTTGCGACATTAATAAGCAGTTTAAAAGAGTAGTTTCTGTTATTCTGTATTTTAATATTTTTTTACTTTTGTAAGGTATACACAAGATTCGATTCACAGGAATCGAACTTTTGAATTAATGAATTAAAGAAGCTGCTTCAGATATGCTAATTTCGGCATACGCGCTTAGTATAAATACCACGCAGCGTCATTCAGAGAGAGGGGAGGTTATTAAGGTTGAAAAGGTGTTATCCTGCGCTAGTGCTTAGCGGGCCAGAAGTTTACATGGCAGTACTGCTGGGTTTGACTTACTGTTCGTGAGTATAAAAATATATTGTTCTTGAAAGCTGTGTTTATACATTCCGTACAAGTAGTACGCATGCTTATTGCTGTAAAAGCCAATTATATGTGCAACGAATTCAATAAACATTGTTTCATGTATAAACCATGCAGACTATACCCTGTTTTCAAATCAAGTGCAACAAGGTTCACAAGGTTCACAAGATGCTGGACCCTCGGGGGTCACCAACGAAGACCGTCCTCCCCCTACTCACGATTCCGGTGATAACCTGCATGAGGGAAACAGCTCCACTCCTGCACAGGAACCCCGGTCAGGAGTTAAAAGAAAGACTCCCATGACTTCTCCATCGTCGGCGCCTGACTCTCAGCCGTTCGAACATCCACGCAAGCGGGGGAAGCAGACGCAAAGGAAACGAAAGATCTCTGCCGCCCAACAAGATCCTCCTCCCAAGAGACCTCCTGTCCATCGTCAAGCCGGACCAGCGCCTCAGGACCAACGACCTGCTGCACGAAGGATGCCCACACGGTCAACGAACCCCTTTACTAGGACTGCGACCATCAAGAGAGGTTCCACGGATTGGACAGACTGGTGCAAGGAAGTTGCTGCATTCATGAGGAACAAGTCTTGTATCAACTTTCTTATTCTAACTCCCACCCTTTAATAAAACCGAACCAAATTGGTTTGAAATTTCCCATTATATATACTGTGTAAACATTTTGAGGGGAAGGGGTGAGCCACTGAAAAAAAAAGGCATACTGTTGTTTTATAAATTTTTGAAGGGGACATGTAGTGAAAAAAAAATACATACTAACTACAGTTAACAACTAACATACTAACTTCACAAATCATAACACATGTACATTATAAATTGGGGGAGAGCAGATACAGTCAAGAAATGTCATGCTGTGCAATTGTGTTGTCACTTTTAATTAAAATAGATATTCTAGGACGCAGTTGGCCATCCCAGTATCCGCAACTCTGCAAATCCACTGTTTGATGGTGTCACCTGGACCCTTCGGGGTTAGTTTTGTAAAATGGTAGTGGCGTTTTTCCCCCACACAACGTGTGGAAGGTTTTTTGGCTTTGCCACCCATTATGTAAAAAGTCAGACCAGCACGCGTTTTCAATTAGTTAACTGAAGCCGTTCAGACCTCAGTTACCTAATTTTTTTTTTCGAGGGAGGCCAGTGTAAGGTATACACAAGATTCGATTCACAGGAATCGAACTTTTGAATTAATGAATTAAAGAAGCTGCTTCAGATATGCTAATTTCGGCATACGCGCTTAGTATAAATACCACGCAGCGTCATTAAGAGAGAGGGGAGGTTGTTAAGGTTGAAAAGGTGTTATCCTGCGCTAGTGCTTAGCGGGCCAGAAGTTTACATGGCAGTACTGCTGGTTTGACTTACTGTTCGTGAGTATAAAAATATATTGTTCTTGAAAGCTGTGTTTATACATTCCGTACAAGTAGTACGCATGCTTATTGCTGTAAAAGCCAATTATATGTGCAACGAATTCAATAAACATTGTTTCATGTACAAACTGTGTTTGCTTCAAATTCAAATAGAGTGCCACTTCAAATTATATACACCCAAGTCTGGGTAGAAGTGAGCAAAGAAACTCTATACTTTCTTGAATGTTTTCTACGCGTACAAGTTTATATTTTTTACGTCAAGTATATTACGTTATACTCATTATATAAATATATATATATATATATATATATATATATATATATATATATAAGAGCTTGTCTGTTTGTTTGTCCGCTATAGAATCATAGACTGTTTCACCCACCGGGACCAAATTCGGCACAGTTAATGTTTAGGACCCGAGAAACTTGAATAAGGAAAAACGAAATTTGGGGCTCAATTAGTTTTTTTTAATTAATTTTTTAATGATTTTTGTGCCCATCAGCGCACCTCTTAAATGTGAATACAGCCCCTTCACCACAACCAGTGAAATTCGATACGCGGGGGAAAAGAGGTTTATTTTGAGGGGTAATTTGGGGGTGGTTTGAGAGTAGGTCTGGGCGTGACGGGGGGGGGGGGGCGAAGTGTTTATTTTATTTTTCTTACGTTTAGTGGAGTCGTGAGTCTAAAAAGGTTGAGAACCGCTGCTTTAGACAATTTTAAACAATGGCGTTCAAACTAATAGAACTTAATAAAATTTGGAAAAAAAAGGAAGAAAAAAAAAAAAAAAGAAGTTTGTCCCATGCCCAGTTTTTTGGAAGCCTTCTGTTGATCTAAATATATTAATTATTTGAGGATCATAAAATGGGAAGAAGTTTAAGAGTTCTACAGGTTTTTTCCCCTAAGTTCGCGAAACAGAGTTAACATACGATATGTATTTGAATTACTTATTCCGTGAAATCATATAAGATAAATCTTTTCGAGTTTTGGGGCTTTTTAAGCAGTGGGAGGAAAAGCTCTTCAAACAGAGAAACATAACGACACATAACTTTCATTCCGAACTATTAGTCCATTAGTTATATTAAGGCATAAGAAAATTAATGAAATTATTTTTAAAGAATGATTGCTCGGGTAGATATACGGATATAAAATTTTTCATGCTTTCCATCAAAAAATTACTGGGTATATCATTTCAGTAGAAACCCGCTAAGCGCGTTTTGTCTGGCCAGAAAAACATGAAGAGCGGGGGGTGCAGCCCAGTATTTTTTTGATGGAATGCATGAAAAATTTTATATCTATATGTCTACCCGGGCAACACCGGGCAATAATGCTAGTATATATATATATATATATATATATATATATATATATATATATATATATATATATATATATATATATATATATATATATATATATATATATATATATATATATATATATATATATATGTATGTATGTGTGTGTGTGTGTGTGTGTGTACATCTAACTTTCTGCATTAAACATTATGATTTCTCTGAAGCACTGTTGTTGGTATTTTTGTTTTCACTGTGAAGGAAGTGGGATTTAAGAAATAATAATATAAAAATTAGACAACACGAAAATCTGATAAATATTTTTGATGGTAGGATCTCCTCAATTGATTATAGTATTATTATATGTTATAACTGCGATTGTATGAATCTATGTGCAACTCAATGAACAACTCTATTCGTTAATCAAAATTATAGCTAAACAACCTTAATAATTAAATTTGGTCACTCACTGTCGAATACCCCAAGTTGCCATAGTGAAATAAATTATGAGTAAGTCAACGAACTGATTCCAGGCAGGACAATTTACATGCTAAATGAAAAAAACATTTTTGTTAACCAGGAAACAACGGTAGTAAAAGATTTATATTTCTAAAGTAAAGAAATCTTTATTCGTCTTTATCCGCTCGCGCGAGAGAAGTAGTTTGTCTTCACCTAGACCAATAATCTACCAACCTGCCAATCAACGAAGTTCTTAATTTTACTCGACACAAGAGAAAATATTGTTGTCTTACACCCATTGTGTTGCGTCACAGTTGTACTTAGATTGGCTCCCTCCACGGGAGTTTTTGTTATTATTGTTTTATGTAAGCAGCGTGGCTTGTGTGTTAGTCAATAAAGGACGTGTGTGTTTTCTGTAGAGTAGAATACTCATTGATTGTGTCTTGTGTGAATAATTTGAACCCTACAGGACTAGGTGGTCATTTAGATAGATAGAGTAGCAGAAAACCGATGAGAAGGAAGGTGAGTGACAGTCATCTTAAATATATTTGCTTTCTGTTCTAATATTTATGGCACCTGTGACAGGACCCAAACCTGTGATCTTCTGATTCGAAGTGTATTAACCCCATCCTTCTCGCTCCCGTCAAAATTACGGTATGAGGTTTCGCCTTCCATTTCTCGTGCCCGTGATATTTCCGGGCTGAAGTGTTTAAAAGTAACACGCCAAAAAGATGAAAACAATCCATTTCATTTACCCTGAATTTTTTTATTTCTTATCTTACATACCATATGGCAGCACCAGCCAATTTAGAATGTGATTGGGGATATTTTTTTTTAACTAGATGTGGCAGTTCAAGAAATAAATGGAATCCTCTGGAAAAATAGGCACTTTTCTTGAAAATAATGCGATCGTTAAGGGGTTAAGACTCAAAACGTTGAGTCGCTGTTAAAAAAATGGAGGAGGTATTAGTTAACATTTGTCAGAAAAGTTCCAGGACTGAGCTCGTAAAAGAAAATAATTTAATCCACATAGCAACTAATAGTCCTAGGTCTCATCAAAATTCCTCGTCAGCTCCTCAGTTATGCATAGTAGGGTGGGTCGAAAAAAATAAATATTTTTTTTTCTGAAACGCTTTAGTGTGGAAATGTTGCCAATTGTAATAAGAAGAAAAGCGGCATAAAAAATTAAAATCGGTTAACATCTTACATTCGCGCATCGCACTTCAAGTTTAAGAAAAATTGCAAAAATCACGATATTTTTGCAATTTTTTTATGTTAGTTAAAACTTTGAAAATAAACATGCTTTAGCGTTTTATGCTTGTTGTATGGTTTAAATGACCTAAATAAATTAAATTCTGATCATAAATCTAATATTTTCTGTTCTCGCAACGTCTTTGAAAAAACAGAAATTTAGCAATTTTCGCAATTTTCACTGGGCAACTCTTCGCTTGATTTGCTAGAACAAAAAGACCCAGAACTCACCACGCGGAGATGGATACACGTCGAGTTCCACCCACAACCTACCCAACCAACCATCCAATTGTTGGGTGTGGTGTTTACATTATATTTTCATCTATTTACAAAGATTTTCCATAGAGTAGGATTACTTGGCTTACTCTGTTTTTTACTTTTTCTTTTTTATATCTATACATAATTAACGTCTGATTTTTTGGAGAAATGATGCATAACAGATCTAGACTCCAGTATTCCTAAGATATAGCCATCTCTAGCTTCATGTCCACATACTGTATTCGAGGCCTTTGTTACAATTTTGACGCACCTCTACACAGCCTGGGTGTGACCGGGAAGCTTTAGTATTTCTCTCATTGGCATAGTATCAGAATTGATGAAAGATTTCATATCATCTTCACTTAGGTTCCGCACCATTGGGGGAGGATACACCACACAAGAATTCCAATTAATAATTTCAATGTAATCGGAAGCTTGAAATTTTATCTTTGGTGGTACGAAATTTCTATCAGTCTTCTTATTTGTGACTGTTTGTCTTATTTGTGACTGTTTTAAAATCCTTCTGTAACCAAGCTCCCGAATATGTTCTCTTCAACATATTCAGAATATGTTTCCCCTCAACAAGCATTGTCAACAGAACATTCTCTGGGTGCGCAAAGAATGCATTTCGTTGAATTACTGGATCGACAACTTGAAGTAATTCGTCGGATAAAAACCGTGATATTTGGATTGCTTGAAAGACATGTTTTCGTCAGTCAGTAAAATATTTGTTCCTTTTTATGGTAAACCACATAGCCATATATGATTTCAAGATGAAGCCAACTATTTCTTTTAAGTTTCCGAATGGATCTGATGAACTTATATAAAACCTAAGGACTCGGTTGGCCGCAGTTAGCCATCTGGTATGGGACAAAGGACAGGGTCCCTATTTGCCAATTCTTCTGGACATTGTCCGAAGGTGAATGCATTTGAAATGTCAAACAAATACTGTTGGTCTTTGCTCAACAAATTCCTGTCTATATCAGGTATCGAACAATCTGTGGGTTCATAATGAACCACAGGGAGTTTTTCACAGCAAGTGAGCTGCTGCCCGATCGACCCACTAAAAGAATTAGGTCCTGTAGTTTGACCGTCAATATGTTGGAAAATGTGGCAAAAAAGAAGCTCATTAAAATGCAGGAGGCATATGCACCACTGTAGCGGACGTCCAACATGATTTTGTAGTCGGTGAATGACACAGTTCTTCCATCCAGAGTTCGGTACATTGCCATTACACCCTACTACTTGTAGTTTTTCTAGTGATATTGATAGTTCAGACAAACGAGAAATAATGCTATGAGTTATATCATCTGATAGACTCGAGGAAGGAGATACATGTTCAATATAAGTGGATCCAGGTTCCTGAATAAGAGAATAGTGTTCTTGTTAGCAATGTGAACTAAGAATTACTTTAAAGGTCCATTAATTACTTGCCTTTCCGAAGTTTGACGTCATATTTTGCATTTCCTTTTTAAGCCGGTTCAAGTTAAAGCGATTCAATTCATAACTAAGCCGAATCTCGGACGCAGATTTCTTGTGATTACGTCATGTTTCGCAGACTGCCGTACGTCATATAATTAAACACAAAAGTCAATTTCGTAAAAGTTACAACCCGATAATTTAATATCAGCTTTTGACACATGTATATAAACCATGGATACTTTCAGGAATTATATTAGAGGTGGTTTATAGAGGTGATGATATAGAAGATATGAGATGAGTATCGGTATTATTAGGTAGTGTCAAGCTGCTCTGTTCATCAATGCGTTTATTAAGAAGTCGGTGTCTGTTTTGATAAGATAACAAGATATTGTATTAAGCCTGCTAAAAGTAAGTTATTTTATATTACTTCAACATTTAAATCCTTTTGATAGTTCATCACAGTATAGGAAATAGACTGTTCGTTTAAGATATTTATTCAATGTAAATACCCGGTGTGCACTACTAATGTTACTTGTGAAGAATGAAGATATTGACATTGTTCTTTTTAACTAATTTTAACTAGTTTTTCAAATGAATAAATACTTTTATGTTATTGCTAAAAGACTTGTCGTCTATACATTATTTTAGGCATCTTCAACGGCTTTTAACGTATACCTTTTTTAACAAACATAGCTTTTACTGCACAGCTTTTACTCTGCTATTCAAATATATATAATAGAATAATTATTAGAATTGTTGACGTACATGTTTTACATGTACGCTGACAATAGATTGGTTATAAGCAAGCGAAGTTATTGAAGGATACGACCATGAAAATATTGATTGAAAGCCTGAAATGTTTTGAATTTTTAAAGTTTTATAAAGCAGTATACCAGTAGCCCTGAAGAGGGGGGGGGGCTGCTTTAAGTTTAGCATTAATATTAGTAAATATAAACGACAAGTCAAGTTTTTTCCATTAATTTATTTTTAGTAAAGATAAATTGAAAATGCAGACACAGATAGAAAAACTCAATGCAAATAACTGCGGCAATTGGGCCGAAAATATGACATACATCCGTATGGAACTTGAATGCTGGGGTATAGTAGCAGGTACTGAGCTATCACCTATAATAAAAACTGAGCATGAAAAGTTAGTTGCAGCAAGTAGAGATGCCGATAGCGTTAAATGTGTATTTGATAAAGATGCCGATGCCGTGAAAAGTGTAGTTATACAGGCAGGGTATTCTGGATCTGAAATCACGTATCGCGATATTAGAGATTATAATCTCCGTGTTGGAGCAGCGGTTTCCTTGATTTATTTGAATATTTCTCCTGAATTTCGGAAAGTTATAGAAGGAATAGAATACGCTCGTGAAGCATGGCTTAATTTAAAATTATTTTTCGAACCTGACAATAGGTCACGACATATGCAGCTGATCTCAGAGTTATTTTCAAGACGAATTCAACCGCATGAAAAAATCAGCCTATTTGCAGCACCTTTAACAAGAATTGTCGAAAAATTACGTGGAATAAATCACCCTATTAATGAACTTTACGTTAGTTTCCAGTTGTTACGCTACTTACCAGAAGCATTTGATAGTATATCACAGTCCATATTACGGTGGCTAGATGAAAAGTTTAAGAATATTCTTGTGGAGGTAGTAGCAGAGGAAGATACACTAACCGTACGGAAACAAGACCGTAATAAAGTACATGAGATTAAGATCTACTCTACAGTAACACGCAACATGTTTCAGAAGAGTGTGATATGGTACAGGTGTAATCAAGTGGGACACATTAAGAAAAATTGTTCTGTTAAAGATCCAGTTCCTGTGTACCAACCTAGACAACTTGTTTCGCCAGGGAATACGACACATTACCAGAAAAGTACGCCAATTCGAAGTCGGTCTCCAGCACGTGGTATGAGTCCTGTACGTTATAAGTCAAGATCAAAACGACCTATTAAGAATACCTCTCAGTCAGCTAATTTCGTGCAAGCTTATGTAAGCAATTTCGAAGAATCTTCAAACTCGTGGACTTTCGATACTGCAGCTAGCCATCATTTTTGTAAGGTAAAGGAATGGTTCAAGAACTTTGAAGAGATACATGACGATAAGTTGTCCGTAGCTATCGAGGGTATGACTTTCCCAATCATTGGCAAAGGAACTATTAAGCTTCATTTTGGTTCCAGAATTTTTCATTTATATAATGTTATGTACTTACTTAACCTTAAATTGAATTTTATTTCAGGTTCTGTTTTGGACAGTCGCAGTCTCAGATTCGAAGGTGGTCAGAGCAGGGTAAGAGTCAAAAACCGGTATGGAAAAACCATTTTTTGGGCTAAATTAAAAAATGGCTTGTACCAGGTTATTCCTAAAAATCCCCGGATCGCTAGTCAGAAGGAAGATTACAGAGCCTGTGTGTCCAGGAAAGTTGACGATGAGTTAATACATCGAAGGCTGGCACACATTAGTCCATATGTAATCAGGGACACGATTAGGAAGAATGCCATAAGGGGTCGAGAAAAATTTGAGGGACACGATTTCGTCTGCGAAACCTGTACACTTAATAAATTTAAAAGAGTCAGTTTTAAACCTATAAATTTTAGACATTCTAAACACCCCAATGATTTGATCTATATGGATGTTTGGGGTGCTTGCAGTACTATCTGTCGTAATGGTGAAAAGTATTTTTTTATAAATTATAGATGACCATTCAGGTAAATCCTCTGTCTACCCTATGTGTGAAAAATCTGAAGTATTTAGAATTTTTAAATATCATGTCGCTCGTGCAGAGAGGTTTCTAGGACGAAAGGGGAAGTGTATCCGTACGAATAATGGAACTGAATTCGTAAATAACAATTTCACCGCGTTTTGCAATGAACATGGTGTAAAACATGAACTTACGAACACGTATACACCAGAGCAGAATGGGACTGCAGAGTGATATAATCAAACAGTATCAAATGGGGCAAAATGCGTGTTAGCAGATAGTGGATTAGAAACAAAATTTTGGCCTGATGCAGTTTTGAGTTTCACCTATGTCTGGAACAGGGTAGTCCATTTAGGTTTAGGAAAAACTCCCTTTGAACTGTTCGGTGTCAAGTGGTTTCCCTCAGTAAACCACTTGAAGCCGTTTGAGTCCATCGCATATGTTGGTGTACCACGGCAGCATAGAGCGAAGTTGGACGCCAAGGCGAGGAAGGGGGTTATGATAGGATATGCCTTTAACACCCAGGGTTACAGGATATGGTTCCCTGATACCGACAAAGTGGTAGAAACCATAAATGTCAGATTTTGTGAAGATTCACAAGGTGGTTCATAAATAACAATAAACAGGGCGACAGTGGAGCATCGATGGGCCCCAATGAGAATTCCAACACTGAACCACACTCCAAAGATAAGGGAGAAAATTATATTTCAGTTTTTCCGTTAGATCAGAGCATATCCCTTGAGAGTGATGATGAGGATTTGGTGGAAAGGAATGTTTCTGGGAAAACTCACAGAGATGAGATTGATGGCCTCTTACCAGCCCAAGGTCTAAAACGCGTCGATTGGGAAAGAAAGGTGGCCCCACGAACAAAGAGTGACCGTACAGATGTGTACTATTATGAAGTAGGTTCCAACATTAGACTTAGGTCTATAAATGATGCCTTAAATTACTGTAAGAAAAATTGTATAAAATTCACGGAACACATTTTCGATTTTTCCGGTGAAAATCCGTATCAGGGAATAATTTCAGATAAACCAGTTACCGCCTATACAAGTTATGTCAGTTCCTGACTAGATGAAATTCATATTCCCAACACCTATAAACGAGCTTTGAGCTCCCCACAACATAAACAATGGGTAGAAGCCATGGGAGAAGAAAGGAAAGACATGGCAGAAAGACATGTGTGGCACCTTGAAAAGTTGCCGTCAGATACAGATGTAATTGGATGCCGATGGGTTTTTACACTGAAAAGAGATGAAAAAGACAAAGTGGCCAGGTCTAAGGCAAGACAGGTGGCACAGGGTTTTAAACAAGTTAAAGGAGTGACTTATGAAGAAACTTTTAGCCCAGTCATTAATTTCAGTCTAATTCGTTTTTTTTTCGCTTTTAGAAGTTTTACAGGGTTGGACCCACAGTCAGTGTGACGTAAAAGGATCTTATCTATACGCGCCATTAAAGGATAACATTTACATGTCGCAGCCACCCGGTTTTGTTGTGAAAGGTAAGGAGACTTTGGTTTGCAAGTTAGATAGAGCTATTTATGGACTGCACCAGAGTGGTCGAGAATGGTTTTTTGAGATTCATAAAGTATTGACAGACTTGATTGACAGACTTGACAGACTTGACTGGACAGTATTGAACTTGGTTTTAGCGAATTGAATTGGTGTAATTGTGCATATGATTTTAAATGTGTGTTAATTCTGCTTCTATATGTTGATGACATAGTTTTGTTTGGAAAGGACGAGAAAATAATAGACAAGGCCATTGGATTGTTGAAAAACATTTTGATTTAAAAATTTTGGGAAAGACTAGAAAGCTGTTGGGGGTTGAGTTTGAAGAAAAGGGGGGGTGAAGTTTTGTTAAGCCAGTCGATTTATATTGACGATATTAGTAAAAGGTTTACTAGCTTCTTCATACCTGTTTCCTCACTTCCAATCAGCAAAGTACAGTCTTCTCAAAGAAACAGTGTCCACAATCAGATGTTGAAATAGAGGAAATGTCACATTTCCCTTATAGGAATTTATTAGGCTGTCTACCTTTTCTTACCAGTAGAACCAGGCCCGACATAAGTTATGCTGTTTACATTTTTAGCCAGTACCAGAGTAATCCTGGTAGGTTTCACTGGGACGGTCTGATAAAACTTTTGGTCTATGTCATACACACACGCAATTATAAACTTAGACTTACATGCAATGAACCTAGTACAGTGGTTTACATCGATGCGGACTTTGCTGCCAATAAAGATGACAGGACATCTATGGGAGGACAGATAGTTTTTTGGGGGGAAAGCTCCAGTCATGTGGAGAACTTTTAAGGAGAAGTGCGTGTCGTTGTCAACTATGGAAAGTGAATTTTATGTTATGACAGAGGCTACTAAGGAACTGATGTGGTTTGATAGAATCCTAAATGAGTGTTATGCCGGAAAGCTAGTTCTTGGTGAGAAAATCAAGTCAATTCTATATGTTGATAACACCGATTGCATAGACTTCGTCAAATCCCCAGTCCAAAACCATAGCGGCAAACATATTGATGTTCGGTTATTTTTTGTTCGTGACTTAGTTTATCAAAATATTTTTGATATAAAATATATAAAGAGCAAATAAAATTTAGGTGACCCTTTTACCAAACCTCTGACCAGGTTCGAGCTGAGACGTTTATTTGATGAAAAATTTTCATGAGTCTCAGGAGTTAAATGCTCATTTTGTTTCTTTTGAATTTTTAGAGTATTTTTGAACTTTTGAGAGTACAGTGAGTTTTTTTTACTTAAATTTAATAAAACTTACCTAATCAAGGAAATTTGTTTAATGTAAACTTGTTTAATGCTCAGTGTCTGTTTATCTGAATTGTTGTATTTTATAGATATACAGTGCAATATTACTTCGTGATATTTTGATCTCAAATATTTGAAACACTTTAAAGAAAAATTTTAAGAATTTGAAAATGTTGATTGATATATTTTCTTCTTGTTGATAAACCAATTTGTTTTATGTGTATGAATGAGTTTGTATGAGTGGGCGCCCACGCATGTATTGATATATGATTATGATTGAATGAAGTGATGTCTTAGTCATTATGTGTTTTAACTCTTTTCTATAGTTTGTAATTTGTAGTATTGTGAATATTGGTTTTTCAGACAGCAATTGTAAAAACAGAAGTACAGAATGTTTTTTTATAGAGATCTTCGAACTTGAAAAACCTGAGCTGTAAACTGTGATGGATTTATCTACTCCTGTTTCTTGTTTTGTGTCGAAAAGACAAGTGGAGGGGAGCATTTGTTAGCAATGTGAACTAAGAATTACTTTAAAGGTCCATTAATTACTTGCCTTTCCGAAGTTTGACGTCATATTTTGCATTTCCTTTTTAATACTCCATCGGGTGCGTTGATCTGACAGATACACGCGTGTCAATATCTCTGCTTTTGTCCCCTAAAATTTTTTCTTACGACCTTGACCTTATCAGTATCTGTCATTCTGACCACCAGCTCCTTTGAAATGCAGTAACGACCAGTTCCGTGTAGGAGTATTTCCCATTTTGAAGATTGTTTGAAGTTTTGTATCTGTTAGATACACGCGCCCGATAACGTTTGTATCTTGAAGCTTTACGGAAGTATCAAGATTCCCTGTACGTTTTTTATTTATCTTTTACCATGACGAGTGCTAAACGCTTTTTAGATTTGAATAATCAAAAACACCTTGAGCTAGTTTATAGTATTCTATTTAGTGATGAAATTGATTAATAAAATGCTGAATAATTTGATGAAAGTGATGATGACCAAGAAGATATTTTAGAAACATGTGAAGTTGATTCTGATAGCAGTGAAAGGGATTATAATGACTTAGAATTTGATGAGGATGCTAATCATGACGATTTTTATTTAGAAAAAGACAATAGCACTAAATGGGCAAAACGGATCAGAATAAAAAATGTCAAAGGTAGATCGCAGTATATTATCACAAAATTACCTGAAGTAATTGGAACTGCGAAAGGTATAAAATCTATATACGGCTCTTGGAACTGTAATTTTTTTCTGACGAAATATTGGAAATAATTGTGAAATACAATAAAGAATACATTTCTGCAGTTTCTAATCTATGTAGTAGAGAAAGAGATGCAAGACTAACAGATAATATTGAAATAAAAGCCTTTATCGGTTTACTTCTATTAGCTGGTGTTTTATAAAAAATAAAAATTGTAAAAAAATATAAAATATATAAAAAGGTCAGAGTGTAAAAGCCTGGACCTAAAAAGAATAAAAACAGAAGGTTTAAAGTAATACAAATTAACAGAAAATACGTAAAACAGAGATGTATCTGACAGATACACCGCGCCCGATGACGTAAGTTTCGTGACGCACCCGACGGAGTGTTAAGCCGGTTCAAGTTAAAGCGATTCAATTCATAACTAAGCCGAATCTCGGACGCAGATTTCTTGTGATTACGTCATGTTTGGCAGACTGCCGTACGTCATATAATTTGCCGAAGTCCCTTATTTGGCGTGTCGTGTGAAATCTTAGTAAAAACATTCAAGATAACTTAACACTTTTAATAACTTCGAAACTTCAAAAACTTTAAAACTTAAACAAATTTTAACATTGAAAAAACATAACATCATTTGCTGTATTCCCGGGCTGAGTTACAGCATGCAGCTTCGGTGAGCTGGACTCACAGCGTCCTGCAAAGGAACCGAGCTAGAAAAGTAAAATGGAGTGCAGTGCTTCTTCACGAAACTCCCGGCGGTTTTATAGCTACCTCCGGTATGGCTCAATGATGTCTTCTTCCCTATAAGGTTTCTTCTTCTGCCGGTTGAAGTCGGCTTCTGTCAGTTGAAACGCAATGACGTCATCGTTCGCTCTCAACCGCCACAAATTAAACACAAAAGTATCTTTCGTAAAAGTTACAACCCGATATTTTAATATCAGCTTTTGACATGTGTATATAAGCCGTGGATACTTTCAGGAATTATATTAGAGGTTGTGTATAGAGGTGATGATATAGAAGATATGAGATGAGTATGGGTATTATTAGGTAGTGTCAAGCTGCTCTGTTCATCAATGCGTTTATTAAGAAGTCGGTGTCTGTTTTGATAAGATAACAAGATATTGTATTAAGCCTGCTAAAAGTAAGTTATTTTATATTACTTCAACATTTAAATCCCTTTTGATAGTCCATCACAGTATAGGAAATATACTGTTCGTTTAAGAAATTGATTCAATGTAAATACCCGGTGTGCATTACTAATGTTACTTGTGAAGAATGAAGATATTGACATTGTTGTTTTTAACTAATTTTACCTAGTTTTTCAAATGAATAAATACTTTTATGTTATTGTTAAAAGGTTTGTCGTCTATACATTATTTTAGGCATCTTCAATGGTTTTTAATGTATACCTTTTTTAACAAACATAGCTTTTACTGCACAGCTTTTACTCTGCTATTCAAATATATATAATAGAATAATTATTAGAATTGTTGACGTACATGTTTTACATGTACGCTGACAGTTCTTCTTTCCCATTCCTGCGAAATTACTTGGCATTCTATTTTTCAACGAGCGAAGTATCATCTTTTTGTCCTTCAAAGAAAAGACCCCAACTTTCCTCAGTAGGTGTGAATTGACTTCAATTGAGTTTAAACCAGTTCAACCTATTTCATGTGAGTTCTGGTGCGTTTTGTTCTAGCAAAACGAACGAAGAGCAGCACAGTGAAAATTGCAAAATATTGATAAATTTCTGTTTTTCCTAAGACGTTGCGCGAACGGTAAAAAATAGATTTTTTATCAGAATTTAATTTATTTAGGTTATTTAACCCATAAAACAAGCATAAAAAACTAAAGCATTGTTATTTTTAAAGTTTTAACAAACAGAAAAAAATTGCAAAAAATCGTGATTTTTGGAATTTTTCATCAACTTCAAGTATGATGCGCGAATGGAAGATGTTAACCGATTTTAATTTTTTTATGCTGTTTTCTTCTTTTTACAATAGGCAACTTTTCCGCACTAAAGTGTTCCGAAAAAAAAATATTTATTTTTTTCGACCCACCCTAATGCACAGCTACCACCGTTTATGGAGGTCATGAAAGCAAGCAGAGAAAACTCCATCCGGAATGCTTCTCAGCAAATCTGTCGCAGTCGCTTGGATTGCTGCAATATCTTCATGACACTTCCCTTCCATACGGCTACAGGTCGGGTGAATATGGAGGGATGTGGTAGACACTAGGGTTATACTAGGGTTACCGCAGGTATACACTAGGGGTTTTCCCTAGATTAACGAAGAACTTAATGCTAACTCTCTTCTTGGAATCCGTGTCCACCACGTCACTCGTGTAGCTTCCAACTAAATGCGCCAACCAGCTGGATATTGGATTGCTATGCACAGACCTGCCACCTAGTGATTTTAAATGGAAACATGGCATGTGTTTTCAGAACACATATCAGGTTACTGAATAACACCCGATCTTGTGTTTGAATATCACATGTATAAAATTTTAAAAAGTTAGTTCTGGAACTTTTCTGACATGGTTAAA
Organism: Dolomedes plantarius; assembly: GCA_907164885.2. Lineage (NCBI taxonomy): Eukaryota > Metazoa > Arthropoda > Arachnida > Araneae > Dolomedidae > Dolomedes > Dolomedes plantarius. The sequence goes on along the minus strand of OU015493.1, from coordinate 138,599,667 downwards.
TACTGAAAACGTAGGTGGTGGAGAGTATAAGGCGGATTTTAACAGCAAATATTTTGGGTTTAATTAAGTATTCATGTTTATCATTATAACTCCTGAGCAACATAACACGATATACATATCATAAGAAAAATTGATGTCCTAGATAATTATCATTAAGAAAATATCTCTAAGATACTCCCAGAACGAGGCTATTATATTATAACTATCCAAAGAAAAATATTAACTACAACAGTAAGAAGCTTTTGTAAATTCTAAATAAGAGTAATGAAGAATAATATAGATATTTTAATTCCTTAAAATGAAATGCAATAGGATTACATGCAAATATCTTGTTAATTACATATTATACATACTTATGTATAATACATTAATTGAGTCTTAACTTGTCTTTTTGATAATTAACAAGTTTACATAATGAAGGAAACCCATCAAACAACATGGTATCCACTAAATAAAACTTTCATAGCTTTTGGTGATGTAAACTTTTGTGCAAAGTCATTGAAGAACTCTAAACTAAATACACATGGACAACAATAGTGGCAATTAATCTTAACACATATGTTTCGGACACATCATCGATCAAAGTCTGACCATTCTTTGTAGAATGCGGTGATCCAAAGAAAAAGAAACAAAAGCTTTCTATTTCTTTCTTAAACCTTCTTCCCTTTCATCATGGACATTGATGTCAGTTGGACTTTATTTTTTGAAAGCTCTTTCACTAAAATTTATAAAATAGTGTTAGAAGGGTCTTCTTTATCTTCTAAGAAGTGACAGGTGAGAAAAATGAGCCAAATTAAAATACTATATTATTATTCATGAATAAGTTTCAAAGAAAACAATAACCTTATTTACAGTTTTTTAAGGAATTGAATCATTAGAGATTATGCTTCATGAACAAAACACATAGGTTTGGCTAGTTGGCGAGCAAAATTTATGATTATTTTACTGCAGGAAAAACAAGATCCCGAGGTATTATTTTTAAACTTACAGTATAATGAATTTATAAATTCAGGTGTAACATTTAAGTAGTTCGTTTGAAGATGAAAAACAAGAAAAAACACGTGGTGGTTATATAAATGTTTCATTTGTTTATTAAAAAAATATATATATGTATCTATAGATCGTAACTGACGCATCGCATATTAATTTTTCCCAGCACCCTACATTTATGTTCTGGTAGTTTTTTGTTTTTTTGCTGTTGTTACCTATACAGTAGGGTGGAGCGCTCGTATAGGGAAAAATTTTTTTTTTAAATTTTCATTTCTAATAGTGAAAAAAGTTTGACCTACCTATAGAGGAATAAAAAATGTATTACAATTTTTTTATTAATATTTTCCTTTTACCGGCGCATTTGCTTTGAAAAATTACATTTTTGCTGGCATACAGATGAAACTTGAAAGAGGATATTGTTATAAATTCTATATAAACTATTAGTTATTAAGAATAAAACGACTCACAAGGAACAAAAGATTACTAATTTAATAAATAAAGCTTCACTTAAAACATAAAACATATATAAAAATAGTCAAAGGGTACTTTAAAATCACGTTTGGTGTCGAATTTGGGCATCAATTTTCTTGACTCAATTTTGGAATTCATGAAACCTTCTGTGGACTTTTTATCACATACCTACAGAGAATTCTCCGTTAGTGTCTTTACTGAACGTTTTACGGCTTGGGTATTACATGGAAATCTTATAAAAGGTATCTTTTCAATTCCTTTTGTTTCCAAAATCGAAAGCAAATCTTCATCCTTGACGTCTCTAAGAATGGGAGGTTGGAAATACTTTTGTTGCCAATCTATAAGGTCTGTGTAAGATTTGGCATTAAGATTTATTTTAGGGACCTCAAAAACACAAGGAAACAGTCCATGATGAATCGCGTGTCTCGCTTTTAAGATTCTTAGAGCAGTAAGTTCACGAACGTGTTTTTTAGGATCTGAGAGCATCGATAATAGAACATTCTCAGGATGTGAAAAGAAGCTGTTCTTCTGAATGACAGGATCGACGACTACTTTTAGTTGAGGTGGAATGTATCGAGAATCTGAAACCAAATTCCAAAAATGTCTAGGCCCATCTTTGCACGACGGATGCATTTTAATTTGGAACCAAACACACGCGTAAACTCTAACAACAAACGTGGCAAGATGTTTAAGATTTTCAGATTGTTTTCTCGTCGAAATATATAGCCTTAATATCCTGTTGGCTTTCGCTAACCATCGAGCATGCGACATTTTTCTTGGAGCTATGCTAGATCGGAAGAACACTCGCCACTAATTACAGCTGATGCAATATCATACAAATAATGTTGATCCGAACTTAGATCTCTGATGATATCCGACTGAATATCCGGCAACATGCTTTCTATCTTTTCATACTGTACAACCTGATTGGTTTCATATTTTTCTAGTAATCTTCCAATAGTACCAAAATAGGAAGTAGGACCAGTAGTTTCGCCATCTAAGTATGAAAACAGGTGTCTTAAAGGCAATTCATTCGTGTGTAAAAGGCATATGATCCATTGTAAAGGCGGATTCAAGCGTTTTTCTAACAACCGTATAACACCACCTTTTTTTCCTGTATTTCTAACTGTTCCATCACATCCGACCGCTACAGTTTCTCTCATTGAAATGTTTTCAGAACAAAGAAAGTCACATATAGCAAGTTTTATGCTTTTAGCTGTCCCAGTACTTGGGACAGTGTAGCCGACATAAACAGAGTCTGGTTTCTTGATAACTGAAATGTGTTCTTCTACCATCCCTTGGCGGTATTTTTTGCAAACCTTTTTCACTATCGTTAAAACTTTATCCTTTCTGCCGTCAAAAAATAAAGCACGAATACTGAAAACTCGTTGTTTATCTAATATTTCTGTGCGTTCTTTTGCTCTCTCACGACGTAATTTTGATCTGTCTATTATTTCGACACCTGATTTAATGTCATGAAGAACTGCAGACGCGATTGCTGCACCAACTCTATCAGATAGGCCATATCGATCACATACTTTTTACAAAAACGGGAAGCTGAGATGTGATTTTTTCTGGGGCACTTGGAGCTTTAAAGAACACGGTTCTAAATTATCGCGTATATCAACTGTATCTTCTGACTCGTCCGATATAACAGAGATTCGTGGAGAAAGTTCTGTATTCTTCTGTTTCTCTGTATTTATCACAGAAGCATAATATAGTTCTAACTTTCTATTTCTACCATTTCGTTTTTTGTATTTTTTTCGTTTGTGAAAAGTCTATACCACCAATAATAATTTTTCTTTCAGTCCTCTGATCAATCAAAAAAGTTTGTTCTTATTTCGCTACTTTTGTTCCTTTTGGACACTTACATTGTAGAAAATCTTTGCCCTACACGAACAGATATCAAATAGTTTGTTACTACGGGTATGGAATTTTTTTTTATAGTCAGCCAATCGTTTCCAAGATTTTATCGATTTTTTATATTTCGAATGGTAAGCATTTATCAACTGTATAATGCGGGTGTGGGATAGGATTGGAATTGAAGCTTTTTGCCATATAGTTTCGATTCCCGCCGCAAAAATTTCCGCAATATGTAAAACAGCTGGCTCCTTCGAGTATCCGATTTAAGCTTTAGGTGAAACCTTACAAAATTATTAAATTTCATGACCTACTTATACGTAGGTAACATATTACCTTTCACCTCTTCAATGTTACCAAAAATACAAGAACTAGATGCTTTTCTTGTTTTATCCATATTCAACTCTGTAACAATTAGCAAACGAAACTCTAGTTACGACCGAACTGTGAACAATAATCCTTGAAAATCCCTGATTCGGACCAAAGAAGTGTAATGACCGCCCAAGGACATTGACCCGAACACATCTATATGATTGGAAAAAAAAAAACCGCTCTTTGGCTACTTAATTGATTTTTGCTTTTCCGCTCTTTCGCGGAAAATGATATTGCAAAGAGAAATATACAAATGATATTGCAAAGAGAAATTGGATCAGATTTGGAGAAATTTAAATCAAATGCGCCGGTAGATAGACTCAATAAATTAAAAATATTTTAGGATACGCTTTTTGAACGGTTGGGTCATATTATTTTCGCTATTAGGAAAGAATTTGGCAAAATTACATTTTTCGCTCCACCGTACTATACAGTTTGAAAGACTATAAAATGTAAAATCTAAACTTACATGTGTTAGCTTACCTACTAAACTTACAAGAGTTAAAGATCATATTTTTATCATTTTCAGGAGATAAAAATGAATTCACTGGGCAACCTATGAAGGAGACCTTTTGCGAGACAGAGATAAAAAAAAGCTTAAAATAACGCACTGGAACATTTTTTTGCCTTAAATGTTTGAGATGCCTTAAATGTTTAAGATTGCCTTTAATGTTTGAGATTCATTAAATTTTTGAGATGCTTAGGAAAAAGAAAATTGTTTGCCTTAAATAGCAAATTTTGTTGCCTTAAATGTTTGAGATGCCTTAAATTGTTTGAGTTTGCCTTAAATATTGGAGATTCATAAAATGTTTGAGATGTTTATGAAAAAGAAAAAATATTACAACTATAGAGTGTAACTGACGCATCGCATATCAATTTTGACGCTCCCTGTACGCTACATTTATGTTGTTTAGTTGTTCTTTTCCTGTTGTTACATGTACAGTTTGAAAAACTGTATTTTAAAACATAAAATCTAAACTTACAAGTGTTAACTTACTTACTTACAAGAGTTAAAGAATATATTTTTAGCACTTTCAGGAGATAGAAATGAATTTACTGGGCAAGCTATGATGGAGACCTTTTGCGAGACAGAGATTAAAAAAATGCTTGAAATAAGGCACCTGAGCATTTTTTGCCTTAAAAATTTACAAGTTAGTGTTTCAAGGCTCTTCTTCAACTTCTAAGTAGGGACAGGCGTGAAAAAATTAGCCAAATTAAAAAATATTACTTTGAATTACGTTTAGCAACAGCACCCTTTATGAATAAGTTTCAAGGAAGCCATCACCTTATTTACAGTTTTTAAGAAATTGAATTATTATAGATAATGTTTCATAAACAAAGCATTTGATTTTACGATAACGATTACTATTACAATGTATTTCGCATTACCCATGTATCGTAAAGAAAAAAAATCATTTAAATACTGACAGTATTGTAGAAATAACGACATATTTTTTTCATGTATTTGAAATGAAATAGGGCGTAATTCATATTTGATTTATTAAATTACAGGTATAGGTTAAACTTCGAGCGCAATGTACTCTTCAATAAAACATCCTTTCATAGATAAATCAATAGTTGTAAATTATTACCATTATTAGATAGAGAATGTCTAAGGAATCCTCTCATAATAGAGCTACTATCAAAGTTACAGAACTTTGTATTTGGAGAAAAATATAACTGAAAATTAGTTAAACCTAACGAAAAATTGTGATATCAAGGACAAATAATTCAAAACTAAGTATTAAAATTGATAGTTTCATCCCATGAATACGCTAAAAATTACAGTGAATTACTACATAATAATAAAAAAGGTCTAAGCTACAAAAAATTATCATCTTTAGAACGAAGAGTATGTTTTATGATGTAGAGCCTCTGTTAAGAAAAAGTTTATCAGCGTTACAAAATTATTTAATAGAAAAAGGTTTACAACAGAGCATTCGTAGCCAAGAACATTATAATTAACCTCAACATATGTGTATGGGATACCTCATCAATCAAGGAATTAATTTTGGTTTTGTCCATCCTCTGGAGGATACACTAATCTTTAACAGAAGGAAAGTAAAGGTCTGATTATCTTTCCCACACATCCACTTTTCGCCCCATGCTACTAAAATAACATATACCGTTGTTTCGTTCCGGAAAGAGTTTTTACTCTCTGGGAGTTTTGTTTCCCTAAGGGATTATAAGAGGTAAATGTTTTTGACTATCTCCTAAAGTACCAATGAAGTGGAAGGCAAGGAAAAAGAACGAGGGGCATTTTTATCTTTTTACGGTCTTAAATTTTGTACTTTAGCAAGAAAACAATGTTAAAAGTTCTCATATATATATATATATATATATATATATATATATATATATAATATTTTTATGTTTTTGAGGTATTAAAATATCTCACTATATAGTCTAACATGTTACAGAATTAGATTACCTTACAGAATTAGAGATCTTTTTCAGTATCAAAAGGAAAAAAAAAGTGCCAAAACATTTTATGCTTTTAACTACATGAATTAAAGTCTGTAACTTCTGAACGTTGCTACACTAAATTTTGCCTACGTTTTGCTTTTTGGTCATGTTAAAATGGGTGTATTATGATCAAGTAGAGCATAATCTTAAAATGTATGAAATTGCTTCTTTGTAAGAAAAGCGATGTAATGTTATATTAGATAAGTGCTTAAGAATGCATTTCCCCCCTTATTCCAACATTTATATTTATTAAATATTCTCACAAAATTCAAGTTTTGAAAAGATTTCAACGCATTGATATCTCTCATTAATTATAGTACAACTGTCATAAAGATCTTTCAGATTATAAACAAAATTTTAATGGTCAAGAACTCAGGATGACTTTCATGATGTATACACGCGTAGTCACCATCTGGTAGAATTTAGGGTTTGGATTCTTTTTACAAAAATACAAAATATTTATCATTTTTCATAGTTCCCATTTTACATGGTGCTATATAAAGAGATTCAACCTCTATCTAAGTATATATTCTTTCAACTAGAAATTTATTAAAATATAGTCAAATACTGCTCGTACATATAGAGATCAATTAAAGAATCCATACATAATTATTCCCCATACATCATGCCTTGCGTACGCAGTTATGACAGGAAATTATCGCACAATTTGTCTTTAGTAAGCAGTATGGGAAGAAATACGAAAGGATAAGTAATGCATAACTTAAGTGAATCAATCAAATACTTAATGAATAAATTTTATCAATTAAAAAGTATTTTATTTTTTTATCAAGAAATTTTGACACAATTTTACTCGTGAATACGATATAGCTAAGCTTCGATTTGTACTTGACTTGTACTTTCATAAATTTGAGTTTAATAATTGATTTACAAACTATCATCCTTTACGTAATTTATTTTTTTTTATTTACAAGGAAGCATCTCATTATGCTGATACTGATAGACTGCTGTCAAGTGTACGACACCTAAAATATAGGAACTGAAAGAAAGAAATTAATTTTCCGTGATTTGGTTCAAAAAGGGAACAATATTACCGGAAAAGTAATAGAGTATTTTAAGTTTAGTTCCCTATCTTGGTTTTTCTTACCTTCTCTGAACTATTTTTTAACCCTAAATTTGCTAGCAGAAAAAATACGAAAGGATTCAGAAGTCAGGTCAAAAAGTTTAAAATCCTTAATGACTTCCATTAATTGATTTTCCAGTTTTTGATCACACAAATAGCTATGAAAAAAGGAGCAAAATTATAACAATAACTAAAAAGAAAAGTGAGCAAAAAATAAAGGTGCCACAATTTTCTAGAAATGCCCCTGGTATTGCTCGATCTAAATTGAAGTGGCAGATGGGCCAGTATTGGTTCACCTATATGATGCTCCCATTACAAGATGCCAACAACTTTCGCGGTTGTTCAGTAGGCGAAGGTCTATAAACATCGTGTCTATAAACATCGCGAATGTCTATAGCCTTTCGCGATGGAAAATAAAATCGTGATATTACAGGATAAAATTGCTTCCATTCAAGAAATTTCTGAGGTTACTTTTCTTTCATAACTTGTTTCAGTACCATAGAGCATACCTAAGTATATAAGTACAATTTTTTTTATATATTTATCCAAACTTTTATTTATATGCATATATAAGTAAGAAGAGTATAATGACAGAAATATAGATTCCTGTAGATGTAAGTGAAGGCCGGTGGCGTAGTGGTTAAAAGCGTCAAACTGCCATCCCACAGGTCAAAGGGGTCCCACAGGTCACCTGTGACAGGCCTTGCCCAGTCACAGGTGAACCTGTGACTGGGCAAGGTCGACTCAGCCTTTCATCCCTTCAGTGGGTCGATAAAATGAGGACCAACCGTGCTTGGGACTCTGGGGGTCCCACGTCAGGTTGACCACCTGACTGAGACATATGCTGTATGGCATCCCAAGTCCACGGTTACAAAAGCGGAGAAGGGTACCGCCGGCCCTGGTCCACATCGGACTGTTGCGCAGTGAGTTTAAGTTTTAAGGTGTAAGTACGTTTATATCCATGATGTATGATGTATGTGCAGAGATGCAAAGTGCACATAAAATATCGTTATGGTATGTCAGATAAAAATCTAGGTTTCTCTTGGTTAAGGGGGAATTATACCATAATTTTTTTCTGGAGCATAACGTTTCAGTGTCTTTTCTTCACATTTATCAAAACTTTATTGATATGTATACACAGATAAGAAGAGTAAGAAACTTATAAATATAGATTCATGCATGTGTTACTATATTTGTATCTATAACTAGATGTATTACCCGGCTTCGCTCGGGATTCAGTTTCTGTTATTATTTAGTTTCTGTTTTCAGTTTCTGTTCTTATTACGTTTCAATGCCACTTAAAGACTTTCTTAATTATAATATACACGTATTTCTTGGTTGTAATTCTTTCTCAAAACTAAATAATCTGCTGTGTTTCAATGTCACTTCAGTTATATAAATCATCGATTCAAGGCTAAACGAACGTGTTTCACGTATATGAAAATAATACATCAAATTCATTCTTGCATGCGCCAATATATCACGCTTTTAATTCATGTCTATTTATTTTTTGAAATGTTATAAATTAATTGGCAACAATGAAATGTTACAATGGCTTTGAACAAAAATATCCGTTGATACCGCGCAAACTTGTTCTAACATAATTCGGGAATGGAACGTCGTAGCGGGATGAAAATAGTCTATAACCTTCTCGCAAGTTTAAGCAATAAGTTGACCAAGTTTCATCGCAATCGGATGAACTTCTTCGCAATCGGATGGCAGCGCATAAAATACGAACAAACAAACAAACATTCATTTTTACATATATAGATATATGCTTTTGTGTGTGAACATAGATGTAAAATAGGAATAAAATCTCCCTAAGGTATGCCAGATGAAAGTATAATTTTTCTCTTGGTTTAAACGGAATTATACCATCATTTTTATTCTGGAACATAAAGTTTCAGTCTTTCCTCAAGATTAAAAGCATTTCTGAGATAAGCAGTTCTTACTTTCTTGTGCGCATTAAAATTTGAAAGTAACTGTAAAACGAAACGACGCAACCAAACTGCGGGCATCCTCAAAAATTATGAAGGTATAAAGTGTCACGCAAAGAACACGTGTTCTCTTGGGTTGCATTCTAATGTACACTGCAGTTTCGATTCTGTCGGCCTCATTTTTTAAAGAAATAAAGATCTGAAGGAAGAGATCCATTAAATATTAACCGAAAAAAATTCTTAGCGTATTCAAAACTAGCAGTTAATGGTTTATTAAGTGCCCCTAGAAAAAATATTTCTCCAAAATCAAATATTAAATTTTGAAGTTGTGTGAATTCGTAATGACTTAATGAATACGCTTAAAAGTTATTTCAGATTTTGCAGGTGAAAACGTTTTTAGTTAAAAAATAATCAAGTCCCTCATAGGAAAACTATCTTAGGTGTCTGTATTTACGCTTAAAAGTTTAGATTTACATGGCATTAAGTAATTGGGGATACACTTTGTATATCCTGTTTTATTATTTTAATCATAATTTTATATACCGCGAATTTAATATGCCGATACCATGAAATGAATTACTTTCCAGAATGCTTTAAATAACGGATTGAAATTTATACAACATAACTTAAAGCTTCCATTTGGTAACATTTTGTTCTAAATGCAATTTCAAGACATTAAGAGAGTAGCTTATTTTTATGAACTTTATTATTAATATTAGTGTTAATAATATACATAACTGATAAACTTTCTTTTTCTAGATTCTTGACTTAGGCTACTTTCAAAATCACCGGCACATATAAAGAATTTGAATATTAACAATCAGATGTGATAAATCTCATCAGCCAAGAGTATTTCCAGAAAAACAAAACCGAATGGTTTATTGACAGCAATTTAGTTACCTAAGAAACTTGTATTAAAAAAGTTAACTAATGGTGCTTCTTATATCATAGAACAACGGAATACTTCCAGAAAAGTTTTAATAGTAAAGAAATAGTTTTAATGTGATGGGAGTGGGACAAGTATATAACGATCATTTATACGGGTTAGAGGCCTATATAAATGCTACTCCTTTCGCATCATTAAAGGCGCTTAACGTGGACCCATAAGCTCCAGAGCTGAGCCTTGGATTAAGGAAGGAAGGTCCAATTGTCTGATTAATCCGTTTTTTTCTAGCATCAGGGATTCTGTATCTTCGTTAATCCGCTTAAGATATTTTATTGTTAAAAGAAAGTCTATAGGTATTATGGCTTTATTTTTGGAAGGGAGAAAGTTTACATAATACAAAATTTTAACTGCTAAAACCTGAATTCTTGTTCTAAATCGGTCAATTTTTAAAAAATTTTCTTTAATTTCTTTCGAAACTGCAGCAATAACGAATTATTTTTAAAAGTTATATGTTAGTACACGTCTATTCATTCTCGTGTATAGCCTTGGTAGCATTGAAATTTTTTTCCATTACTTCTGAAACAAGTGTTTCATTGAATTAAAGCCTGGAAAAAATATTTTTTTTCTACTAAAGGAGGCTTATATTCATGTTACTTTTTGAAACTAAATCTATCGCCTTAAATTGTATAACATGTACAAAGAAAAAGTGCAAACGTACAGGAAAAATATTCCCAGATTATGTCATTAAAAATTGTAAAATAAAAAGAAAAGGTCCATAAGTAATTTCTTTTATAGTCTGTACTTGCATTCCCATTTGTAAATCATGTTCAGTGACTTCATTTAAATATGACAAGTAATTTGGAATAATTAAAAGCGAAGAATAGAAGCACAGATTTTTAATTCAAATGTTCCGCATAGTTATAGAGCGTTCACAGTCTTTATTCTTTCGTTAGATTTAAATTCTGAACCTTTAAGTACAAACAGATTTTTTATATAAAAATATTTAAATATAAACAGATTTTTATAAGAAATATGAATCGTTGCAGCAGCGTTTTCACAGCAAAGAATTTATTGAATGCTAGAACATTTATTACACTCGGTAGAGCGATAACTCCCGTACGCTGGAAAAAGAGCCTGACAGTACAAGCTGATAAATTTTATTTCTCATATGTACTTTGTTTGGCTCCATAAATGGAAGCTTTTTGAACATTCACTGGAGTGGAAACCACCCTTCGATTTCTCTTCCCTTTTCTTCGACATTTTACTCGATTTTCCTTCCTTAGGATTATTTTTTATCATCCTGTTATTCAATATAACACGAGGCGAGCTGGATTTAAAATTTACCGAATATAAAGGAATTTTTAACTTATGAATCATTGTTCAAAGGATGTAGAGAAAATACATTTTTAAGTTTGCGAGCAATATGCAATTTTTGAGAAAAATTAGAAAGCACTTATTTTTTCATACACGATTGTTTCTTTACAATTTTCCTAACTTATGTTTTTTAATTAAAAAAAGCCTTTTTCCCCTATCTCTAATTGAAAGTTAGAAGTAACTAATGCAAAAGAAGCTTCATGTTGTGACGCTTATCTGTACTAGGTAGAGTTTGGGAATTGTCGTTCATTTGTTTCTTCTGGTCATAGTAAATATAAGTGTTTCCAGCAAAGTATCAGGTAAATGAAAGAAAACTTGCTTTAGTAATTTCATAAGATGTAGTACGCACAAACATGAATTAACTTGTTATGTGCCCTTACAAGGATTAGCGATGCAAAAGAAACTGCCTCGGATACAGTTTTGCATTCAATGAAATTAAACCAACACGGCACATATAATTTAAATGCTATAAAATGGTGGCATTTTAAACATACGGCATTAAACGAACACCTTTCTTTCTTTCAAATATTTTAGATGCTCTTATGTTTTATCCATGGTGTCTTATTTCATCATCAACGAAATTATTGGCCCAGTGATAGAGGAATAGAGATAAAAATATTGAAAAATATACAAGCGATGGGGATGAAAGACAAAAGATTACAAGCGAGTGAAATTCCCAAGTCAAAGGCACAAAACAGGGATTGAAGCAGGTGAACCTGCACCAAAGAAAGCACAAAACGGTTCTATCAGCAATAAATGTGATGGCTACTGTTTTTTTAAACGTCCATAGTATAATCTTTATAGACTACTCGGAAAAGCGTAAAGCAATCACCGGAGAGTACTATGAATTTTTACTGGATCGTTTGAATAGTGGTAAAGGGTGCGGCAGAATCGACTCCCACATTTCAAAGGGTAATAAAAAACGATGAAAACAATTTAAGGAAGAAGGCTTTATATTTTCAAAAAGTACTAACAATCTACTTTTCCCCCTAGATTTTGAAACTAACATCACTTAGGTGGCGCCCGTTATTTGCGATATACTGCCGAAGCCGATCTCTAAAGTTTTCCTCCACTCTGTTGATCATCTCTTGGGGAACGGTGGCAACTTCCTCACGAATAGGACTTACGGACTCATTGCACATTTTCAGGTGTTTCAATTTTCCGAGGACGACCAATTGGTTTCCTTGGTAATGCAGACCCTTTTAATCTCGCGTTTTAAATTCATCGCAGGATTGTATTTGATGAAGAAAGGCCTCATTTGCATAGAGCCAGGATCGTGTCCTTAATGCTCTCTGGGTTGCTGCTATAGAACAGTTGTTTTTGACCGTGAAAGCGGTTAAGTCGAAATTACCCTTTTCCCCGCAATCGATCGAAGAAACACGGAGCTTTAGGAACAATTTCACGTGCCCTTCACACGTAGGGTGTCTCAGAGTCACAAAGGTACACGAATCTGCGTGATATTTAAAATCTAGAGAAGATCGGGGCGATACGGTAACTTCATAACTCTGAAGCCTTCACGAAAATTCTTCCTAAAGGTTTTATTAGTCGTAGAGAACTACGCGCTACCAGATACATCCCAAAAACGAACACGGGGGCGCTGGATTCAAGTTACTCGTAAAAGCGATGACGTCACTGAAACCGTACGATTTTATCGTTTATTCGGCAACTTATTAGCAAAAAGGAGCATTAGAAACGCCTGTAATTCATGTTAAAGGTTTATTAAACCAATCAATCTCTTCCCAGAAAGCCTAAATCACAGCGATGGTACCGATTTAAAATTTACAAGTAAGGCAGTGACGTCAGATTATCGAAATGACCGATTTTTCCACAACCAATCAATGAAACGCGAAGATTTCGGAACGATACCACTTGCCCCTCAAGCTTCGGTTGTCGCAGAGCCGCAAGGATACACAAATTTGCTAGATTTTTAAATTCCCGAGGAGAACGGGGCAATACGATGATGTCATACCGCCGAAGACTTTATGAAAATTCTTCCTAAAGGTTTTATTAGTTCTATATAACTAAGCTCTGCCAAATACCTCTCAAAAAGAACACAGGGGCGCTGGATTCACGTCACTCGAGAAAGCGATGCCGTCCCCGAAACAGCCGTAAGATTTTATCGTTTATTCGGTACCTTATTGACAAAAAGGAGCACTAGAGACGCCTGTAATTTCTGCGGTAAATAAAGCGGTGACTTCAGATTATCGAAATGACCGATTTTCCTGCAACCAATCGAAGAAACATGAAACTTTCGGATTGATCCCACGTGCCTCTCAAGTGTCATTTGTTGCAGAGCCGGAAGGATACTGGAATTTGCGTGATCATTTAAATCCCGAGGAGAACCGGACGATACGGTCTACGCACGTCCGCGAAGCCATACGTCTTCCAAGCACGTCTCGCCAAGTGACGCCATACCGCTGAAGACTTCATGAAAGTCCTTCCTCGAGCTTTTTTCAGTCTTGGAGTGCTATTATCTGCCAAATGCATTAAAAACGATCCCAGTGGCGTAGGTTTCAAGTTACTCGGGAGAGCGATAACGTCACTGAAACCGCCTTACGTGTTTATTATTTTTTCGGCACCATATGGTCAAAAACGAGTACTTGAGATGCATGTAATTCATGCTAATGATTTAATAAACCAATCAACCTCTTCCCAGAAAGCCGAAAGCACAGCGATGGTACCGATTTCGAATTAATCATGAAAGCGGTGTCATCAGAATATTGAAATCACCGATTTTCCCACAACCAATCGAAGAAACACGGAACTTTCGGAACGATACCACGTGCCCCTCACGTGTCGGGTGTCGCAGAGCCGCAAGGTTACTCGAATTTGCGAGATTTTTAAAATCCCGAGGACAACGGAGCGATACGGTCTTCGATCTCGCCGAGTTACGTCATACAGCTGAAGACTTCATGAGAGTTATTCCTGAAGATCCTGGAGAACTTTCCTCTGCCAAAAACATCTCAAAAACGAACACAGGGAAGTAAGTTTCAAGTTACTCCTGAAAGCGATGACGTTACCGAATCCAACGTATAAGTTTATCCTTTTTTCGGCTCCTTACTTGCAATAAGTAACACTAGAGACGCCATTTATTCATCATATTACTCCAAAAGACCTCTATTACTCCAAAAGACATCTACCCAAACACCCGAAAATATAGCGTTGGCACCGATTTCGTATTAATACTAGAACCAAGGCACTTTAGGCATTGTATTTCGGAAAAAACTGTTCTCGCCAGTTCATTTACCATAGGCTATCCAGTTCAAGACCTTTACGCACATCATATACCGCGTGCATATAAAATCGATATAATTGCGTCAGTTTCTTCCAATGTAACAATCCATTCATTTCCTTGAATCTGACGATGAGCTTCATGTTTGGTACATCTCTTTATATGCGTCAGTATCTACTTATCTATAAAAAGTCTCCTGCAACAGGAGGGACTATTGTCCATGACATGTCGTCTAGCATGTGGTGTCGGTCCCCCAACTTCCTTCAAAACGTTGAGCTGTGCTTTTCTTCTTTGATCGCTTTTACCTATCTGTGCTACATACCAAATGGTTCAATCTTTTTCACTTCCTTTATTCTCGTCAAAACTTCTTGGGGTCAAATTTACCAGATTCGTGGTTCTAGGTATAACTGTCAATAATCTGATATTGATTTATATTATACATTTTTAAACTGGGGAAGTTTTTGCTTACCTTATATTATTAAAAGTCAGAAATGAAAAACATTTTGCATTAATTACTTCTCGCGTAGTGATAAACTAAACATCGATTTGCGTCAATTTGTCCTTCTCCGTTGTTCTAGTGTCAAGGATGGTTTTAATAACGAAACCGTGATGTTCACCAGACCAACTCCTTACTGTTGCCACCTCTCGCTCTGCCCTACCCCTACCACTTCCTTACCAGTGACCTTCAGAAATGCGGGGATCCATTCTGCCTCACCCTCTAACGAAAACTTCACATTTAGTGATTACAAGGTCCTTTTCTATTTTGACAATTTCTCCAAATAATTTATCTGCGATTGCGGCGGCAAAACTCTTATAATTTCGTTACGAAATTGTTCCCCACCCTCCGTATTTTTCTGATTAGGCCTCCGCGTGTTACTTCTTGTTCCCAAATAAGAAAAAAAGTCGTGGGGAAAAAATTGCCCCAAATTTCGAAATGATTTTTTAATCAAACACTTATTTTGTAGAGACGGACAGTAAAAAGATTGAAAATAGTCTGACTAAATCGACATTAAGGTTGACTATGTAGTAAAATAAATAAATACTTTTTCAAAGAGATGTCGTTTTCATTATTTGTGCATGGACATATGAATCCACGCTCGTAGATTGTGCCTTCAAGCATTCTGGTCATAAACGGTCGCGAGAAATTGCGAAGTAAAATGTGTTTAAATGCTTGAGTAAAATGATGTTTACTTAATATTTTTATTTAATTTGCCGGGGTAGGAAATACTATTTTATTTTATGAGTGGCGAATAATAAAATATCCAAACTTTTGTCAAGGTTTTATTACTCCGATGAAAATTAGAACCTTGAAACTTATTTTAGTATAAAAAAGAGTGCAAAATCTGAAGCGTGAAAATAAATTCTGTAAGAAGTTCAGATGTTTCGCTTCTCAGCTTTATAATAACAAATCTCATAAAAGTTCGCCAGCGAAATTATTAATTTAGTTGCTAAGTCATTCTGTTGAAGCATTGCCATAAATAGAAATTTCCTTAGCCTTCATATTAATCAGGAAAAATGCAATATCCTTACTACTTGCACAGTTAATAAAAGGCAAGTTTTAACATTCCTCCACATTGGTTAATGATATCTGAGTGTTTGAGCTCCTCTTTTCTGTATCTATCGATCATTTAGTCTGATTAAATTAATATTGAATATCAGAATACCATAACTCATATTACAATTTAAATGAACTAATATGCCTCAAGCAGTTTGAAAACTTTAACGACATCATGCAAATCAAGTTTTTTTTTTCACCGTACTCGCTTTACTTTATTAACAAATGTATTAGGAAATAAAATGCCTTTTGAAAACAGCTCTCCAACATTTGTAGCATTAATAGATATTTATTTAATGAAGTATACATTTGAAGAATTAGCCCCTAACAATTATTGTTACTTTTAAAAATAAAATCTACATTTCATTTGTCCTGATAATTACAATATTGTCAAAATAGAGGCTATTATCATAAGTAAGTCAAATATTGACGAAAATTTGATTACAAACATGACTAATTTAAACTCTTGTATGACTCGTTTTATTGGAAATCAGTATCTTAATTGTGGAGTATTTTGTCTCTTCGTAAAAGAAAAACATACTACACAATTAAGTTACTGTTGGGAGAAACTGTTCATTAAATCAATGAAGACAAAGTTGTTAAAATAAATTTTATTTTCTACGTAGATATACAAAGACAACTTTAGTTCATTCTTGTTCTACAATGTTTCAAAACACACCAATAAATTAAAATCATGTGAGCGATGTTACATTATATCTTTAAGATTTCATGCCAAATTTTCTTACTCTAGTGTTTAGATGGCAGAAACTATTTTTAAAGAGTTTGTACGATATGAAAATAAGCAAATTATATTTATTCAAAAGCATGTAAAAGCAAATATTTTTAAAATATTTAATATGTTTAGAATAAAGGATTATTATAAAAAGCTTAAAAGAAAAGCGTGAATATTTAAAAATAGCAATATCAGCTACAGTTTTAGTACATGTAAAAGTCTTCAGAAACTAGTGCTGGTCCTATTATTGTGGTTTATTTTAGTATTTAGAAAGACGTAGTTATTAGTAAGTACATTTTAATGTGTGCAACAGAGATTTACACAAGTGTCTGTCAGAATAAAATCCTATTTTATAAGTTATATAGAAAAGTATTGTGAGATTTAATTTACTTTCATTTTGCTGTTTATCATTCACTTATAAACTCAGTTTTATATACATTTGATAATTCAGGCTTACTAATGATTAGAAATATCTATTCAATACCAAAATGGCTTCAGACTTAATTTTTTTTTAAATTATCATCCTTTTTAAGAATAAAAAAATGAAAAATTTTCTCTGAATTAGATTAAAACAAACGGTGGTGTTTCATTGAACCAAACTATTCAACATATGAATTTCTGATACATGCGTACAACTCACATGAATTCTGCATTTCCCCATAAAATTTTTATTGGGGCTAACATAGATAATTCTTTTTGATTATTTTGTGTATATATGAAAATGTTTGATCTTGAAAAAAAGTAACTTTTGCATGAGTCGTGAATTACTAATATTTTATAAACTTTAGAGCATTTTTTCGTAGGACACATTCAGGAACAGCATGCTATAAAACACCAAAAGATATATCACGAAATATCACAAGATGTTCCGCGGATAATGTAGGTCCATGTTTTGTGACGTGTTTTTTAAATATCTTTCATAATAAGGTTTCTCCAAGCATTTCTTTGACTTACAAGAGTAGCAATGTCTATTCGTAAAAAACTCAATACCATCTACTTAAAAAATTTCCCTTACATACACTCGAATAGGACAGTAATCCATGGGTGAGTTTTGCATGAATTTCCTCTACTTGAGCTGAAACATTTTAGCCGTTTCTTGGGATCTTTGCAAGAGTCAAATCTTCCGTTTCCATTTTGATTTTTTTTCAATTAAATACGAATCAAAGTAATTTTCATATCTTTCTTGTATGTTTCCTTCACCTGTGTTAAAGAAATATTAAAAAATTAATCACGCAATATGTACAAATGCGTATTTATTTGGGAAAAAAATAAGCACTCATTAAAACGGTCATGGAGGTAGTCTATAAAACAGAAAGAATGTATTTACATGTAAGTCACAGGTATAACAGCAAACCCTCAAACGAATAGGAAGTTATCCTTATTTATTGCCCATTTATATGTGAGCAAACTTAGTTGCCTCAAAGTCGGTCTGCACCTAGGCCTCGCAACGTAAGAAATTCACCCGTAACCCTAGCCAGTGGCACACCCAGGGGTTGGGCCAAGCGGCATTGGCCCCTCCCAAAGAAATAGAAATTCTATCATGAATGTTGAATTTGCATTATAAATATTTTTATCCGTTCAACTCGCCCCCCCCCCCCCAAGATTAAATCCTGGGTGCGCCACTGACCCTAGCACAGTGGTGAGCAAACTGACTGAGAGTTGCAATCCACTGGGGGGTCATGAAAAAAATTGCAAGAGTCGCGGATAGTTTGAAGTAATTTTATGTCATATTAAATCATTTAATTAAAAAATGCTTTAAATTTGTTATTATTGTATCATTTTCTATAATTATCATATATTTAATAGTTTTATTTATGAAATTTTATATGTTAAAAAATGATATACACCCATACCTCGCTTTACGGCCTAGATACGTTCTGGAAAAATTGGCCGTAAAGCGAAAAGCCGTATAACGAATCAATAATTTTGATACAAAACTATGCAAATTTAATTGGATCTCTTCCAATTATTTATAAATATAGTTTTTAGTTCATAAAGCATTTTATTCTTTTTATTTCCTATAAAAATGCTTACATAAAAATAAAAGTACGAAACAATGTAATAATAAACAGAAATTCAAAACACAAACATATAAACAAAAGAAATCATATGGAGATATGTATACATATAATAAAAAACATAAAATAAAATGTTTAAAAACAGTTTTAATGTGATGACGAACATTAAGATGAAGAATCTCTAAGCCATAATATGCTGCCATCATCACTTTCCGCTGTTGTGGCTGTATAACGAAACATTGTTGGCCGTAATTCGAAAAAAGTGCCAAAATTAAAAAGGCCGTTATAGCGAAATGTCGTATAAAGAGCGGCCGTATAGCGAGGTATAGGTGTATTGTGATATACGTCGTCAAACAGTTTTACCAAAAACAAGTGCAAATGGTAAGCAAGCTTCTTTATTGTTATTATCTATACTTATATATAAGAGAGAGCGATTTTGTACATGGAGGGTAATCTTCAGAACTACTGTACCTATTAGAAAAATTCTTGCACTGTTTGAAAGGTACAGTATTCCAGATGGACATAGGCTATATATATATTATGTATATCTAATCAGTAGAAATAAAGTTAAGGGCTTAATCCTAACAATCTCCATTGTTTCTTCTACTGTCTTCTACCGCTTTTTGTTCCGAAGATTTCAACGATCCTTATCGTGGTGGGCTTCTGTTCTGACGCTAGCGGTTCGAACCTAGCCGTTCTCTGGCACGCCTTTTTCTTTAAAAAAAATTTATTTTAATTATTAACTAACATAAAATTAATTTAAGGTATTATTTAGGTTATTATTAAGGTAAAAAAAAAAGATTTACAATTTATTGGCTATCAACTGGAAATTTATTGGTATAATATTTTGTTCAACCCGGACAAAGTCGGGACGGGCCGCTAGTGTAAAATAAATATATCCCCAAAATGTACATTTCCTTGATTTTTCTATTTTTTCATTCACATTTTCATAATTTAAAAAAATACTTGTGTTTCTACTAAAATATTTTCATTGGCGGGTCGAGGGGTGTTTTACTTAAAGAAATTGGGTCGCGATAGAAAAAGGTTGTGCAACACACTACCCTAGCAGATACCTAGAAAAGAAGTCGCACCGATCAGGGATTTATTAATGAGATTGTTTTTTAATCCCACTTTCCCACTTGCTCTCTCCACGCCGCATGCTGCTCTTTCGAGCATGCGGTGTCTTGCTGGCCACTATGGCAGAGAGGGCCTTCTTTCGTAAAAGGATACAGCTGATAACTCCACGTCACCAAGTTCGGGGCAATGAGGTGTTCGCTGGTCATATTCAAAAGTCCACAAATAGGACAAGTCCAGGTGATAGGCAGTCCAATCTATACTTATATATAAAGAGAGAGAGCGATTTTGTACGTGGAGGGTAATCTTCAGAACCACTGTACCTATTTGAAAAATTCTTTCACTGTTTGAAAGGTACATTATTCCAGATGGACATAGTCTATATATTATGTATATCTGATCAGTAGAAATAAAGTTAGAGGCTTAATCCTAACAATCTCCATTGTTTCCGCTACTGTCTTCTACCGCTTTTTGTTCTGAAGATTTCAACGATCCTTATCATGGTGCTATCGCGGTGGGCTTCTGTTCTGACACTAGCGGTTCGAGCCTAGCCGTTCTCCGGCACGCCTTTTTCTTTTAAAAAATTTATTTTAATTATTAACTAACATAAAATTAATTTAAGGTATTATTTAGGTTATTATTAAGGTAAAAAAAGATTTACAATTTATTGGCTATCAACTGGAAATTTATCGGTATAATATTTTGTTCAACCCGGACAAAGTCGGGATGGGCCGCTAGTAAAATATAAATAAGACTGCAGATAATCATTTCCCGGTGTGGTTTCAAAACGGGTAATGGCAATAGTTCTCACGAAGAATTCTTTTATGTTTGTCCACCAGACAAGACCACTTGAATTATCGTTTTCAGATTTTCTCCAACCTAAAATCCTTTTCTATATTAGCCGTTTTGCCTTACGAATAAGAGGAATGGGGACTACTTATTTGACTTTGATGCGGTTTTGGCCAAATCATCCAAAATCGCATTGCCAAAAATCCCCCAGTGACTAGGGATCCACCGTACAACGATTCTTCTGCCTGGAGTTAAAATTGACTGATGGAGCACTTGCAAGAAAATTGGGTGTAGGAAAAATAAAAACGGTAACTAGCAAAGGTTACTATCGCGAGCAATAAGATTCAGACATTCTATTAGCTTCTCAAATTTTGGTTGGTTACGTTATATTAATTTTAAATTGTTTAATTAAAAGTTGAATTAAAGTCGATGAGTTGAAAAGACAGAATCATAATTTCTAAGCGAAAAAATACGCACAATGATAATTATCAGTTTTTTTTATTTCAAAACACAATTTCATCCCATGCCTTATTAAAATATAAATAATACAGAAAATCCTTCATTGAGCGTATGGATAAGGCTATCAACTAGTGTAATCATTAGATTTGATATTTTAGTAAGAGTGAAATAATTGTTGTCAAATATGCTAAATTAGACTTTTATATACAAGAGGGATTCATTTAATTTCGAAAAAGGGTTATTCTCGTAGTCAATTCATCTACGTATATATATAAAAACAATTCCGTAACTGACTGACTGACTGACATTTAACGCACAGACCAAACCGCTGGACCTAAAGGGCTGAAATTTTGCACGGCGATTCTTCTTATAGTGTAGGGGTGCACTAACAAAGATTTTTGAAAAAAATTCTTCAATTTTTTAAAATTAAATTTTTAAGCTTTTTTGCAACGTTTTTTACGTTTGCATTTAAAATAATAATCTGAGGGTTATAAAATTTATATCACGAGAACGATCATAAAAAATCCTTTAAAATGAAATCTTTTTCGAATGTTTACCTCCATTTCCTGATTTTTGGTGAATTTTTAAAGATTCATTTTTAGAATTTAATTTTTTAAATGCTGATCACGTGGTTTCATTTCTTTTTGTGATACTTTAAACTAATTTTGCGCTACGTGCATAACAGCTAAATAGACAACAATACTTTTTTTTCTTTCTAATGCAGTAGACGATTGGACACTATCCAAAAAAATATTAAAATTCAGTAAAAGATATATTCCAGAAACTGTACTATATTCTTTAGTATGTTTTATTAGATTTAACTTGAATATTTTCTTCTACATTATTTTGTCTATAAAATATCCATTACGATTTTTTTATAAATAAATATATATATATATATATATTGGAATTAATTCCATACATTGACCGTTGTATTTAATTTGAATGTACTCCTTAGCGAAGTACGGGTATTCAGCTAGTATACATATATATGAGAAAATTTCTGCCTGCCTATACATATTTAATACCTTTTCTAATCAAATATATGTCCCACCCTATCACATTCTGATCTCGAACTTCGCTGTATGGTTTGACATTCATTTAATAAATACCCTAAGGAATAATTTATTGCATAAAGGGACCCTACTGAGACTACACCTATCATTCTGAGTCATTCTGTGCAACGAACTTTTATTTCTGATAAAATGACAGCGTCGCGTCAATTCATCTTCACTTCTTTTTTAAATTTATTCAGAAAATACATTAGTTAAAGAATTTAGAAACACAGAATGGATGAAACTTTTACAACATGGATTGAAAATTTACTAACTTTCTGCTATATTTATCATGGTTCCTGTTTCGCGTATAGGTATATTATTCTTAAAAGTTTTCGTCAAAATTAATTTTCTCGGCATACTTTCTCAGGAAAAGAAAGAAAGAACTCTTGGAAACTCGGTACATTTTAAAGTCTTATTTACAGAATTTTCAAAATTAACCTACTGTTAATAAATAATGTTTCTAAATAAATTGTACACAGTTCAGAATTTAAGCCACAAGTAATCAATGATCATCAAAATTTTAAAAAAAAATTTTGCGCTACATAATTTATGAAAACTGATCTTTAAAACTAAAATCCAGGAGACGTCTACCACTTTTTAAATGCAAATTTTTAAAACCTAAACTGTAAATCCCAGACACATGACAAGAAAATGACGAAATAATTTAATAAACAAAGTATGATTTACAGATTTAATAATTTCAGTGACATTAATTCCAGAATTAAGGGTCTGTTCCCATAGAATCTGTAACAGTTAGCGTTACTCGTATTGACATATTTTAAACCAATCACCGACCTTTACATATTCGTGGCTAATCGTTTGGAGGTTTGTAAATGATTATAATACAGGGTTAAATACAGGGTGGTCGTAAAGAAACTTTACCGATATATGGACCTCTAGCGGCTGTTCCGTTCAACCGATCGAAATGAGATTTCAGATACAGTTATTCAGAGGTATGAGCTAGGGATTCTGTGAACGACAACCAAATGGCGCTCTCGGTTATGGCTATAGGTACAGAAACTCGAAATTTTCCAATGGCAACACCCATTTTTTCCCATCGCAAAATGCTCAGCGCATGCGAAAACCCTAACGAGAGTTGGAACGGTACGTGTATAAAAAAAAGGACGCGTTATGCACGCACAAAAAAAAAAAAAACAGATTTGCGAATGGCTAACAAAGACACGATCAGAGAGCTTTTTATCGGTTTTCTACGCTGAATATCTGGCGAACGGCGTTCTGTGATTGCTTTCTAGCCTCTGTCATATGCAAATTTCCTCCGTGCGTCCCGATCATGTCTTTGTTGGCCGTTCACAGAGCTGTTTTTTGTGCGTGCATAACGCGTCCGTTTTTCGTGATGCACGTACTGTTCCAACGCTTTTTAGGGTTTTCTCATGCACTGAGCATTTTGCGACGGGAAAAAGTGGGTGTTGCTAATTGAAAATTTTCAGTTTCTATACCTATAACCGTAACTGTGAGCGTCACTGTGTTGCCGTTCTCAGAATCCCGATCTCATACCTCTGAACAACTATATCTGAAATCTCATCTCGATAGGTTAAACGGAACAGCCGCTAGAGGTCCATATATCGGCAAAGTTTCTTTATGACCACCCGGTATATGTCAATACGAGTATAACGCTGACGCTGACGGATTCTGTGTAAACAGACCCTTTGTAACGAATTGAAATAAAGTTTTTTTTTAAGAAAAGAATCGAGATAAGAGTTAAGGCAATAAGTGGTCAATATTTATGCAGTCACGAAATATGTTGAGAAAGACCAGCTTCAAAGGCATAACTTCGAACTCTTGTCTTCTCGAAATGCATCAGACGTGTCAAAGGGGCGGAGCATTATGCTAAAATATGCATCTCCCGAGCAGTGGTATATTTTCCGAGCAGATGAGGTATATTTTCGCTTTATGCTCCGCCTTTTGGCACGCCTTATGCATTTTGTCATCTTGCGCTGTAAATTGTGTACTAAATTCGTGATAGTAGATGGCTCATTCCGAAGTGGGAGGGTTGACTGCACTTTGTCAGTCGCCAGAAAAAAGTAACAAAAATTCTGCACTAGGAATCCCTTCTCCTCCAACCTACTCATCCGTTATGACTTGCTAAGGAACACATAATTAGCACGATACCTAGGCCCAAGTCTATTAGTACGGAGAATGGCTATTGTAAGGTTATTTGTAAGCTGGACATGTATAGCTTTGTCATCTCATTTTGGCGTTGGTAATCTACTAACTGATCTGACTCGGTCATGTAAGGAAAGTGCTGTTTTTAACGACTTCCCTCACATATTCTTTCCCTTTTGTTACTCCTGACACAAAATGTTAGCCTTAAGAGATATTTCTTTCTTTACACTGAATTGTACACTGAAGAGTCAAAAAACTGGTACAGGCTTGAAAATGCAAATAATGTAGATATGCAACCAATCAGCGTAACGCGATGTGGTCGGCAGTGCCTATATAAGACAGCTGGTGTCTGGCGAAGCTGTTAGATCGGTTACTGCAGCTACATGGACAGGTAATCACGATTTATGTGACTTTGAACGTGGCGTTATAGTCGGCGCACGACAGATGGGACGTAGCATCTCCGAGGTAGCGATGCAATTTGGATTTTTGCGCACGACCATTTCACGAGTATACCGTGAATATCATGTATCCGGTAAAACATCAAATCTCAGACAGCGGTGCGGCCTGAATTCACTTTCTCAATACTTCCTCGAATTTCTGCGGATTTCAATGCTGGGGCATCAACAAGTGTCAGCGTGTGAACTGTTCAACGGACCATCATTGATATGGGCTTTTGGAGCCGCGGGACTACACCTACAGTATTGTTGACTGGACGGCACAAACCTTTAGGCCTCGCCTGGTCCCGCCAACACCTCCATTGGACTGTTGATGACTGGAAACACGTTGCCTGGTCTGACGAGTCTCGTTACCAATCGTATCTGGGGGGGGGGGGGGACGTGTACAGGTATGGAGACAACCTCATGAATCCATTGACCTTACATGTCAACAGGGGAATGCTCAAGTTGGTGGAAACTCTGTGATGGTATGGGGCTTGTGCAGTTGACGTGATATAGGACCCCTGATACATCTAGAGACGACTCTGACAGGTGACGGGTACAAAAGCATCCTGTCCGATCATCTACACTCATTCATGTCCATTGTGCATTCCGACGAACTTGGACAATTCCAGCAGGACAATGCGATACCCCCCACCCGCCGAGAGTTGCTACCGAGTGGCTCCAGGACCATTCTTCTGACTTAAGACACTTCTGTTATCCACTTCTATTGTTCTAAATCCCCAGACATGAACATTATTGAGCATATGTGGGATGCCTTGCAACTTTCTGCTCAGAGGATATCTCCCTCCCCTCGCACTTCTATGGATTTGTGGATTGCCCTGCCGGATTCATGGTGTGAATTGCCTCCAGGATACCTTCAGACATTAGTCGAGTCCATGCCATATCGTGTTGCAGCACTTCTGTGTGCTCGTGGGGGCCCTACACGATATTAGACAGGTGTACCATTTTTTTCTATCTCTTCAATATATGAATGAGTTTATTTTTTTCCACGACAAATTGTCGTATGCTTCTCAAAGTTCCTTCATTGTTCTTTTCAACGGTCGTCACTCAAAGCCAATCTGCACAGGATCGGGATTAAAAGCCTGGCTTCAATATCTTGAGACTGATATTCTACCAGGTGTACCACACGGAAGTTGTTAGAAGTGTTGTTTTCGATGACTTTCCTAACATCTTGTGTTATTAAAAATTGCAAGATTAAATTGCTCACATCATGGAGAAATTTGGTTAGAGACAAATGACAAAACTTCTTCAAGATCCTTAATCTATAATGTAAAAAATGGAGATACGAGTATGTATGTATGTTCCAACATAACTCTGGAACACCCGAAGCAATTTCAACCAAATGTGTTACATATATGACTTATAATCTGAACAAAAATATCGTGGGGGTAGCCCCACTCTTATCATCCCCTAGGGGTGGGGTAGGAAGGGGTGACACGTAAAAATAAACGAAAACGACTGATGTTAGTATAAAATCCATAGTTTTGGGGGTCGCTGAGATGAATAGTGACACATCCGATGTCGTTTAAGTGCATATTAATTCTTGCTCCTGGAGGTGAAAGAAAAAAAAATGTTGTTTATAATCAAGCTTTGACTTATCTGAAAATATTTTACTTTATAATTTGTATACTGTACTTATACCTTTAAATACCTGTAAATAAAATTACTTCGATTTCAAACTATAGATAGAAATCCTTCCTTTTCCTGTCTAATAAATGAATACCCGGGCAACGCCGAGTAAACAGTTAGTTTAATTATAAATTCAAAGCCATTCACCGAGTAGTCTTTGAGAATCTGTAGATTTTGTTTTTAAGGTACTCATTCTAAATGATACTAGATCTGCACAAAGTTGAGATCTTGAAAATAACATATTTCCGAATTTAAGGCACGTCTTTTCCCAATTCTCAACTATTTGAAAGAATTCTTTAATCCGAAAATAGCTGAAAATAATCATTGCGCAAAATATTCAATTGAAACGAAACTTCAATATTAAGTTTCCCATTCCATTATGTGGAAACATATGATATTTGAAATTCACCGAGATCTAATAATCCAATTAATCCCAAACATATTCCGTAAATTTGGAAGGTTGTTAGAAGTTCGTTGTACCAAATATTGCTCTAATGAGTTGATTCGCTCGATAGTTACTCCATTTTCGACAGGCATAAATACATAAATAAACCCTACTCTGGAAATTGCGTTTATAAACGCAATATCCAAGGTTGGGTGTACAGACATGTGTATTTTAGAGCATGGAATCTTTTATGCCCCTATCTACGCAAGTATAACCGACAAGTTAGATGAACATGCTTAAGAAGGGAATATTTTCTAATTATCCCCCCAAATCGAATTAAACGAATTTATCTCGCATCCGAATGTTTCCATAAAGATGTAACCACGTAATGTAGAATGTACGATCGATAGTTTATATTGTGTTTATATAATGTAAGGAAATGATATTTGTGATACAATGTTATTATTTTAATAAATTATGAAACATTTACGTTATTCGACTAGTGTGTACAAGAATAATAATTTAAAAAACAATGGGTTTTTAAGCTTTACGATGCATCTTAAGGCTGCTGTGTACTAAACCTATTGGATTCGCTGACCTCATTGTTAACCTATGTAGAAAATATGTCTAAGGATTGCCGATATGGGCTTAAAGATTTATTTTAAAATTGTACTCTATACTAGAGAAAGAAATTTTACACCTTGGGGCATTTTTTTAAATGCAAATAATATTTTAAACTTTAAATTATTCGGGAAAATTCTGGTCTAGTGTGTTTTAAAGGCTCCTAAATTCCTTTGTTTTATGAAATTTATAAAATGAATCCTTTTGCAAGGTGTAGAATAGTTCAGGATATCAGAAAATACCATTTTTATTGGATTATCAGCATTTATGTAGCTGTCAATAGTAGACAAATTTTCTCCATAGGTTAACATTGAGGTGAGCGAATCCAGTAGGTTTAGTACACAGCATCCTTAAGTCGGGAAATGTATGTTCTGTGTATGATGTATATAAGGTTAATGATGTTCTGTTAAACTGACTATTCCATCTCAGTAGACACATACTTCGAATAGTGTATAAAAATCTATACATTATTCGAAGGTATTGTTTAAACCTTTTCTCATTCAGTATCGATGGCAAAATAAAGAGCTTTGCGCAGTCATGTTATTGATCATACTTTACAATTTTGTGACATTATTGAATTAATATGTAAGAATTGTGTGGGGAAATACGTTAGGGTATATGACTCAACTCATTTCTCTGGTATTTTTTTCATTATTTCCTATTTTCATTGGAATTATATAAATGAACTAGCTGTATACCCGTGCTTCGCTACGGAGTACATTCAAATTAAATACAATGGTCAATGTATGCAGTTAATGCCAAATATATATATATATATATATATATATATATATATATATATACATATATATATATATATATATATATATATATATATATATATATATATATATATATATATATATATATATTTATTTATTTATAAAAAATCGTAAGTGATATTTTTATAGACAAAATAATGTAGGAGAAAATATTCAGATTAAATATAATGGAACATACTAAAGAATAGAGTACAGTTAATATAGTACACTTTGAGGGACATATCTTTTACTGTATTTTAATATTTTTTTGGATAACGTCCAATCGTCTGCCGCATTAGAAAGAAAAAAATATATATTTTTCGTTGTTATGCACGTGACGCTAAATTAATTTAAAGTATCACATAAGGAAAAAAAACCACATGATCAGCATTTAATACATTAAATTCTAAAAATGAATCTTTAAAAATTCACCAAAAATCAGAAAATGGAGGTAAAGATTCGAAAGAGATTTCATTTTAATGAAATTTTTATGATCGTTCTCGTGATGTAAATTTTACAACCCTCAGATTATTATTTTAAATGCAAACGTAAAAAACGTTACAAAAGCAGCTTAAAAATTTAATTTTAAAAAAATTTAAGAATTTTTTTTCAAAAATCTTTGTTAGTGCACCCCTACACTATAAGAAGAATCGCCATGGAAAATTTCAGCCCTTTAGGTCCAGCGGTTTGGTCTGTGCGTTAAATGTCAGTCAGTCAGTCAGTCAGTTACGGAATTGTTTTTATATATATACGTAGATTTACAAATTCCCCAAAAATCAGAAGAAGGAGGTAAATATTAGAAAGAGATTTCATTTTAAAGGAATTTTTATGATCTTTCTCATGATGTAAATTTTATAACCCTCAGATTGTTATTTTAATTGCAAACTTTAAAGAATATTACAAAACGGCTCAAAAATTTAATTTAAAAAATCTAAGAAGAATTTTCAAAAATCTTTCTTAGTGCATCCCTACACTATAAGAAGAATCGCCATGCAAAATTTCAACCCTTTAGGTCCAGCGGTTTGGTCTGTTAGTTATCTGTCAGTCACTTACGGAACTGTTATATATATATAGATATGTTAATTTAAAAATTTATTCGTAAGGGCGAAGAAGTCCGATCATAAAAGATTCATTTTGCAGTGAGCGAGAACAATTAATTGTAAAAACGGAGAAGAAAAATTGCTCTCCGTAATCAAGTTTATGCAACGAGACATGGGTCTCAAGATTAGCAAGTCTTATCAAACTGCAACTCAAGTTTGATTATACAACACGCAGTTACCGGTTGTTTCTATGATCTCTGAGATTGTTACTGATTATGCTATTTTCCTAGCTCAAATATCTATGTTACATTTAAATAAATTTTTAACCCTAGTTAAATATTAATTGCACAGTGTTATGTAATAAAGAACCAACGTACAATAGTATAGAAATTGAGTTAAACCGTAAATGGTAACATCTTTTTGACTCACTCACTGGGGCGGCTCCAGTCCAGAGTTTTTTTTTCTTTTTTTGGGGGGGGGGGACAACATCGGCCTTTAGGGTTATATAAATATATATATATATATATATATATATATATATATATATATGTATAAATTTATATATATATATATATGTATAAATGTATATATATATATATATATATATATGTATATATGTATATATATATATATATATATATACATAAATATATATATATATATATAAATATATATATATATATGTATATATGTATATATATATATATATACATAAATATATATATATATATATATATATATATATATAAATATATATATATATATATATATATATATATATATATATATATATATATATATATATATATATATATATATATATATATATATATATATATATATATATATATATATATACACTAGCTGTTTATCCGGCGTTGCCCAGGTATTTATTAATCTCAATTTTTTACTACACAGGAAAAGGAATGAATTCTATCTAATTTTATTTAAGTGTATTTAAAAGTATGTGTACACTCTGCAAATGATAAAATAAAATTACAAATTCCCTCTATTATTTAACTCAAAACTTGATTATAAACAACACTTTTAGTTTCCTATATTCATCTCAGTGACTCCGACAATAATGGATTTGACACTACTCTCGGACATTTTGGACATTTCATTTTCCCCTTTCTCCCCTCGTCCTAATGCTGATGGGGGAGGATGCTGAACTTGCATTTAAACGGCATCAGTTGTGTCACTATTCGTCTCAGTGACCCCGAAAATTATGTATTCGACACTATTCTCGGTCGTTTTGGACATTTTATATTCCCCCTTCTCCCCCCTCACCCCCCCCCGTATGGTAATGGGGAGGGGCTGAAATTGCACTTAAACGACATTGGGAGTGTCACTATTAATCTCAGCGACCCCGAAAACTATGGTTTCGACAGTGATATCAGTCGCTTTCGATTATTTTTACATGTGCCCCCTGAAACCCCCCCCCCCTAGGGTGCTAGGGGTGTCTTCTTGTGAATATAAACCATTCTCGAATCAATTTTATCGCACACACAAAATTTCATAAAAATCTGTCCAGTCGTTTAGGAGGAGTTCAGTGACATATACACGGACAGAAGAAATCTATATATAGTATAAAACAGTTCCGTAACTGACTGACTGACATACAACGCACAGATCAAGCCGATGGACCTAAAGGGCTGAAATTTTGTATGGCGATTCTTCTTATGGTGTAGAGGTGCACTAAGAAAGTTTTTTGAAAAAGTTTTCTTAGATTTTTTAAAAAATTAAATTTTTAAGCTGTTTTTGTAACTTTTATTAAGTTTGCCTTTGAAATAATAATTTGAGGGTTATAAAGTTTATATCACGAGAAAGATCATAAAAATTCCTTTAAAAAGAAATATTTTTCGAATCTTTATCTGCATTTTCTGAGTTTTGGTGAATTTTTAAAGATTAATTTTTAGAATTTAATCTATTAAATGCTGATCACGTGATTTCTTTTTCTGGTACTTTAAATAAATTTATCGTCACCTGCATAACAACTAAATAGACAAAAAAATATTTTTTTCTTTCTAATGCAGCAGACGATTGGATATTATAAAAAATAATAAATATCCCTTACGATTTATATATATATATATATATATATATATATATATATATATATATATATATATATTACATCAATTGTATACATTGATCGTAGCATTTATTATAAATATATATATTTATTTTTTTGGCATTAATTGCATACATTCACCGTTGCATTTAATTTGAATGTACTCTGTAGTGAAGCGCGGGTTTTCAGCTAGTATGGGAATAAAGACAGTGGTGTAGTAATAAATTTTAAAAATTTACAAACTGATTATTTAAACGATCGCATACAAATTGGACATAATGCAAACATGATGAAAACAATGAAAATTTCAAAAATCAGTTTCCTCATCTAAGAATTTTAAGCTTTATATTTAACAGTTGTAATCAAGCTGATGTTTTCTATTCACGAAGATAGAATATTGTATAGTCAGTCAAAGAGGCTTAATTTGGTGATAATATTTATATATGTTCCCCAGCCAAATGAATAAAAATCCAAAATCTGATAAACAATGGGTTGTTGAGGTCCTCGCAACAGACTTTACGGAAATACTACTACGAGTACATAAATGCATTAACGATGTGTTTCATATTTTTTCTGTTGTCAATCTATATATATATAAAACAGTTCCGTAACTGACTGACTGACTGACACACAACGCACAGACCAAATCGCTGGAACTAAAGAGCTGAAATTTTGCATGGCGATTCTTCTTATCGTGTAGGGGTGCACTAAGAAAGATTTTTGAAAAATTATTCTTACATTTTTTAATTAAATTTTTAAGCTGTTTATGTAACTTTTTTTAAGCTTGCATTAAAAAAAATAATCTGAGGGTTATAAAGTTTATATCACGAGAAAGATCATAAAAATTCCCTTAAAAAGAAATATTTTTCGAATCTTTATCTGCATTTTCTGAGTTTTGGTGAATTTTTAAAGATTAATTTTTAGAATTTAATCTATTAAATGCTGATCACGTGATTTCTTTTTCTGGTACTTTAAATAAATTTATCGTCACGTGCATAACAACGAAATAAATTGACAAAAAATTTTTTTTTTCTTTCTAATGCGGCAGATGATTGGACATTATCCAAAAAAATATTAAAATACAGTAAAAGAAATGTTCCTAAAACTGTACTATATTCTGTAGTATGTTCTATTAGATTTAATTTGAATATTTTCTTCTACATTATTTTTTCTATAAAAATATCCGTTACGATTTTTTTATAAATATATTTTTGGGGTTTTTTTGGCATTAATTTCATACATTAACCGTTGTATTTTATTTGAATGTACTCCGTAGCGAAGTACGGGTTTTCAGCTAATATATATATATATATATATATATATATATATATATCTGTGTGTGTGTGTGTGAAATAAACATCGTCTCATTTTAAATTTAAACTCATTTAGTATTAGGTCTACGATAATATAATTTTAGGTTATGAAAAAAAGTACGCTGGGATTTTTTTTGGGGGGGGCGCAATTTCCCCTATTGCCCTCCCCCTTTGGAGCCGCCATTGCTTACTCTACCAGTAACATCCGTCCATGAGACTAAGTGGGATTTTGTAGCTGATTACTTATGTAATTTTCCAATTTTCATTTAATTTTAGCTCTGTATTTGAGGCATTATTGATTTATGAAATATATTTACACATGGTTTTAATTTTAATATAACTTTGTTCAGTAAAAGTCAATCTAATTTCTTTTAGAATTTCAGTAAGATCTACAAAAGAAAATTAAATTATTAGAAGTAGATTAGAATAAAAAAGTCAACTATTGACAAATATAAACATGATTAAAATAGAATTTCATCATAAAAGTTTTACAAATTTTTTACACAAATATTACATATCTTTTTTGAACACTCCAAGCAATTAGGTGTATCATACTTCGCAAACTTGTAGTTCGTCATTCTAATTTTTGTGTACGGACAGTACCTACAGTTTTACCTCTTCTCGAACTTGTCACTTTTTAAGGATTGTTTATTTACACTTGCTTCCTGGTCACCTTATTGACAAACAATTTCCATTATAATTTTCTTTCGTCGTTTGATAGGCAGACCAAATACGTACCTGTGACATGGAATTCGACTTTGTAAATATATTTTATTATCTCATAGTCTTCATACAGCATTGATTCGGTTCCATGCACATTCTAGTGTATCTGTTTTATTATGTATGTCCTAAGATGTATGTGTGTTGGGTTCGCGCCTGTATTTTGTACCGGTTTCTGGAAGAAAGGTATGTACCTCCCGGAGGAAAATTTAGCTTAAAAAAGAGAGGTTTTGTATAAGAATAAAAGCGTGACTTGCCACCCCTTTTCGGCTGTAAAGGGGTCTAGCGTCCCCATAGCAACGGCCTAGCAACATCTTTTAGCCAATGAGAGCTGAAAGGTGTTTGTTCGAGGATAGCTGACCTCTGCTCGCCCCAGTTCAAAAAGAAGTAATAAAAAAACGTTTTTTTGAGTCAGTTGGAGTTTTAGCATCGACAGATATAGGACCTCGTGGTGGTCCTATCGATCCTATCCGCCATTTTTTTTTTGGCTTGCTTCGCCGATTCCGCTGGTCGACTTATGTGAAGCGAGATGCTTCTATTCCATACGAAGGTGGTGGTAAGTTAATATTATTTTGTGTTATATTTATCAGGTGAGAGCACTGTGATTTTATTTTGTGTAATTTGAATTTTATGTGTTATAATAATCTTTTAATGTATGATATTAATTGATAGGATTATCTCTGTAAAAGTTTGTAGTCAGTGTATAAATTAATGTAAGTAATATGAAGAGAAATTAAATGGTTACATTAGATATTAAATTTGAGTACGTGATCTTCAGTTATTCTCAGACATGTGTCAGAGTGAATTTCTCAAATTAATAATTTAGCAAAAAAATAAATAATTAAATAATAAGCCACTATACAGAATATGCTAATTAGCATATGTTCTAACTTAATTTAATAGTACCTTAATATCTGTCTCTAAAGTGAAGTGAGTTTTCTTGGAATGGAACATGTACGACGATAAAGTAAACAAAACTCAAAGATAAACAAATACAACCAAAGTGATGAATAAGTGAAGCATGGCTCGAACATGAAGGTTTCAAATCGATAATTACGCACCTTAGCGGGAAATGTATCAACTCTACCCGTCCGAGAGACGGATATTACCATTTAAGGGTTAACTAGCTGGTTGAGTGCGTCATAGGCTTAGCTACCTGGAAAAGAAATTATTCTTGGTCAAATAATATTCTTTTTATTAAGTGGTTACCAACCATCAGCAACCGGAATTTTAAATTTAATGCTTTATTAAAACTCAATCTTCTCAGTTTCACTGTAGTGTGGGGTTGATTTCCTGTCGCATAACACTGTAAAATTAAATACGATAATTTTACTAGTTTCCAAACTGATAAACTTTCTTTTTCTAGATTCTTGACTTAGGCTACTTTCAAAATCACCGGCACATATAAAGAATTTGAATATTAACAATCAGATGTGATAAATCTCATCAGCCAAGAGTATTTCCAGAAAAACAAAACCGAATGGTTTATTGACAGCAATTTAGTTACCTAAGAAACTTGTATTAAAAAAGTTAACTAATGGTGCTTCTTATATCATAGAACAACGGAATACTTCCAGAAAAGTTTTAATAGTAAAGAAATAGTTTTAATGTGATGGGAGTGGGACAAGTATATAACGATCATTTATACGGGTTAGAGGCCTATATAAATGCTACTCCTTTCGCATCATTAAAGGCGCTTAACGTGGACCCATAAGCTCCAGAGCTGAGCCTTGGATTAAGGAAGGAAGGTCCAATTGTCTGATTAATCCGTTTTTTCTAGCATCAGGGATTCTGTATCTTCGTTAATCCGCTTAAGATATTTTATTGTTAAAAGAAAGTCTATAGGTATTATGGCTTTATTTTTGGAAGGGAGAAAGTTTACATAATACAAAATTTTAACTGCTAAAACCTGAATTCTTGTTCTAAATCGGTCAATTTTTAAAAAATTTTCTTTAATTTCTTTCGAAACTGCAGCAATAACGAATTATTTTTAAAAGTTATATGTTAGTACACGTCTATTCATTCTCGTGTATAGCCTTGGTAGCATTGAAATTTTTTTCCATTACTTCTGAAACAAGTGTTTCATTGAATTAAAGCCTGGAAAAAATATTTTTTTTCTACTAAAGGAGGCTTATATTCATGTTACTTTTTGAAACTAAATCTATCGCCTTAAATTGTATAACATGTACAAAGAAAAAGTGCAAACGTACAGGAAAAATATTCCCAGATTATGTCATTAAAAATTGTAAAATAAAAAGAAAAGGTCCATAAGTAATTTCTTTTATAGTCTGTACTTGCATTCCCATTTGTAAATCATGTTCAGTGACTTCATTTAAATATGACAAGTAATTTGGAATAATTAAAAGCGAAGAATAGAAGCACAGATTTTTAATTCAAATGTTCCGCATAGTTATAGAGCGTTCACAGTCTTTATTCTTTCGTTAGATTTAAATTCTGAACCTTTAAGTACAAACAGATTTTTTATATAAAAATATTTAAATATAAACAGATTTTTATAAGAAATATGAATCGTTGCAGCAGCGTTTTCACAGCAAAGAATTTATTGAATGCTAGAACATTTATTACACTCGGTAGAGCGATAACTCCCGTACGCTGGAAAAAGAGCCTGACAGTACAAGCTGATAAATTTTATTTCTCATATGTACTTTGTTTGGCTCCATAAATGGAAGCTTTTTGAACATTCACTGGAGTGGAAACCACCCTTCGATTTCTCTTCCCTTTTCTTCGACATTTTACTCGATTTTCCTTCCTTAGGATTATTTTTTATCATCCTGTTATTCAATATAACACGAGGCGAGCTGGATTTAAAATTTACCGAATATAAAGGAATTTTTAACTTATGAATCATTGTTCAAAGGATGTAGAGAAAATACATTTTTAAGTTTGCGAGCAATATGCAATTTTTGAGAAAAATTAGAAAGCACTTATTTTTTCATACACGATTGTTTCTTTACAATTTTCCTAACTTATGTTTTTTAATTAAAAAAAGCCTTTTTCCCCTATCTCTAATTGAAAGTTAGAAGTAACTAATGCAAAAGAAGCTTCATGTTGTGACGCTTATCTGTACTAGGTAGAGTTTGGGAATTGTCGTTCATTTGTTTCTTCTGGTCATAGTAAATATAAGTGTTTCCAGCAAAGTATCAGGTAAATGAAAGAAAACTTGCTTTAGTAATTTCATAAGATGTAGTACGCACAAACATGAATTAACTTGTTATGTGCCCTTACAAGGATTAGCGATGCAAAAGAAACTGCCTCGGATACAGTTTTGCATTCAATGAAATTAAACCAACACGGCACATATAATTTAAATGCTATAAAATGGTGGCATTTTAAACATACGGCATTAAACGAACACCTTTCTTTCTTTCAAATATTTTAGATGCTCTTATGTTTTATCCATGGTGTCTTATTTCATCATCAACGAAATTATTGGCCCAGTGATAGAGGAATAGAGATAAAAATATTGAAAAATATACAAGCGATGGGGATGAAAGACAAAAGATTACAAGCGAGTGAAATTCCCAAGTCAAAGGCACAAAACAGGGATTGAAGCAGGTGAACCTGCACCAAAGAAAGCACAAAACGGTTCTATCAGCAATAAATGTGATGGCTACTGTTTTTTTAAACGTCCATAGTATAATCTTTATAGACTACTCGGAAAAGCGTAAAGCAATCACCGGAGAGTACTATGAATTTTTACTGGATCGTTTGAATAGTGGTAAAGGGTGCGGCAGAATCGACTCCCACATTTCAAAGGGTAATAAAAAACGATGAAAACAATTTAAGGAAGAAGGCTTTATATTTTCAAAAAGTACTAACAATCTACTTTTCCCCCTAGATTTTGAAACTAACATCACTTAGGTGGCGCCCGTTATTTGCGATATACTGCCGAAGCCGATCTCTAAAGTTTTCCTCCACTCTGTTGATCATCTCTTGGGGAACGGTGGCAACTTCCTCACGAATAGGACTTACGGACTCATTGCACATTTTCAGGTGTTTCAATTTTCCGAGGACGACCAATTG
Organism: Dolomedes plantarius; assembly: GCA_907164885.2. NCBI lineage: Eukaryota > Metazoa > Arthropoda > Arachnida > Araneae > Dolomedidae > Dolomedes > Dolomedes plantarius. The sequence continues at coordinate 138,562,143 of OU015493.1, read as the reverse complement.
GTTTCCTTGGTAATGCAGACCCTTTTAATCTCGCGTTTTAAATTCATCGCAGGATTGTATTTGATGAAGAAAGGCCTCATTTGCATAGAGCCAGGATCGTGTCCTTAATGCTCTCTGGGTTGCTGCTATAGAACAGTTGTTTTTGACCGTGAAAGCGGTTAAGTCGAAATTACCCTTTTCCCCGCAATCGATCGAAGAAACACGGAGCTTTAGGAACAATTTCACGTGCCCTTCACACGTAGGGTGTCTCAGAGTCACAAAGGTACACGAATCTGCGTGATATTTAAAATCTAGAGAAGATCGGGGCGATACGGTAACTTCATAACTCTGAAGCCTTCACGAAAATTCTTCCTAAAGGTTTTATTAGTCGTAGAGAACTACGCGCTACCAGATACATCCCAAAAACGAACACGGGGGCGCTGGATTCAAGTTACTCGTAAAAGCGATGACGTCACTGAAACCGTACGATTTTATCGTTTATTCGGCAACTTATTAGCAAAAAGGAGCATTAGAAACGCCTGTAATTCATGTTAAAGGTTTATTAAACCAATCAATCTCTTCCCAGAAAGCCTAAATCACAGCGATGGTACCGATTTAAAATTTACAAGTAAGGCAGTGACGTCAGATTATCGAAATGACCGATTTTTCCACAACCAATCAATGAAACGCGAAGATTTCGGAACGATACCACTTGCCCCTCAAGCTTCGGTTGTCGCAGAGCCGCAAGGATACACAAATTTGCTAGATTTTTAAATTCCCGAGGAGAACGGGGCAATACGATGATGTCATACCGCCGAAGACTTTATGAAAATTCTTCCTAAAGGTTTTATTAGTTCTATATAACTAAGCTCTGCCAAATACCTCTCAAAAAGAACACAGGGGCGCTGGATTCACGTCACTCGAGAAAGCGATGCCGTCCCCGAAACAGCCGTAAGATTTTATCGTTTATTCGGTACCTTATTGACAAAAAGGAGCACTAGAGACGCCTGTAATTTCTGCGGTAAATAAAGCGGTGACTTCAGATTATCGAAATGACCGATTTTCCTGCAACCAATCGAAGAAACATGAAACTTTCGGATTGATCCCACGTGCCTCTCAAGTGTCATTTGTTGCAGAGCCGGAAGGATACTGGAATTTGCGTGATCATTTAAATCCCGAGGAGAACCGGACGATACGGTCTACGCACGTCCGCGAAGCCATACGTCTTCCAAGCACGTCTCGCCAAGTGACGCCATACCGCTGAAGACTTCATGAAAGTCCTTCCTCGAGCTTTTTTCAGTCTTGGAGTGCTATTATCTGCCAAATGCATTAAAAACGATCCCAGTGGCGTAGGTTTCAAGTTACTCGGGAGAGCGATAACGTCACTGAAACCGCCTTACGTGTTTATTATTTTTTCGGCACCATATGGTCAAAAACGAGTACTTGAGATGCATGTAATTCATGCTAATGATTTAATAAACCAATCAACCTCTTCCCAGAAAGCCGAAAGCACAGCGATGGTACCGATTTCGAATTAATCATGAAAGCGGTGTCATCAGAATATTGAAATCACCGATTTTCCCACAACCAATCGAAGAAACACGGAACTTTCGGAACGATACCACGTGCCCCTCACGTGTCGGGTGTCGCAGAGCCGCAAGGTTACTCGAATTTGCGAGATTTTTAAAATCCCGAGGACAACGGAGCGATACGGTCTTCGATCTCGCCGAGTTACGTCATACAGCTGAAGACTTCATGAGAGTTATTCCTGAAGATCCTGGAGAACTTTCCTCTGCCAAAAACATCTCAAAAACGAACACAGGGAAGTAAGTTTCAAGTTACTCCTGAAAGCGATGACGTTACCGAATCCAACGTATAAGTTTATCCTTTTTTCGGCTCCTTACTTGCAATAAGTAACACTAGAGACGCCATTTATTCATCATATTACTCCAAAAGACCTCTATTACTCCAAAAGACATCTACCCAAACACCCGAAAATATAGCGTTGGCACCGATTTCGTATTAATACTAGAACCAAGGCACTTTAGGCATTGTATTTCGGAAAAACTGTTCTCGCCAGTTCATTTACCATAGGCTATCCAGTTCAAGACCTTTACGCACATCATATACCGCGTGCATATAAAATCGATATAATTGCGTCAGTTTCTTCCAATGTAACAATCCATTCATTTCCTTGAATCTGACGATGAGCTTCATGTTTGGTACATCTCTTTATATGCGTCAGTATCTACTTATCTATAAAAAGTCTCCTGCAACAGGAGGGACTATTGTCCATGACATGTCGTCTAGCATGTGGTGTCGGTCCCCCAACTTCCTTCAAAACGTTGAGCTGTGCTTTTCTTCTTTGATCGCTTTTACCTATCTGTGCTACATACCAAATGGTTCAATCTTTTTCACTTCCTTTATTCTCGTCAAAACTTCTTGGGGTCAAATTTACCAGATTCGTGGTTCTAGGTATAACTGTCAATAATCTGATATTGATTTATATTATACATTTTTAAACTGGGGAAGTTTTTGCTTACCTTATATTATTAAAAGTCAGAAATGAAAAACATTTTGCATTAATTACTTCTCGCGTAGTGATAAACTAAACATCGATTTGCGTCAATTTGTCCTTCTCCGTTGTTCTAGTGTCAAGGATGGTTTTAATAACGAAACCGTGATGTTCACCAGACCAACTCCTTACTGTTGCCACCTCTCGCTCTGCCCTACCCCTACCACTTCCTTACCAGTGACCTTCAGAAATGCGGGGATCCATTCTGCCTCACCCTCTAACGAAAACTTCACATTTAGTGATTACAAGGTCCTTTTCTATTTTGACAATTTCTCCAAATAATTTATCTGCGATTGCGGCGGCAAAACTCTTATAATTTCGTTACGAAATTGTTCCCCACCCTCCGTATTTTTCTGATTAGGCCTCCGCGTGTTACTTCTTGTTCCCAAATAAGAAAAAAAGTCGTGGGGAAAAAATTGCCCCAAATTTCGAAATGATTTTTTAATCAAACACTTATTTTGTAGAGACGGACAGTAAAAAGATTGAAAATAGTCTGACTAAATCGACATTAAGGTTGACTATGTAGTAAAATAAATAAATACTTTTTCAAAGAGATGTCGTTTTCATTATTTGTGCATGGACATATGAATCCACGCTCGTAGATTGTGCCTTCAAGCATTCTGGTCATAAACGGTCGCGAGAAATTGCGAAGTAAAATGTGTTTAAATGCTTGAGTAAAATGATGTTTACTTAATATTTTTATTTAATTTGCCGGGGTAGGAAATACTATTTTATTTTATGAGTGGCGAATAATAAAATATCCAAACTTTTGTCAAGGTTTTATTACTCCGATGAAAATTAGAACCTTGAAACTTATTTTAGTATAAAAAAAGAGTGCAAAATCTGAAGCGTGAAAATAAATTCTGTAAGAAGTTCAGATGTTTCGCTTCTCAGCTTTATAATAACAAATCTCATAAAAGTTCGCCAGCGAAATTATTAATTTAGTTGCTAAGTCATTCTGTTGAAGCATTGCCATAAATAGAAATTTCCTTAGCCTTCATATTAATCAGGAAAAATGCAATATCCTTACTACTTGCACAGTTAATAAAAGGCAAGTTTTAACATTCCTCCACATTGGTTAATGATATCTGAGTGTTTGAGCTCCTCTTTTCTGTATCTATCGATCATTTAGTCTGATTAAATTAATATTGAATATCAGAATACCATAACTCATATTACAATTTAAATGAACTAATATGCCTCAAGCAGTTTGAAAACTTTAACGACATCATGCAAATCAAGTTTTTTTTTCACCGTACTCGCTTTACTTTATTAACAAATGTATTAGGAAATAAAATGCCTTTTGAAAACAGCTCTCCAACATTTGTAGCATTAATAGATATTTATTTAATGAAGTATACATTTGAAGAATTAGCCCCTAACAATTATTGTTACTTTTAAAAATAAAATCTACATTTCATTTGTCCTGATAATTACAATATTGTCAAAATAGAGGCTATTATCATAAGTAAGTCAAATATTGACGAAAATTTGATTACAAACATGACTAATTTAAACTCTTGTATGACTCGTTTTATTGGAAATCAGTATCTTAATTGTGGAGTATTTTGTCTCTTCGTAAAAGAAAAACATACTACACAATTAAGTTACTGTTGGGAGAAACTGTTCATTAAATCAATGAAGACAAAGTTGTTAAAATAAATTTTATTTTCTACGTAGATATACAAAGACAACTTTAGTTCATTCTTGTTCTACAATGTTTCAAAACACACCAATAAATTAAAATCATGTGAGCGATGTTACATTATATCTTTAAGATTTCATGCCAAATTTTCTTACTCTAGTGTTTAGATGGCAGAAACTATTTTTAAAGAGTTTGTACGATATGAAAATAAGCAAATTATATTTATTCAAAAGCATGTAAAAGCAAATATTTTTAAAATATTTAATATGTTTAGAATAAAGGATTATTATAAAAAGCTTAAAAGAAAAGCGTGAATATTTAAAAATAGCAATATCAGCTACAGTTTTAGTACATGTAAAAGTCTTCAGAAACTAGTGCTGGTCCTATTATTGTGGTTTATTTTAGTATTTAGAAAGACGTAGTTATTAGTAAGTACATTTTAATGTGTGCAACAGAGATTTACACAAGTGTCTGTCAGAATAAAATCCTATTTTATAAGTTATATAGAAAAGTATTGTGAGATTTAATTTACTTTCATTTTGCTGTTTATCATTCACTTATAAACTCAGTTTTATATACATTTGATAATTCAGGCTTACTAATGATTAGAAATATCTATTCAATACCAAAATGGCTTCAGACTTAATTTTTTTTTAAATTATCATCCTTTTTAAGAATAAAAAAATGAAAAATTTTCTCTGAATTAGATTAAAACAAACGGTGGTGTTTCATTGAACCAAACTATTCAACATATGAATTTCTGATACATGCGTACAACTCACATGAATTCTGCATTTCCCCATAAAATTTTTATTGGGGCTAACATAGATAATTCTTTTTGATTATTTTGTGTATATATGAAAATGTTTGATCTTGAAAAAAAGTAACTTTTGCATGAGTCGTGAATTACTAATATTTTATAAACTTTAGAGCATTTTTTCGTAGGACACATTCAGGAACAGCATGCTATAAAACACCAAAAGATATATCACGAAATATCACAAGATGTTCCGCGGATAATGTAGGTCCATGTTTTGTGACGTGTTTTTTAAATATCTTTCATAATAAGGTTTCTCCAAGCATTTCTTTGACTTACAAGAGTAGCAATGTCTATTCGTAAAAAAACTCAATACCATCTACTTAAAAAATTTCCCTTACATACACTCGAATAGGACAGTAATCCATGGGTGAGTTTTGCATGAATTTCCTCTACTTGAGCTGAAACATTTTAGCCGTTTCTTGGGATCTTTGCAAGAGTCAAATCTTCCGTTTCCATTTTGATTTTTTTTCAATTAAATACGAATCAAAGTAATTTTCATATCTTTCTTGTATGTTTCCTTCACCTGTGTTAAAGAAATATTAAAAAATTAATCACGCAATATGTACAAATGCGTATTTATTTGGGAAAAAAATAAGCACTCATTAAAACGGTCATGGAGGTAGTCTATAAAACAGAAAGAATGTATTTACATGTAAGTCACAGGTATAACAGCAAACCCTCAAACGAATAGGAAGTTATCCTTATTTATTGCCCATTTATATGTGAGCAAACTTAGTTGCCTCAAAGTCGGTCTGCACCTAGGCCTCGCAACGTAAGAAATTCACCCGTAACCCTAGCCAGTGGCACACCCAGGGGTTGGGCCAAGCGGCATTGGCCCCTCCCAAAGAAATAGAAATTCTATCATGAATGTTGAATTTGCATTATAAATATTTTTATCCGTTCAACTCGCCCCCCCCCCCCCAAGATTAAATCCTGGGTGCGCCACTGACCCTAGCACAGTGGTGAGCAAACTGACTGAGAGTTGCAATCCACTGGGGGGTCATGAAAAAAATTGCAAGAGTCGCGGATAGTTTGAAGTAATTTTATGTCATATTAAATCATTTAATTAAAAAATGCTTTAAATTTGTTATTATTGTATCATTTTCTATAATTATCATATATTTAATAGTTTTATTTATGAAATTTTATATGTTAAAAAATGATATACACCCATACCTCGCTTTACGGCCTAGATACGTTCTGGAAAAATTGGCCGTAAAGCGAAAAGCCGTATAACGAATCAATAATTTTGATACAAAACTATGCAAATTTAATTGGATCTCTTCCAATTATTTATAAATATAGTTTTTAGTTCATAAAGCATTTTATTCTTTTTATTTCCTATAAAAATGCTTACATAAAAATAAAAGTACGAAACAATGTAATAATAAACAGAAATTCAAAACACAAACATATAAACAAAAGAAATCATATGGAGATATGTATACATATAATAAAAAACATAAAATAAAATGTTTAAAAACAGTTTTAATGTGATGACGAACATTAAGATGAAGAATCTCTAAGCCATAATATGCTGCCATCATCACTTTCCGCTGTTGTGGCTGTATAACGAAACATTGTTGGCCGTAATTCGAAAAAAGTGCCAAAATTAAAAAGGCCGTTATAGCGAAATGTCGTATAAAGAGCGGCCGTATAGCGAGGTATAGGTGTATTGTGATATACGTCGTCAAACAGTTTTACCAAAAACAAGTGCAAATGGTAAGCAAGCTTCTTTATTGTTATTATCTATACTTATATATAAAGAGAGAGCGATTTTGTACATGGAGGGTAATCTTCAGAACTACTGTACCTATTAGAAAAATTCTTGCACTGTTTGAAAGGTACAGTATTCCAGATGGACATAGGCTATATATATATTATGTATATCTAATCAGTAGAAATAAAGTTAAGGGCTTAATCCTAACAATCTCCATTGTTTCTTCTACTGTCTTCTACCGCTTTTTGTTCCGAAGATTTCAACGATCCTTATCGTGGTGGGCTTCTGTTCTGACGCTAGCGGTTCGAACCTAGCCGTTCTCTGGCACGCCTTTTTCTTTAAAAAAAATTTATTTTAATTATTAACTAACATAAAATTAATTTAAGGTATTATTTAGGTTATTATTAAGGTAAAAAAAAAAGATTTACAATTTATTGGCTATCAACTGGAAATTTATTGGTATAATATTTTGTTCAACCCGGACAAAGTCGGGACGGGCCGCTAGTGTAAAATAAATATATCCCCAAAATGTACATTTCCTTGATTTTTCTATTTTTTCATTCACATTTTCATAATTTAAAAAAATACTTGTGTTTCTACTAAAATATTTTCATTGGCGGGTCGAGGGGTGTTTTACTTAAAGAAATTGGGTCGCGATAGAAAAAGGTTGTGCAACACACTACCCTAGCAGATACCTAGAAAAGAAGTCGCACCGATCAGGGATTTTTTAATGAGATTGTTTTTTAATCCCACTTTCCCACTTGCTCTCTCCACGCCGCATGCTGCTCTTTCGAGCATGCGGTGTCTTGCTGGCCACTATGGCAGAGAGGGCCTTCTTTCGTAAAAGGATACAGCTGATAACTCCACGTCACCAAGTTCGGGGCAATGAGGTGTTCGCTGGTCATATTCAAAAGTCCACAAATAGGACAAGTCCAGGTGATAGGCAGTCCAATCTATACTTATATATAAAGAGAGAGAGCGATTTTGTACGTGGAGGGTAATCTTCAGAACCACTGTACCTATTTGAAAAATTCTTTCACTGTTTGAAAGGTACATTATTCCAGATGGACATAGTCTATATATTATGTATATCTGATCAGTAGAAATAAAGTTAGAGGCTTAATCCTAACAATCTCCATTGTTTCCGCTACTGTCTTCTACCGCTTTTTGTTCTGAAGATTTCAACGATCCTTATCATGGTGCTATCGCGGTGGGCTTCTGTTCTGACACTAGCGGTTCGAGCCTAGCCGTTCTCCGGCACGCCTTTTTCTTTTAAAAAATTTATTTTAATTATTAACTAACATAAAATTAATTTAAGGTATTATTTAGGTTATTATTAAGGTAAAAAAAGATTTACAATTTATTGGCTATCAACTGGAAATTTATCGGTATAATATTTTGTTCAACCCGGACAAAGTCGGGATGGGCCGCTAGTAAAATATAAATAAGACTGCAGATAATCATTTCCCGGTGTGGTTTCAAAACGGGTAATGGCAATAGTTCTCACGAAGAATTCTTTTATGTTTGTCCACCAGACAAGACCACTTGAATTATCGTTTTCAGATTTTCTCCAACCTAAAATCCTTTTCTATATTAGCCGTTTTGCCTTACGAATAAGAGGAATGGGGACTACTTATTTGACTTTGATGCGGTTTTGGCCAAATCATCCAAAATCGCATTGCCAAAAATCCCCCAGTGACTAGGGATCCACCGTACAACGATTCTTCTGCCTGGAGTTAAAAATTGACTGATGGAGCACTTGCAAGAAAATTGGGTGTAGGAAAAATAAAAACGGTAACTAGCAAAGGTTACTATCGCGAGCAATAAGATTCAGACATTCTATTAGCTTCTCAAATTTTGGTTGGTTACGTTATATTAATTTTAAATTGTTTAATTAAAAGTTGAATTAAAGTCGATGAGTTGAAAAGACAGAATCATAATTTCTAAGCGAAAAAATACGCACAATGATAATTATCAGTTTTTTTTATTTCAAAACACAATTTCATCCCATGCCTTATTAAAAATATAAATAATACAGAAAATCCTTCATTGAGCGTATGGATAAGGCTATCAACTAGTGTAATCATTAGATTTGATATTTTAGTAAGAGTGAAATAATTGTTGTCAAATATGCTAAATTAGACTTTTATATACAAGAGGGATTCATTTAATTTCGAAAAAGGGTTATTCTCGTAGTCAATTCATCTACGTATATATATAAAAACAATTCCGTAACTGACTGACTGACTGACATTTAACGCACAGACCAAACCGCTGGACCTAAAGGGCTGAAATTTTGCACGGCGATTCTTCTTATAGTGTAGGGGTGCACTAACAAAGATTTTTGAAAAAAATTCTTCAATTTTTTAAAATTAAATTTTTAAGCTTTTTTGCAACGTTTTTTACGTTTGCATTTAAAATAATAATCTGAGGGTTATAAAATTTATATCACGAGAACGATCATAAAAAATCCTTTAAAATGAAATCTTTTTCGAATGTTTACCTCCATTTCCTGATTTTTGGTGAATTTTTAAAGATTCATTTTTAGAATTTAATTTTTTAAATGCTGATCACGTGGTTTCATTTCTTTTTGTGATACTTTAAACTAATTTTGCGCTACGTGCATAACAGCTAAATAGACAACAATACTTTTTTTTCTTTCTAATGCAGTAGACGATTGGACACTATCCAAAAAAATATTAAAATTCAGTAAAAGATATATTCCAGAAACTGTACTATATTCTTTAGTATGTTTTATTAGATTTAACTTGAATATTTTCTTCTACATTATTTTGTCTATAAAAATATCCATTACGATTTTTTTATAAATAAATATATATATATATATATATTGGAATTAATTCCATACATTGACCGTTGTATTTAATTTGAATGTACTCCTTAGCGAAGTACGGGTATTCAGCTAGTATACATATATATGAGAAAATTTCTGCCTGCCTATACATATTTAATACCTTTTCTAATCAAATATATGTCCCACCCTATCACATTCTGATCTCGAACTTCGCTGTATGGTTTGACATTCATTTAATAAATACCCTAAGGAATAATTTATTGCATAAAGGGACCCTACTGAGACTACACCTATCATTCTGAGTCATTCTGTGCAACGAACTTTTATTTCTGATAAAATGACAGCGTCGCGTCAATTCATCTTCACTTCTTTTTTAAATTTATTCAGAAAATACATTAGTTAAAGAATTTAGAAACACAGAATGGATGAAACTTTTACAACATGGATTGAAAATTTACTAACTTTCTGCTATATTTATCATGGTTCCTGTTTCGCGTATAGGTATATTATTCTTAAAAGTTTTCGTCAAAATTAATTTTCTCGGCATACTTTCTCAGGAAAAGAAAGAAAGAACTCTTGGAAACTCGGTACATTTTAAAGTCTTATTTACAGAATTTTCAAAATTAACCTACTGTTAATAAATAATGTTTCTAAATAAATTGTACACAGTTCAGAATTTAAGCCACAAGTAATCAATGATCATCAAAATTTTAAAAAAAAATTTTGCGCTACATAATTTATGAAAACTGATCTTTAAAACTAAAATCCAGGAGACGTCTACCACTTTTTAAATGCAAATTTTTAAAACCTAAACTGTAAATCCCAGACACATGACAAGAAAATGACGAAATAATTTAATAAACAAAGTATGATTTACAGATTTAATAATTTCAGTGACATTAATTCCAGAATTAAGGGTCTGTTCCCATAGAATCTGTAACAGTTAGCGTTACTCGTATTGACATATTTTAAACCAATCACCGACCTTTACATATTCGTGGCTAATCGTTTGGAGGTTTGTAAATGATTATAATACAGGGTTAAATACAGGGTGGTCGTAAAGAAACTTTACCGATATATGGACCTCTAGCGGCTGTTCCGTTCAACCGATCGAAATGAGATTTCAGATACAGTTATTCAGAGGTATGAGCTAGGGATTCTGTGAACGACAACCAAATGGCGCTCTCGGTTATGGCTATAGGTACAGAAACTCGAAATTTTCCAATGGCAACACCCATTTTTTCCCATCGCAAAATGCTCAGCGCATGCGAAAACCCTAACGAGAGTTGGAACGGTACGTGTATAAAAAAAAGGACGCGTTATGCACGCACAAAAAAAAAAAAAACAGATTTGCGAATGGCTAACAAAGACACGATCAGAGAGCTTTTTATCGGTTTTCTACGCTGAATATCTGGCGAACGGCGTTCTGTGATTGCTTTCTAGCCTCTGTCATATGCAAATTTCCTCCGTGCGTCCCGATCATGTCTTTGTTGGCCGTTCACAGAGCTGTTTTTTGTGCGTGCATAACGCGTCCGTTTTTCGTGATGCACGTACTGTTCCAACGCTTTTTAGGGTTTTCTCATGCACTGAGCATTTTGCGACGGGAAAAAGTGGGTGTTGCTAATTGAAAATTTTCAGTTTCTATACCTATAACCGTAACTGTGAGCGTCACTGTGTTGCCGTTCTCAGAATCCCGATCTCATACCTCTGAACAACTATATCTGAAATCTCATCTCGATAGGTTAAACGGAACAGCCGCTAGAGGTCCATATATCGGCAAAGTTTCTTTATGACCACCCGGTATATGTCAATACGAGTATAACGCTGACGCTGACGGATTCTGTGTAAACAGACCCTTTGTAACGAATTGAAATAAAGTTTTTTTTTAAGAAAAGAATCGAGATAAGAGTTAAGGCAATAAGTGGTCAATATTTATGCAGTCACGAAATATGTTGAGAAAGACCAGCTTCAAAGGCATAACTTCGAACTCTTGTCTTCTCGAAATGCATCAGACGTGTCAAAGGGGCGGAGCATTATGCTAAAATATGCATCTCCCGAGCAGTGGTATATTTTCCGAGCAGATGAGGTATATTTTCGCTTTATGCTCCGCCTTTTGGCACGCCTTATGCATTTTGTCATCTTGCGCTGTAAATTGTGTACTAAATTCGTGATAGTAGATGGCTCATTCCGAAGTGGGAGGGTTGACTGCACTTTGTCAGTCGCCAGAAAAAAGTAACAAAAATTCTGCACTAGGAATCCCTTCTCCTCCAACCTACTCATCCGTTATGACTTGCTAAGGAACACATAATTAGCACGATACCTAGGCCCAAGTCTATTAGTACGGAGAATGGCTATTGTAAGGTTATTTGTAAGCTGGACATGTATAGCTTTGTCATCTCATTTTGGCGTTGGTAATCTACTAACTGATCTGACTCGGTCATGTAAGGAAAGTGCTGTTTTTAACGACTTCCCTCACATATTCTTTCCCTTTTGTTACGCCTGACACAAAATGTTAGCCTTAAGAGATATTTCTTTCTTTACACTGAATTGTACACTGAAGAGTCAAAAAACTGGTACAGGCTTGAAAATGCAAATAATGTAGATATGCAACCAATCAGCGTAACGCGATGTGGTCGGCAGTGCCTATATAAGACAGCTGGTGTCTGGCGAAGCTGTTAGATCGGTTACTGCAGCTACATGGACAGGTAATCACGATTTATGTGACTTTGAACGTGGCGTTATAGTCGGCGCACGACAGATGGGACGTAGCATCTCCGAGGTAGCGATGCAATTTGGATTTTTGCGCACGACCATTTCACGAGTATACCGTGAATATCATGTATCCGGTAAAACATCAAATCTCAGACAGCGGTGCGGCCTGAATTCACTTTCTCAATACTTCCTCGAATTTCTGCGGATTTCAATGCTGGGGCATCAACAAGTGTCAGCGTGTGAACTGTTCAACGGACCATCATTGATATGGGCTTTTGGAGCCGCGGGACTACACCTACAGTATTGTTGACTGGACGGCACAAACCTTTAGGCCTCGCCTGGTCCCGCCAACACCTCCATTGGACTGTTGATGACTGGAAACACGTTGCCTGGTCTGACGAGTCTCGTTACCAATCGTATCTGGGGGGGGGGGGACGTGTACAGGTATGGAGACAACCTCATGAATCCATTGACCTTACATGTCAACAGGGGAATGCTCAAGTTGGTGGAAACTCTGTGATGGTATGGGGCTTGTGCAGTTGACGTGATATAGGACCCCTGATACATCTAGAGACGACTCTGACAGGTGACGGGTACAAAAGCATCCTGTCCGATCATCTACACTCATTCATGTCCATTGTGCATTCCGACGAACTTGGACAATTCCAGCAGGACAATGCGATACCCCCCACCCGCCGAGAGTTGCTACCGAGTGGCTCCAGGACCATTCTTCTGACTTAAGACACTTCTGTTATCCACTTCTATTGTTCTAAATCCCCAGACATGAACATTATTGAGCATATGTGGGATGCCTTGCAACTTTCTGCTCAGAGGATATCTCCCTCCCCTCGCACTTCTATGGATTTGTGGATTGCCCTGCCGGATTCATGGTGTGAATTGCCTCCAGGATACCTTCAGACATTAGTCGAGTCCATGCCATATCGTGTTGCAGCACTTCTGTGTGCTCGTGGGGGCCCTACACGATATTAGACAGGTGTACCATTTTTTTCTATCTCTTCAATATATGAATGAGTTTATTTTTTTCCACGACAAATTGTCGTATGCTTCTCAAAGTTCCTTCATTGTTCTTTTCAACGGTCGTCACTCAAAGCCAATCTGCACAGGATCGGGATTAAAAGCCTGGCTTCAATATCTTGAGACTGATATTCTACCAGGTGTACCACACGGAAGTTGTTAGAAGTGTTGTTTTCGATGACTTTCCTAACATCTTGTGTTATTAAAAATTGCAAGATTAAATTGCTCACATCATGGAGAAATTTGGTTAGAGACAAATGACAAAACTTCTTCAAGATCCTTAATCTATAATGTAAAAAATGGAGATACGAGTATGTATGTATGTTCCAACATAACTCTGGAACACCCGAAGCAATTTCAACCAAATGTGTTACATATATGACTTATAATCTGAACAAAAATATCGTGGGGGTAGCCCCACTCTTATCATCCCCTAGGGGTGGGGTAGGAAGGGGTGACACGTAAAAATAAACGAAAACGACTGATGTTAGTATAAAATCCATAGTTTTGGGGGTCGCTGAGATGAATAGTGACACATCCGATGTCGTTTAAGTGCATATTAATTCTTGCTCCTGGAGGTGAAAGAAAAAAAAATGTTGTTTATAATCAAGCTTTGACTTATCTGAAAATATTTTACTTTATAATTTGTATACTGTACTTATACCTTTAAATACCTGTAAATAAAATTACTTCGATTTCAAACTATAGATAGAAATCCTTCCTTTTCCTGTCTAATAAATGAATACCCGGGCAACGCCGAGTAAACAGTTAGTTTAATTATAAATTCAAAGCCATTCACCGAGTAGTCTTTGAGAATCTGTAGATTTTGTTTTTAAGGTACTCATTCTAAATGATACTAGATCTGCACAAAGTTGAGATCTTGAAAATAACATATTTCCGAATTTAAGGCACGTCTTTTCCCAATTCTCAACTATTTGAAAGAATTCTTTAATCCGAAAATAGCTGAAAATAATCATTGCGCAAAATATTCAATTGAAACGAAACTTCAATATTAAGTTTCCCATTCCATTATGTGGAAACATATGATATTTGAAATTCACCGAGATCTAATAATCCAATTAATCCCAAACATATTCCGTAAATTTGGAAGGTTGTTAGAAGTTCGTTGTACCAAATATTGCTCTAATGAGTTGATTCGCTCGATAGTTACTCCATTTTCGACAGGCATAAATACATAAATAAACCCTACTCTGGAAATTGCGTTTATAAACGCAATATCCAAGGTTGGGTGTACAGACATGTGTATTTTAGAGCATGGAATCTTTTATGCCCCTATCTACGCAAGTATAACCGACAAGTTAGATGAACATGCTTAAGAAGGGAATATTTTCTAATTATCCCCCCAAATCGAATTAAACGAATTTATCTCGCATCCGAATGTTTCCATAAAGATGTAACCACGTAATGTAGAATGTACGATCGATAGTTTATATTGTGTTTATATAATGTAAGGAAATGATATTTGTGATACAATGTTATTATTTTAATAAATTATGAAACATTTACGTTATTCGACTAGTGTGTACAAGAATAATAATTTTAAAAACAATGGGTTTTTAAGCTTTACGATGCATCTTAAGGCTGCTGTGTACTAAACCTATTGGATTCGCTGACCTCATTGTTAACCTATGTAGAAAATATGTCTAAGGATTGCCGATATGGGCTTAAAGATTTATTTTAAAATTGTACTCTATACTAGAGAAAGAAATTTTACACCTTGGGGCATTTTTTTAAATGCAAATAATATTTTAAACTTTAAATTATTCGGGAAAATTCTGGTCTAGTGTGTTTTAAAGGCTCCTAAATTCCTTTGTTTTATGAAATTTATAAAATGAATCCTTTTGCAAGGTGTAGAATAGTTCAGGATATCAGAAAATACCATTTTTATTGGATTATCAGCATTTATGTAGCTGTCAATAGTAGACAAATTTTCTCCATAGGTTAACATTGAGGTGAGCGAATCCAGTAGGTTTAGTACACAGCATCCTTAAGTCGGGAAATGTATGTTCTGTGTATGATGTATATAAGGTTAATGATGTTCTGTTAAACTGACTATTCCATCTCAGTAGACACATACTTCGAATAGTGTATAAAAATCTATACATTATTCGAAGGTATTGTTTAAACCTTTTCTCATTCAGTATCGATGGCAAAATAAAGAGCTTTGCGCAGTCATGTTATTGATCATACTTTACAATTTTGTGACATTATTGAATTAATATGTAAGAATTGTGTGGGGAAATACGTTAGGGTATATGACTCAACTCATTTCTCTGGTATTTTTTTCATTATTTCCTATTTTCATTGGAATTATATAAATGAACTAGCTGTATACCCGTGCTTCGCTACGGAGTACATTCAAATTAAATACAATGGTCAATGTATGCAGTTAATGCCAAATATATATATATATATATATATATATATATATATATATATATATATATATATATATATATATATATATATATATTTATTTATTTATTTATAAAAAATCGTAAGTGATATTTTTATAGACAAAATAATGTAGGAGAAAATATTCAGATTAAATATAATGGAACATACTAAAGAATAGAGTACAGTTAATATAGTACACTTTGAGGGACATATCTTTTACTGTATTTTAATATTTTTTTGGATAACGTCCAATCGTCTGCCGCATTAGAAAGAAAAAAATATATATTTTTCGTTGTTATGCACGTGACGCTAAATTAATTTAAAGTATCACATAAGGAAAAAAAACCACATGATCAGCATTTAATACATTAAATTCTAAAAATGAATCTTTAAAAATTCACCAAAAATCAGAAAATGGAGGTAAAGATTCGAAAGAGATTTCATTTTAATGAAATTTTTATGATCGTTCTCGTGATGTAAATTTTACAACCCTCAGATTATTATTTTAAATGCAAACGTAAAAAACGTTACAAAAGCAGCTTAAAAATTTAATTTTAAAAAAATTTAAGAATTTTTTTTCAAAAATCTTTGTTAGTGCACCCCTACACTATAAGAAGAATCGCCATGGAAAATTTCAGCCCTTTAGGTCCAGCGGTTTGGTCTGTGCGTTAAATGTCAGTCAGTCAGTCAGTCAGTTACGGAATTGTTTTTATATATATACGTAGATTTACAAATTCCCCAAAAATCAGAAGAAGGAGGTAAATATTAGAAAGAGATTTCATTTTAAAGGAATTTTTATGATCTTTCTCATGATGTAAATTTTATAACCCTCAGATTGTTATTTTAATTGCAAACTTTAAAGAATATTACAAAACGGCTCAAAAATTTAATTTAAAAAATCTAAGAAGAATTTTCAAAAATCTTTCTTAGTGCATCCCTACACTATAAGAAGAATCGCCATGCAAAATTTCAACCCTTTAGGTCCAGCGGTTTGGTCTGTTAGTTATCTGTCAGTCACTTACGGAACTGTTATATATATATAGATATGTTAATTTAAAAATTTATTCGTAAGGGCGAAGAAGTCCGATCATAAAAGATTCATTTTGCAGTGAGCGAGAACAATTAATTGTAAAAACGGAGAAGAAAAATTGCTCTCCGTAATCCAGTTTATGCAACGAGACATGGGTCTCAAGATTAGCAAGTCTTATCAAACTGCAACTCAAGTTTGATTATACAACACGCAGTTACCGGTTGTTTCTATGATCTCTGAGATTGTTACTGATTATGCTATTTTCCTAGCTCAAATATCTATGTTACATTTAAATAAATTTTTAACCCTAGTTAAATATTAATTGCACAGTGTTATGTAATAAAGAACCAACGTACAATAGTATAGAAATTGAGTTAAACCGTAAATGGTAACATCTTTTTGACTCACTCACTGGGGCGGCTCCAGTCCAGAGTTTTTTTTCTTTTTTTTTGGGGGGGGGGGGACAACATCGGCCTTTAGGGTTATATAAATATATATATATATATATATATATATATATATATATATATATATATATGTATAAATGTATATATATATATATATATATATATATATACATAAATATATATATATATATAAATATATATATATATATATAAATAAATATATATATATATATATATATATATGTATAAATGTATATATATATATATATATATATATATATACATAAATATATATATATATATAAATATATATATATATATATATATATATATATATATATATATATATATATATATATATATGTATAAATGTATATATATATATATATGTATAAATGTATATATATATATATATATATATGTATATATGTATATATATATATATATATATATACATAAATATATATATATATATAAATATATATATATATATGTATATATGTATATATATATATATATACATAAATATATATATATATATATATATATATATATATATAAATATATATATATATATATATATATATATATATATATATATATATATATATATATATATATATATATATATATATATATATATATATACACTAGCTGTTTATCCGGCGTTGCCCAGGTATTTATTAATCTCAATTTTTTACTACACAGGAAAAGGAATGAATTCTATCTAATTTTATTTAAGTGTATTTAAAAGTATGTGTACACTCTGCAAATGATAAAATAAAATTACAAATTCCCTCTATTATTTAACTCAAAACTTGATTATAAACAACACTTTTAGTTTCCTATATTCATCTCAGTGACTCCGACAATAATGGATTTGACACTACTCTCGGACATTTTGGACATTTCATTTTCCCCTTTCTCCCCTCGTCCTAATGCTGATGGGGGAGGATGCTGAACTTGCATTTAAACGGCATCAGTTGTGTCACTATTCGTCTCAGTGACCCCGAAAATTATGTATTCGACACTATTCTCGGTCGTTTTGGACATTTTATATTCCCCCTTCTCCCCCCTCACCCCCCCCGTATGGTAATGGGGAGGGGCTGAAATTGCACTTAAACGACATTGGGAGTGTCACTATTAATCTCAGCGACCCCGAAAACTATGGTTTCGACAGTGATATCAGTCGCTTTCGATTATTTTTACATGTGCCCCCTGAAACCCCCCCCCTAGGGTGCTAGGGGTGTCTTCTTGTGAATATAAACCATTCTCGAATCAATTTTATCGCACACACAAAATTTCATAAAAATCTGTCCAGTCGTTTAGGAGGAGTTCAGTGACATATACACGGACAGAAGAAATCTATATATAGTATAAAACAGTTCCGTAACTGACTGACTGACATACAACGCACAGATCAAGCCGATGGACCTAAAGGGCTGAAATTTTGTATGGCGATTCTTCTTATGGTGTAGAGGTGCACTAAGAAAGTTTTTTGAAAAAGTTTTCTTAGATTTTTTAAAAAATTAAATTTTTAAGCTGTTTTTGTAACTTTTATTAAGTTTGCCTTTGAAATAATAATTTGAGGGTTATAAAGTTTATATCACGAGAAAGATCATAAAAATTCCTTTAAAAAGAAATATTTTTCGAATCTTTATCTGCATTTTCTGAGTTTTGGTGAATTTTTAAAGATTAATTTTTAGAATTTAATCTATTAAATGCTGATCACGTGATTTCTTTTTCTGGTACTTTAAATAAATTTATCGTCACCTGCATAACAACTAAATAGACAAAAAAATATTTTTTTCTTTCTAATGCAGCAGACGATTGGATATTATAAAAAATAATAAATATCCCTTACGATTTATATATATATATATATATATATATATATATATATATATATATATATATATATATTACATCAATTGTATACATTGATCGTAGCATTTATTATAAATATATATATTTATTTTTTTGGCATTAATTGCATACATTCACCGTTGCATTTAATTTGAATGTACTCTGTAGTGAAGCGCGGGTTTTCAGCTAGTATGGGAATAAAGACAGTGGTGTAGTAATAAATTTTAAAAATTTACAAACTGATTATTTAAACGATCGCATACAAATTGGACATAATGCAAACATGATGAAAACAATGAAAATTTCAAAAATCAGTTTCCTCATCTAAGAATTTTAAGCTTTATATTTAACAGTTGTAATCAAGCTGATGTTTTCTATTCACGAAGATAGAATATTGTATAGTCAGTCAAAGAGGCTTAATTTGGTGATAATATTTATATATGTTCCCCAGCCAAATGAATAAAAATCCAAAATCTGATAAACAATGGGTTGTTGAGGTCCTCGCAACAGACTTTACGGAAATACTACTACGAGTACATAAATGCATTAACGATGTGTTTCATATTTTTTCTGTTGTCAATCTATATATATATAAAACAGTTCCGTAACTGACTGACTGACTGACACACAACGCACAGACCAAATCGCTGGAACTAAAGAGCTGAAATTTTGCATGGCGATTCTTCTTATCGTGTAGGGGTGCACTAAGAAAGATTTTTGAAAAATTATTCTTACATTTTTTAATTAAATTTTTAAGCTGTTTATGTAACTTTTTTTAAGCTTGCATTAAAAAAAATAATCTGAGGGTTATAAAGTTTATATCACGAGAAAGATCATAAAAATTCCCTTAAAAAGAAATATTTTTCGAATCTTTATCTGCATTTTCTGAGTTTTGGTGAATTTTTAAAGATTAATTTTTAGAATTTAATCTATTAAATGCTGATCACGTGATTTCTTTTTCTGGTACTTTAAATAAATTTATCGTCACGTGCATAACAACGAAATAAATTGACAAAAAAATTTTTTTTTCTTTCTAATGCGGCAGATGATTGGACATTATCCAAAAAAATATTAAAATACAGTAAAAGAAATGTTCCTAAAACTGTACTATATTCTGTAGTATGTTCTATTAGATTTAATTTGAATATTTTCTTCTACATTATTTTTTCTATAAAAATATCCGTTACGATTTTTTTATAAATATATTTTTGGGGTTTTTTTGGCATTAATTTCATACATTAACCGTTGTATTTTATTTGAATGTACTCCGTAGCGAAGTACGGGTTTTCAGCTAATATATATATATATATATATATATATATATATATATATGTGTGTGTGTGTGTGAAATAAACATCGTCTCATTTTAAATTTAAACTCATTTAGTATTAGGTCTACGATAATATAATTTTAGGTTATGAAAAAAAGTACGCTGGGATTTTTTTTGGGGGGGGCGCAATTTCCCCTATTGCCCTCCCCCTTTGGAGCCGCCATTGCTTACTCTACCAGTAACATCCGTCCATGAGACTAAGTGGGATTTTGTAGCTGATTACTTATGTAATTTTCCAATTTTCATTTAATTTTAGCTCTGTATTTGAGGCATTATTGATTTATGAAATATATTTACACATGGTTTTAATTTTAATATAACTTTGTTCAGTAAAAGTCAATCTAATTTCTTTTAGAATTTCAGTAAGATCTACAAAAGAAAATTAAATTATTAGAAGTAGATTAGAATAAAAAAGTCAACTATTGACAAATATAAACATGATTAAAATAGAATTTCATCATAAAAGTTTTACAAATTTTTTACACAAATATTACATATCTTTTTTGAACACTCCAAGCAATTAGGTGTATCATACTTCGCAAACTTGTAGTTCGTCATTCTAATTTTTGTGTACGGACAGTACCTACAGTTTTACCTCTTCTCGAACTTGTCACTTTTTAAGGATTGTTTATTTACACTTGCTTCCTGGTCACCTTATTGACAAACAATTTCCATTATAATTTTCTTTCGTCGTTTGATAGGCAGACCAAATACGTACCTGTGACATGGAATTCGACTTTGTAAATATATTTTATTATCTCATAGTCTTCATACAGCATTGATTCGGTTCCATGCACATTCTAGTGTATCTGTTTTATTATGTATGTCCTAAGATGTATGTGTGTTGGGTTCGCGCCTGTATTTTGTACCGGTTTCTGGAAGAAAGGTATGTACCTCCCGGAGGAAAATTTAGCTTAAAAAAGAGAGGTTTTGTATAAGAATAAAAGCGTGACTTGCCACCCCTTTTCGGCTGTAAAGGGGTCTAGCGTCCCCATAGCAACGGCCTAGCAACATCTTTTAGCCAATGAGAGCTGAAAGGTGTTTGTTCGAGGATAGCTGACCTCTGCTCGCCCCAGTTCAAAAAGAAGTAATAAAAAAACGTTTTTTGAGTCAGTTGGAGTTTTAGCATCGACAGATATAGGACCTCGTGGTGGTCCTATCGATCCTATCCGCCATTTTTTTTTTGGCTTGCTTCGCCGATTCCGCTGGTCGACTTATGTGAAGCGAGATGCTTCTATTCCATACGAAGGTGGTGGTAAGTTAATATTATTTTGTGTTATATTTATCAGGTGAGAGCACTGTGATTTTATTTTGTGTAATTTGAATTTTATGTGTTATAATAATCTTTTAATGTATGATATTAATTGATAGGATTATCTCTGTAAAAGTTTGTAGTCAGTGTATAAATTAATGTAAGTAATATGAAGAGAAATTAAATGGTTACATTAGATATTAAATTTGAGTACGTGATCTTCAGTTATTCTCAGACATGTGTCAGAGTGAATTTCTCAAATTAATAATTTAGCAAAAAAATAAATAATTAAATAATAAGCCACTATACAGAATATGCTAATTAGCATATGTTCTAACTTAATTTAATAGTACCTTAATATCTGTCTCTAAAGTGAAGTGAGTTTTCTTGGAATGGAACATGTACGACGATAAAGTAAACAAAACTCAAAGATAAACAAATACAACCAAAGTGATGAATAAGTGAAGCATAGCTCGAACATGAAGGTTTCAAATCGATAATTACGCACCTTAGCGGGAAATGTATCAACTCTACCCGTCCGAGAGACGGATATTACCATTTAAGGGTTAACTAGCTGGTTGAGTGCGTCATAGGCTTAGCTACCTGGAAAAGAAATTATTCTTGGTCAAATAATATTCTTTTTATTAAGTGGTTACCAACCATCAGCAACCGGAATTTTAAATTTAATGCTTTATTAAAACTCAATCTTCTCAGTTTCACTGTAGTGTGGGGTTGATTTCCTGTCGCATAACACTGTAAAATTAAATACGATAATTTTACTAGTTTCCAGTTTTCTGCCCATGCTTTTGAAAATAATTAAACAGATGGAAGATGACCTCAATTCTGGCAGCGCATTAGTTAATCAGAAAATTTTAATATTAAACTGAGCAATACAAAATCACATAATTTTCTATTCTTATGATACTCACTATCGAGTTCACCTTGTTATAGACTTAGAATGTAAGGCATCGTAATTGGATCCTGGGTGAACTATGCAATTTGGATCTTGGTGCTGATAGTAAAAATTCCCTGAAGGTGGTCTTCCGGAGTAGGAAGGACTGTGCTCCAGCTGTCGTAGTTGTATATTGAGAGACTGTGATTGCGAAAGTCCACCTCTGACTGAATTGTGTCTTCTGTAGAGGCAGAATCCGATTAGAAAGCTCAGCAACAGAACACCACCAGCAGCGCCACATCCAGCAAGTAATGGCAGATTACCTGAAAGGAAGGAAATCTAATTCATACTGCTTTAAAGTTAAGACTAGAAATAATGAACTTTCCATTAGAATTATTAAAACATTTTCTCCGTGGGAAAGTTTCGCGGCAATGTGGTATACAGTTACTTAAATGAGATACATAACAATGCATTGATATATAAAAACCTTTGGTTTAGGGTTTGAAACACGCGATACATTAATATGTAAAGACTTTTGGTTTAGAATTTGTAACAATGCAATACATTGATATGTAAAAGTTGGTTTAGGATCTTAAACTTAAAGAATATAATATTTTTTTCCGAGAGATATATTAAAAATTAAACTAGTACAATATTTACAAGATCCGATTGTTGGCTGTTGTTCTACAACAGTTTTTAGTGTGGCGGGTAACTGAAAATGTGAAATATCTGTAAAATAAAGATTTAGAAATTAGCATATTGCTCGGAAATCTGTAATAACTCTCCAAGTATAAAATTAAATTGAGAATCCAGAGCACAATATCGTTAAATGGACGAAGATTCATAAATATTTATATATACATAAGCTTAATTTTAAATACCCTGTTATTTTGTCGCCTCATGTTTGAGTAACCGTCCTGAATCGACTGAAAGCACCATAATGACCGCTTTTCGAGATCGGAAATCGAACCAGTGCGTGTGAGTGTCACCAGATCTCGAGCCTGTGTTCAATTATTAAGCTATCAGCAATGTGCGGAATTTTTCATTTTTTAATCTCCCCTCTTCCCACAGTTAAAAGGTCATACATTTTTTACAGTGATGAATAATGAAGCCTCTTATAAGGACCTGGATCCATAGATGGTTTTTTATTCAGCATCCTTTTTGGCTTTTATTCTCATCTGATGTAAATCAGATCTCATCCCACTACTTCCCCTTCTTACAAAAGTTTTCTTTCCAACTGCCACAACTTCCATAGCAAATACAAACAATATAATCAATTAGAGAGTTTTTAATTGAGAAATATTATGAATAAAAAAAGAGTATAAACTAATATTTCGAGAAAATTTTCATAGTGTGTAAACTGTAAAATTCCATCGGGACTGATTCTTACACTTAGCTAATATGTCCATGAACTTATTCATGCATATGTTTGTGATATGTATGTTGAACATGTAAGTTTCTGAACTGATATCGAAATATACTTAATCTTTCATTTGCAAAGAACAATTTTTAGATTAAATTATTATATCCTTCTATTAATGATAATGAATTCTTATTAGTTACTATTGAATTTAGAGACCGTTTTAAAACACTAATTTATTCAAGGTACTAAGAAAATTAAGGGGAGGAGATCACCTTAAAATCTTAAAAAAACTCAATTTTTATTAGTATTTAATTTTGGAGAATGAAATGTAAAGAATATTTTTAAAAAATTAAGTCGATACTACAATTAGAACCGATTTTATAGCCAAATGTATAAAGCTAATAGTATAGTAATTTATAGAAACTTTAAACATTAAATGGAATTTTCTAAAAACTCTTATTTTCAAACTTTTGAGCACTATATCTTCAAAACTAATGGTCATCAACTGCTAAAATTTTGTATACATGTATATCTAGTATGTTTATACAATGTCCACCTAAATTTAGGTAAGTATATATTACTAATGTTTTTGCAGAAATTTTTAGTGAAAACAATTTATGATATTTCTTGTACATTACAATACATTTGCCTGAAAAAATATTTTTATGTGAAATATGGTAATTATTTTAGATGTAGATTAAAGTATAACCTATGGATAGAATATATATACATATAATTTAATATATATCTCTTATAGTTTTTTAAAAAATCTGCCAGAAATGCATTCACTATTCATAAAATATAATTATTGTTTTTCTACATAACGTAATTTCTAATAATCTTCCAACAGTTCTGCTTTCGGTTTCTAATAGATATAAAGCTTTGTAAAATTCACCCTAAAAATGGGTTTAAATTAATTACAAATTAACTGTTTGACAACACATTAAGCTTGGTAGTAAAATCAGTGCATTTTTGCGAGTGCAAAGGTGATCTCCCCCTTTAAATCCAAAACAAAAAAAAATTATTTGTATAATCTACTGTTCTTACAAAGTGACACACGCATGTTGATCCTATGTATTGAAAAATAACTCACATCTAGTAGCGTGAAACACAGAAGAATTTACTATTATGAAAACATATTTCAGAGAAAGTATATATTTTTTAAGCTTACATCTGTCTTCATCTGTATAATCTTCATTTCCACAGTTTGCATATCCATTACAAACTAAAGATTTATCTATGCAATACGTTCGCATCTCAGAACAGGAATTCTCAGATTTTGCAATACAGTAATGACTCTCACGGCATACAAATTCCTGACATTGTCCTATAAAAAGAAAACAAATAGGTGATGGCATTTTATACACTACATTCTTTAAAGGTTAATTCGTCTATAAACCAAAATTTTGCAAAAAAAAAAAAAAAAAAAAAAAAAAATTTGCTGAATTCACAAATTCGGTATTTTATTCAAATAGGATTGCATATCTGTATGTTTTTACAACGCAAAACGAAATCAATAGTGAAGCATTTCTAATGAAATGACTTATTATTAATTTTAAGGAAAATAAATTTTAAGTTTCCTTCTATTTTCCAAAGAAAAAAGTTTTTTTTTCTTCAAATGCCAATAAGGGCCTGTTTACATAGAAGCCGTAGCGTCAGCGTTACTCGTACTGACATATTTTAAACCAATCACATGCATTAACATTTTCGTGGATAATAGCTTGGAGGTTTGTTATTGGTTAAATATATTTCAACACGAGTAACGCTAAGGCTAACGGACGCTATGTGAACAGGAACTTAGTAACGAATTGAAATAAGTTTTTTCTTTGTTTTTTTTTTGTGTGTGTGTAAAAGAAAAGAATCGAGATAAGAGTTAAGGCAATAACTCTTATCTCGGTTATTATTTATGCTGTCACGAAATATGTTAAAAAGGATCAGCTGCAAAGGCATAACTTCAAACTCTTAATCTTAAACTAACCTCAGTATATTCCATACAAAGTTTAGCGTTTCTAAACCGCTAGATTTTAAGAAAGCTTGTCAATACATTACCTTTTGTCTTAAATTCTACAGCTGTCCATATTATTTTAAACCCAACTGCATTTTTATCCAAATCTTCGCCTTTCATTACTTGAGAGGCTGACGTTTTAAACCTGTTGAAATATTAATAGCATTAAAAAAAATTAAATTTACATTCACATTGCACACATTAAAATGAAGTAAAGAATTTTCAAACTTTTCCATTTTATATTTTTACTGTCATTTACCGTATTTTTCGGACCATATCACGCACTGGACTATTACACGCACATCAAATTTATGGGAGGATTTTTACAAAAGAATATTTTGTATTTTCTGAGGTATATACAGATATTTTCGATTTCTTACTTAATGCACGCACACACACACACACACACACACACATATATATATATATATATATATATATATATGTATGTATATACATCTTATTAATAAAAGAGAATGTTTGCGTGCGTGTGTGTGTGTGTGTATGCGGCCCCCAGGCGAATTTGTGAAACTGACAGCCGTGAAATTTGGCACACGGGTAGTGCAGACTATGGGAAGGTACACCTCGAAGCCCGAATTTTAAATTTTATTCTAGAAAATTTTTTATTTTATGTTTTGTGCGATATTTTATGATTTTTTAACTTCAGATTACGATATCTCGGCAAAAAATGATCGTATAATTTTGATCTTTTTACAATCTAAGACTACAGACATTTCTCCTTCAAACAAGACCTCATTTGTTTAAAAATAATTTAAAACAGACTAATATTTTCATCAAAATATTAAACCCACTTTTTCGAGAAATTTATGCACTTTTTAGCATCTACGGTCGATGCTCTTCGTGTTTTTATCTTACAAAGAAAATATTTACATCATCTGGAAGATGAAAGCTTTCTCATTCATATAAACCTCATTTCAAGTCTCTATCTTAAAATTGCGATTTTTAATTGAATTTTAAAGAACGATACGTCAACACAAATTTTGCTGCGCGGTTCTTCAATGCGGAAGAAGAAAAGTGAAAATTCGAATTGAAATCGATTCGCTTTGGATTGACTGCGTACCATTTTCAAAAATTGCGAAACGGTTGCTGCTTGACATTGAAGCGTAAGTTTAAATTTTTATAAACTATTATTTTTTAATATCATTGTTTTCATTTTTTAATATAATTGTTTTCAAGCGTTTGTTTGTGTGTGTGGTTACTTACGTGTGTTAAAATCATTGCTAAATTCACTATAAAGCTGATTCTCGAACATCGTGATTAAAAAATGTGAATTTCCATTACTTCAGAACAGAGTTAAAGATAAGACTCAGAAACCCAACACCAATGATTTTAAAAATTACATCCCTCTCTGTATGTAGAAATGTTTTTTCATTAAAAAATCTATGTAGTTTTAAGCTTTAGAATACGTGTTATAATTTTTTAAACAAAATGTTATTATTATATTGCTTGAGAAATGAAAGAAATTTAGAGTTTGAATGTGGTATTTATATTATTTGTTTCATTTGTACAGTTTTAAATGACGTCAATTAATTTCTTAAGTTTACAGTAATTTATGTTTTCGTATCGTTTCACATAACTATTTTTCCTTACGTTAATAGAAGTTCAGTTAAAATCGGAAATTTGTAGATAACTTTTAAGAAAGTTTGGTTTTTACGCTTTTTCAAATTGTGAATTTGAAGATTCCGATTATGTCTTTAGTCTTCACATAGATTTTAAAAATAATATGATCCAAAACTATTACTTTTTAATATAATTGTTTTCATTTTTTAATATAATTGTTTTCAAGTATTTGTTTACTTACGTGTGTGTGTTTACTTACGTGTGTTATAATCATTGCTAAATTCACATGTTATTATTATATTGCTTGCGAAATAAAAGAAATTTTGAGTTTGAATGTGGTATTTATATTATATAAATTGATTTCAACAGTTTTAAATGACGTTAATTAATTTCTTATGTTTACAGTAAGTAATTTATGTTTTCGTATCGTTTCACATAACTATTTTTCCTTACGTTAGAAGTTCAGTTAAAATCGGAAAATTGTAGACAACTTTTAAGAAATTTGGGTTTTTACGCTTTTTCAAACTGTGAAACTGAAGATTCCGATTATGTCTTTAGTCTTCACATAGTTTTTAACAATAATATGATCCATAACAAAAAGTCGATGCTATTTTTTTCTCATTTTATTTATATTATTATTTATATTATATTTATTTTTCTCATCCTATAACTTTTGAATACTACTGAAATATCAATTCTACTTTTATTCAATTAAAAAAAAATCATAATATTTCATTTTAAGGACCGTCCGGCAGTCAATGCGCTGAGGAGGGCCCTAACTGAATTCAATTCGTGCATTGTTTTAATGTGTTTATTCTTTCATTAATTTTTTGTTTTGGTAACTCGCTTTTTTTTCTTTGCAGATTCAACTTCCATTGCCGTTTGGTACTGTTTTCATTTCCTGTATTTTTGAATTTAATCTCAGTTTCATTTCAGGATCTTTTATTTTATTTGCTCTCATTTTGTGCTTAATGTTTTACTAATGTTTTGTCCTTAGCATTTTTCTTTTAATATGCCACAGCCTCCTAGAAAAAAAATGTCTTCGGACACAAAAGCGACAGAACAGAGAACGAAATCGAAGTAGGAGAGAAGATGAATCTACTCCAGAAAGAGAAGCCAGACAGGAAGCAAACAGACAACGAGAGCAAAGAAGAAGAGAAATCGAATGTAGTCCTAAAAGAGAAGCAAGACAGGAAGCAAACAGACAACGAGAGCAAAGAAGAGAAATCGAATGTACTCCTGAAAGACAAGCAAGACAGGAAGCAAACAGACAACAAGATCAAAGAAGAAGAGAAATGGAATGTACTCCAGAGAGACAAGCAAGACTACAGCAGATTAGAACTACAATAAGTGCTGCTCGAAGGCGCATGTACACTAATTTTGAAAATTCAGCTTTTCACTACGACCCATCGGTAGATTACATATCTGATCCTTCGTGTAACATTGGATCCATGTCTGAAACTTGCCAACATTGTTGAGCAAAGAAGTGGAAAGGTGAAGCCACAGGTATGTGCTGCAGCTGAGGAAAGGTTCAACTGCCACAGTTGATGGATCCACCTGAGCCCCTATGTTCTTTACTCAGTTGCACTTCTCAAGAAGCTAAATATTTTCTTTCTAATATAAGAAGCTACAATTCCTGTTTCCAGATTACCTCTTTTGGCAAAGCGAAAGAAATTGGAGAGCCCGGGTACATGCCTACATTTAAGGTACAGGGTCAAGTTTATCACCGCATCGGCAGTCTGCAGCCTCTACCGAGGGAAGAGCCTAAATTTTTGCAAATTTACTTTGTCGGAGACACTACACAACAAGCAGAGCATCGCTGTAAAAACAAGCCACAAACCAGACGAGACACAGTACTTCAGTTGCAAGGTATGCTGCATGATCACAACTGTTACATCCAGAGCTTTAAGTCGGCTATGGATAAGATTACCCAGGAATTCAAATTGGTGATCGTAGCGAACAGAACCCCACACGGTGAACATGAGAGGCGGTTCAACGCCCCCGCAACAGAAGTAGTCGCTTTGATAATGGTGGGTGAACAACATGGGACAAGAGACATAGTTTTAGAAGAAAGAAGTGGCACCCTCAAAAAAAAAATTCCCGAGACGCACAGGTCCTACGACGCGCTACAGTATCCACTCATCTTTTGGCAGGGGGAGGATGGATATCATTTTGAACTGCGACTAAAAGATCCAACTACAGGAATGCTCCAAACTAAGAAGATTTCAGCTATGCAATTCTATGCTTACAGGATGATGATACGTTCTTCAAATTTCAACAAATTACTAAGAAGCAAAGACCTGTTCCACCAATTTATCGTTGATATGTATGCCAAGATTGAATCGAAAAGACTATTACGAGGGACATGCAAATAAATCAGAGGACTCTCAGAGTTGAACAGTATGCTCATTTGAGAGATACGGTCATGAATGATGGAAATATCTCCGACATAGGCCAGTTGATCATCTTGCCTTCCAGCTTTACAGGGGATCTAAGGTACATGCACGAGCGTACTCAAGATGCCATGACCTACGTGAGAAACTACCGCAGACCAGACCTCTTCATCACTTTCACCTGCAATGCAAACTGGACAGAGATACAGGAAGAACTTGTTGGACAAAAACCACAGGATCGTCATGATTTGTTAGCAAGAGTATTTCATCAGAAACAAAAAACGCTTATGAGTCTCATCACAAAGGCAAAGATTTTTGGAGAAGTTCAGTGTCATATGTATACGATAGAGTGGCAGAAGCGAGGACTTCCTCATGCTCACATTCTGATTTGGCTCAAGGACTCCATACACGTTCACCGCGTGGACAACTTTATCAGTGCAGAAATCCCTAATGAACAAGAAGACCCGGGACTTTTTTAATTGTAACTAAGCAGATGGTGCACGGCCTCTGCGGATCCATAAATCCAACCTCTCCTTGCATGAAAGATGGAATTTTCACTAAACGATACCCGCGCCAATTTTTGAAAGAGACGCAAACAGGACGATATCCACTTTATCGGCGCAGATCACCACAAGAAGGGGGATTTAAGGCTGACATCGTTTATAAAGGATCGCAAGTGTCTATAGACAATATTTGGATTGTCCCGTATTGCCCTCTACTAACAAAAATTTTCAATGCCCATATCAACGTAGAGTATTGCAAGTCTATAAAGTATGTCTGTAAGTATATTAACAAAGGATCTGACATGGCTGTTTTTCAAGTGAACAGTGGAGAGAATGACTTAAATGAAATTGTCCAGTATCAAATGGGGAGATATATCTGCAGCAATGAAGCAGTATGGAGAATACTCAATTTTCCTATTCATGAGCGCCACCTCACAGTGATTCATCTGAGCGTCCACCTTGAGAATGGACAGAGAGTCTACTTCACACCAGAAAACGCTGCTGAACGTGCCCAAACACCTCAGGAAACGAACACGTCTTTCTTCAGACTTTGCAGCCAAGATGAGTTTGCACGCACCCTGTTGTACAACCAAGTTCCCAAATACTACACTTGGAACAATGGAAACAAGACGTGGAACCATCGAAAACAAGGACACGTTGTACCTGAGCAAACAGGAATAAGGTCAAGCGATGCACTGGGCCGGGTGTACACCGTCCATCCGAAAAATTCAGATTGCTTTCACCTACGTCTCCTGCTGCATGAAGAACCAGGCCCCAAATCATTTGAAGATTTGATAACATTTCAGGGACGGCTCTGTGAAACTTACAAAAAGGCCTGCCAGCTTAGAGGCCTTTTGGAGAATGATGACCACTGGAACAATGCACTCGAAGAAGCGGCTGCATCTCGATCACCAAAGGTTTTACGGAATCTGCTTGCTGTAATGCTACATACATTCTCCATGTCATCTCCCGAACAGTTGTGGATGAATCATAAGGAGAACCTGTCCGAAGACATTCTGCACCAAGCACGCATGCAGCAGCAGAATATGGATCTGGAATACAGTGACGGCATCTTCAACAGAGTGCTAATCGACATTGAGGACAAGATTATATTGATGGGTGGATCGGACCTAAAAAGCTTTGGACTTCCACAACCCAATCGAAACCTTGATTCAGTCCTGCTGAGTGAAGAACGTATGGAGCGAAATTATGAAACGAATGTACTCGCAACATACATAGAGGAAAATGAGCCGAAAATGGTCCCAGATCAAAAGAAGGCATTTGACAAGATCACAACAGCAGTTTTCAATGGTCGCGGGGGCATATTCTTTTTGGATGCTCCTGGCAGGGCCTGATTATGAACGCTGGGGGCCCCTGGGCAGATGCTATTTGGAGGGGCCCCCCTTGCGAACTTTTATAAAAATAAGAACTATCCATGGGCTATACATACTATTAGAAGTACTAGGTGCATACACCAAGGGGGTTTTGGGGCCCCCTAGCATCAGGGGGCCCTGGGCGAAGTCCCGATTTGCCCATGCGATAAAAAGTCCCTGGCTCCGGGCGGTACAGGGAAGACTTTTCTAATCAATCTTCTTTTGGCGAAAGTGCGACACAGAAACGAGATTGCCCTGGCTGTTGCTTCTTCTGGCATTGCTGCAACACTATTGACAGGAGGGAGGACAGCTCACTCGGCTTTCTAGTTACCCTTAAATCCGGCAAACACAGAGACTCCTACGTGTAACATTTCAAAAAATTCAGGAAAGCCAAGGGTTCTGAAGTATTGCAAGTTAATTGTCTGGGATGAATGCACCATGTCCCACAAAGCCGCATTCGAAGCACTCGATGTCACATTGAAGGACATCAGAGGTAACAATTACAGAATGGGAGACGTAACTATGGTGTTGGCTGGCGACTTTCGACAGACACTTCCGGTTATTCCACGTGGAACCAGGGCGGATGAAATGCAGGCCTGCTTAAAATCGTCTTACGTGTGGAATGACATCGAAAGACTTGGTCTTTCAACAAACATGCGAGTTCATGTCAATGGTGATCCCTCATCCCAGCAATTTGCAGATAACCTTCTACAATTTGGAAATGGAGACATTACTGCTGATAATACAGGATTTATAGCCATGGGAACGATTAGAATGATTGTGACAACTCAACAACAGCTGAAAGAGGAGGAGTTTCCAAATGTGGCCCAGCACTTCACTAATCACACATGGCTGGGCGAAAGAGCAATCCTTGCCCCAAGAAACGAAGATGTCAACGTCATCAATAAGCAGCTTTTACAAGAATTGTCAGGTAAAGCTCTAGTTTACAAATCGATTGACACCACCTGTGATACAGAAGAAGCGGTACACTACACCACAGAATTTTTAAATACGTTGGATCCATCTGGAGTACCCTCTCATATATTAGAGCTGAAGATTGGTGCACCAATTATGCTGCTGAGAAATCTGCATCCACCTTCACTCTTCAATGGAACAAGACTTGCTGTAAAGAATCTGATGCCGAATGTGATATAAGCCACCATTATGACAGGACAGTCTGCAGGTAAAGTCGTATTTATTCCCAGGATACCAATCATCCCTTCCGATATACCATTTCAATTTAAAAGACTTCAGTTCCCTGTGCGTTTAAGTTTCTCCATGAGCATTAACAAGGCACAAGGGCAATCGCTAAAAGTAGTTGGACTCGATCTTCTCAAACCCTGTTTCTCCCATGGTCAACTTTATGTGGGTTGTTCTAGAGTTGGAAAAGCCGAAAATCTCTACGTCCTAGCTCCAAATGGAAGAACAAAAAATATAGTATATCCTGAGGCTCTCTAAACTGATATTTCAAGAAAGAAAAGTGAAAGAAGACTCAAGTGAATTTTATCAACGCTATACAGACTTTAATATAGCATTCAAGCCAACAACATGAATGGACAAGCCACAGATCAAGAAGCGTTAATTTAATTTATATCAGCCTTTTGAAAGATACAAATAAGAGGAGCAATGCCATTTATTTATTTTATGATATTTATACTGTTATTAATTCTATTTTATTTATACTGTGTTTAGTTTTTAAATTGATTTTTGTTAACAAACATTAGACAATTTGACATTTTTACTTTTTAACATTTAGTAGTAGAAGAATGGTGAAAGACTGAATCTATTAAAATTCTGAGATGTGTATAACATTTCACATGGTTTTTTTAAATGTTATTTATACTGTGTTTACTTTTTTAATTGATTTTGGTTAACAAGCATTCGACAATTTCAGTCTTATTTATACTGTGTTGTATTTTAAATTGATTTTGGTTAACAAGCATTCGACAATTTCAATCTTATTTATACTGTGTTGAGTTTTTAAATTGATTTTGTTTAACAAACATTCGACAAAGTGACATTTTTACTTTTCAGCTTTACTTTTCAAAATTCTTTACTTTCCTAAAGACATTTGACATTTTTCCTTTTCGACTTTTAGTGGTTTATTATAAATTCAGTTTATTATAAATTCAAATTAATGGAGATAATGTTAATGTTTCATTGCAGGGAGTAATTTTTTGTTGACATGAAAAATGATTCAGATATAAATTGATTGCTTTTTACATCATTTTCAACTCATAAATGGTTTAAATGTAGATATATAAAAGCTTTCAACTTTTGTTAGTGTATTTAGGCCTGTAGTGTATAATAATGTTTCATTTCTATTTGTATAATTAAATTTTTTCCCACTGTCTGAATATTTTTTTCTGTTCAAATTAATGGAGATAATGTTAATGTTTTTTTACAGGGACTAATTTTTGGTTGACATGAAAAATGATTCAGATATTATAAAAATTGATTGCTTTTTACATTATTTTCAACTCATAAACGGTTTAAATGTAGATATATTAAAGCTTTCAACTTTTGTTAGTGTATTTAGGCCTGTAGTGTATAATAATGTTTAATTTCTATTTGTATAATTACATTTTTTTTCCCACTGTCTGAATATTTTTTTTCTGTTCAAATTAATGGAGATAATGTTAATGTTTTTTTGCAGGGACTAATTTTTTTTTAATTTAAAAAATTATTCATATTATAAAAATTGATTGTTTTTAATTTTTAAATAATTAAGGAAACATATCCCTACTGGGGAATCCTTGCCTTGCATATATTGCGAAAGGAGGATAAGGCGCCTTTGCTGTACACCTAGCGTGGTGAGGAAAACAGCAGTACGTCATAAAACGCCAGTTAGTGGCCACGTTTGCAGTTTTGTCATCTTTGGCTATACTGTGTTTCCTTTTCTTTAATTTTGTCCTTTTCATTTTAATCTCAGTTTTAAGGCAAACTTTTTCAGTCATTTATTTTGTTTTTGTATTTCTATAATTTCAAAACATGCTTTCCATTTCATTTTCTGTAATTTTGCACTCTTGAATTTAATCTCAGTTTTATTTCAGGGTCTTTCATTTATAGTTCTGATTTAAGTTGTGTTTAGTTTTTGTTTATACTGTGTTTCCTTTTCTGTAATTTTGCCCTATTGATTTTAATCTGAGTTTTCAGGTAAACTTCAGATAAAAATATTAAAATATAGTAAAAGAAATGTTCCTCAAACTGTGCTATATTAACTGTACTATATTCTTTTGTATGTTCTATTAGATTTAATTTCAATATTTTCTTCTACATTATTTTGTCTATTAAAATATCTGTTACGATTTTTTATAAATATATTTTTTTTTCGTTTTTTTGGCATTAATTGCATACATTGACCGTTGTATGTATGCAATTTTAATGTACTCCGTAGCGAAGCACGGATATTCAGCTAGCATAATAATAATAATAAAAATATGTATAACAAGTACAGGGTTAGCACAAATAAATGACCGGATTTTAAAAATTTATATTTTCGAAACTATTACATATATTACAATAAATGATACACGAAATTAAAGAAAATAATACCAAGTTTTTTTCCACCGTCGATTAATACATGGCAGCACATCCATAGAACTCTGTGATTGAACTCCAAAAATGGCGACAATGACAGAGAAGAGTTTTTGCGTATTAGAATATGCAAGGGTCCCATTGGTCCTTTGTACGTGCTTACTTACACGAGGAGTTTCCACACCGATGGATGGAGAGTGTGGGTGTCCGTGATTATCCTTAATCACATGGCCACCGAGGTCCCCGGATCTTACGCGATGTGATTTCTTTTATGGGATTACGTCACTGTTTATGCATCACCGATGCCGAAAACATTGCAAGAACTTAAAGAACGTATAGGTGCAGCATCAGAAACTATTGACAGTGTGATTCTACAAAATGTGTGGATCGAACTTGATTACAGATTAGATGTTTGACGTGCAACGAAAGAGTCACAAATCGAACATTTGTAACTAAAAATAAAACCTGGTATAGTTTTTCTATAATTTCGTGTATCACTTATTGTAATATGAGTAATAGTTTCGAAAATACAAATATTTAAAATCCAGTCATTCATTTGTGCTAACCCTGTATAATAAATAATATATAAAAAATATGCATAATATATATAATAAAATATTAATTTAACCTTCGAACCGTAAGACGCACCATAATTTTAAATCGATTTTTTTATGTACAAAGGTGCTTCTTATGGTCCGAAAAATACAGTAACTGGAACATTTACCTTTGTCAAAATATATGGCATATAATATTCTAATAGGTTATTGTTGATGGACTAGAGATATGTTGCATTGAAATAATACATTCATATATTTAAAAAAACACATTAATACAAAACCTTCTACACTTAGAGATATATACTTATCGATTGTATGCATATGCAGATATGCAAAGGTGTAAAGGATGATTGAGAATTTGGTCTACATAACTTTTTCGATAAGCGATGACAGTAGAGTATTATTATTTGAAATTTATGATTTGGGCTGGGTACCGTCTTTCTGTACATTCACAAAAGGTAAAACTGCGATATTTCTTTTGTTCCTGCTTTGCAGAAAAGGAGATGAATAACGTTTTAATGCAAAAAAGAAAATGAATGGAAACCGTTAAAAGGACTCATAGGAAATAGCAATATATTTTAACTGAAAACCGTCATATAATTTATCTTGTTGAATATAAGAATATCACATGGTTTCGTGAAAAAGAAAAGATTTATTATTTCAAATCTACATGAGCATTTTTGTGTATTTTCCTCGCTTTTTTTGTGATGTCAAAATTAATGTAAACGAAAAGACATGGAAAAGAGCCGATATTAGAGAATCAGTGGCAAAATCTCTAATGAAGATGGTAAATTTCACTGCAGTTTGGTGCCGAAGTTTAACTAGAAAATTCATAAAAATCAAAACCTACATCTTAAAGATGCTGGGAGAATTATGATTATAAGCATCATTTATATATAATAAAAGAACGCATTCAAAGTCAAGCAATATATAAACAGAGAACTCTGTAAACATTTTAAAAAAACTTTCAATGAAACTAGATATATAGGGTGCTTCAGTTTAATATATTTTCCCTTAGTTGTATGTAGATTGAGAACGGAAACCAATTTTTATTAAAGCAAAAAATTAAAAGAGCAAATTAGCAGAAAATGCTTATTCTCGATTTTCATTCCTTTTCCAAGGAAAAAGCCGATAAAATGGTCAGACCTTTTTACGAAACTAGTATTATAGTGATCATAAAAATTATTTATAGCATCTAAAGGACGAGTTTTATGGTAAAAGTTTCTCGTTTGCAAATTCTCGGTTGCATTGCCTTTGATAAATCAATGAATAATGTAACATCAAAATTGTTTGTGAGATCATCTGATTAAAGCAAAACAATCTGTCCAACTTGTAGGGATTGCCACCAATTATCAACTTTCCTCAACTTTTAAGTCTTGCATAAATGCAAATTAAATTTTTTATTTGGGACAAGTGCAGGCAGAGGGAAAGGAGCACTGTGCGAGACATGAAATCGGAAGTCTAAAGAGGTAGAAAGAAATATGAAATATTCGAGGTGCGCCAGACAGTTGTTTAACCCGGTACCCAGCGGCGACATCTGGATTGTCGTTGATTTATACCGTTCCAATGAATCGTTATATTTGTCTTCTATACTAATAAAGAGACAAGTGGAAGTCGAGAGATCACGTGACCGTAACTCATCGGGGCGGACCAATCCTCGAAAAAAAAATGGCCGACAAATATGCAGGAAACGGTGTAATTTTTTTTCTCATGAAAGTACATAAATGTTACATATTTGGAAAGAGCTTCGAAAACTGATATTTTTTTCTGCGTACACTTATTCTGTTAATTCAATAGTTTTAGAGATATTTTCATTCTAAAATCACTCACTGCTGAGAAACCAAATCATCTGGTGCAGTGGTGCTGCCATCTGTCGGCAGCGACGGGAATGAAAATTGAAAGGAATTTATTCACTTGAATTTAATACATTTGTAGGCTTTTTTTTCTTTTGTGGGGCCCGAAGTACATAAATATGTTACACAGATGGCTTGAGCGTAGCTAGGCGAAGCCCGGCTAGTTTATGATATAATTGATTCTTTTCCTGGTTCCACAACCCTATGATAAGCCCATGAACTTTATAGCGGCCTTCAAACAGTTGTAAAGGGATCAGAGATATCAATACTGCCACGTGAACATAAAGAAGACATTTTATAATGTGTCATGCCGTATTCAATACGACTACACCTCTCATGCACTTACGGTCGATTCTGTTGGGTATAAAATGCTATAGGAGATCTTTCTCAGGAAGTAATCTGATCAGATTTTAGCCCCGTATTTTATGCATTAACAAAGTATGTGTAATGCAGTTTTACTTAATTCGTTTCGTTCAATTAAAAAGGAATATAAACAAGCTAATGCCCATCGACCTAGAGGTATTTATGATTTGAAGTTCTCTTAGCATTGTTAAAAATAAACGAAATATATTGTTAAATATGCTAACGGAAACCAATTTTTAAATAGCGGAATTAAACTGGACTTTCTGATTTATATTTGAAAGGCTTTGATGTTTCTTTGCAAAACTTTCCTCTTTTAAGAATTTAAATCGGTTGCGAGAAATCTACTTAGTAATAGCATTGTTAACACACTGGGGGAAATATTATTCTTAACTATTTCCTTGAGGCTTAACATATCAACTAAAGAGTTGAAATGGACAGTTTTAAAAACTTTTTCTTTACAATGACAGGGTTTTGAAAAGATTGTACTAACGAGCTGAAATGATTCTCATGTAATGTTTGCTGTAAATACATATTTATATGCCAGAAATATATGTCTTTAACTAAATATCGGAGAAAACATAAATCAGTGAAAAGCATTTCGATATTTCAAATGCATAATTATGGCTGAAATTAAATTATAGAAAGGGTATATTATATTATGCTTAAAAAGAGAGCAAACTGAATTCTCTTTCTGTAGATTTTAATTCCGCTCATAGGGAATTTTTCTGAAAATTAAAGAAACGCGTGTTTTTTACTTTTTAAAAGATAATATTGCATGCAGGTATTATTCATTCAGGTTCTTTTCTTACCATAATAATGATGAAAATCTGATGTAACATTAGTTAATTAAGTTTATTTAATCATTTATATGCTATAACTCTATGATAATGATATCATATTCTTAAAAATTATAATTAAGATTATAAAGAATTTGATATCTATTTTAAAATTTGATAACCAGTTTTAATTAATGCTATAAAATAAATAAAACTGACTAAAATGAAACTCCACTCAGCTAATATCTGCAAAGGTTTAATTTTAACGTGAACTATTTTGCACATAGATACTATTAACATAAAAAATTGAACCTTTCAATATAAAGCAAGTAACACAATATTATCAACACTTTGAATTTTAAGTCACGTATAACTGAGATTAAAATTGATTAATTAAATCTATGTCAAAAAATATCAAGCATTAACTCCCTTTTAGAGAGATTTTTTAAATAGGCAAATCTTTAAGGAATGTTTTCATAGACATTCAGAAGTGACTATCGAATAACTGTAATTATAATAACCTTATGTATTATTATTATTTTTATAATATCTTCTGGTTTAAAATTAGTTTACCTGCTTTGGTTATTCTATAAAATAAATACAATTAATTAAAAACAAATTTCACTCAATAAATAAGCGAAAACCTTATTTTTTAGCGGAAATTATTCACTCTAAGAGAGAACTTCATTTAAGAAATTTGAATCATTAAAAAAGGAACAACGCAATGATTAATGCTTTAAGTTTTTATCTCTGTTAAAATATTCGCTATTGTAATAACTAGTATTTAAACTAATGACGGAAAAGAGTTTAAATTTATTTATAATGATCCAGTTGAAAACTCCGTGTACAAGATAATTATTCAGAGCATTCTAAATACTATGAAGATGTATATTAGCGAAATCTGTGAGACCATATGATTTATGGTGGAGCAGAAACATCACCTGAATATGCATCGTAAAGTCGAACACTTTGCACATATTTTATAATGACATGAGGGTTTTTTCCTATGATTACTTACTAATGGACACATTGAAATCTCTATCAACACTTTATTCTCAGTTTTTCATGGAAAAACTTTAACTCCATGTACAGCAAAGTAAGCATTGCACATTATGGCATTTCGTTTATGGAGTTCTCTACAGGATAGCCAAGATTACTACTGCAATTATAGAAATGTTACATGCATTCAATGTTTTCCTAACAAAAATTAACACACTTTTATTATAGTCATTGCAATTTTAACCTCTT
Source organism: Dolomedes plantarius (assembly GCA_907164885.2). Lineage (NCBI taxonomy): Eukaryota > Metazoa > Arthropoda > Arachnida > Araneae > Dolomedidae > Dolomedes > Dolomedes plantarius. The sequence continues at coordinate 138,522,095 of OU015493.1, read as the reverse complement.
TATTATTATGGCCAAATGTAACTGATGTAAAATTGTTTCTCACAAGTCACAAAATGACAAGATCTCACTGGATAGTAAATTAATCAAAACAATAAATTTAAGTCATTAAAAAATAAGGGATAAGTTTTAGCCACAGAACTTCTATAGTTATGGCGATGAAAGGAAACGAGACAAAGATTATTTTCTTTACTTTTTTTATTTTCTTTACTTTTTCTAGAAGCTTCTGTTTCAATTGTAGCAATGAAGAGAAAAGAAAAATTGCATGCACCGGAGCATTTGCGAAAAATTTCAGAGAAAGCTATCTTTAAGGCTGTTTTGTAGTAGCCGAATTGGATTCGTTCAGCTCAATGATAACGCAGGGAGAAAATTATTCCAATAATTCCCGGCTTGGATTTAAAGGTACTTTAAAATTGTACTTCGTTATATAGAAGGAAATATTTTACTTGCAATTCCAATTCATTTTAGTAAATTTTGCCCACCAAAAGAAATTATTTGCGTTTAAATCACAGTTGCCACATCCCCCCCGGATGATTCAAATTTAAAAATGTTATTTGGGTGTTTCTTCTAAAGTATTAAAAATATAACCTGGTAAAATTTCTCTCTTTTACGGAGTACAATTTGAATATATATATATATATATATATATATATATATATATATATATATATATATATATATATATATACGTACATACATATACATACATACATACACACACATACGTACGTACATACATACATACGTACCAAGTTGACAATCATTTGAAAAACTTTTTCGATAGGTTAACATTGGGCTGAGGGAATTCAACAATGTGGCTGCTACCCAGTAGCCTTTACATCTGGTTAATACAATATTAGGTTAATTCCCAATAGCTTTAGACTCTTGTTTTCTCTGCTGACGGTCTTACCTCAAGAGAAGTCTATTCCTTCCGGAGAGTTGCGTCTGTTCCTCGACGTTCTTGTAATATCTCAGGTCTCCGCAGTACTTCTGCAGCACATTGGGGTTGAAGGAAATGCTTGAATACCCGTCGTAGAGGGCGAGTTCCGCCTCGGCGCAGTTGGCTTGAAATCAAAGTTTCGCAGCCTCAGCACTTCAAAAAATATAAATGAACAAAAGCCTCGCAACAGCATTCCTGTCCTCCGCAATCACCAATCACGCACCAAACACATTTGAACCGGACAAGCACCACCACTTATGACACACAATCTACTGAACAAAATGGGAAAACAACCACAAAAGCATAGCACAATCATGAAAATGGTGCGTAACAATAACTTTCGTTGTACATTAAAATGGTACAACAGCTATTTTGATGTACTGTGTGTCTCTGATATACAAAATGTAACCCGGTAGTTTTAAACCATGTTATGCAGAACAAGTCTTTGATCGAATTCTAGATACAAGTTATTTTTGTTTTTTATATATATTTTTTTCTGAAATACTTCATCGGAAAAACTATACGCGATAGCCAGTTTAAATTAAATAACAAATGATATAATCCTTTCTTTATTATAATTGATTTGATGAGGGGAAAAACCCTACTTTTAATTGTATCAGAGATCTATGCTATCAGACTATCTTAATGAATTCCAATAATAACAAACATTATATTCACTGCTTTAATTGCTTGGCAAATTACGGAATCAATTGTTGTTAAATTCAAACTGAACAATGTGTAAAATTTTATATAGGATGGATTTTATATGGAATGGGTTGATTATATTTAAAGCAAAGATTTTATTATTTTCCTTTCTTATATTCTCCTGAACACGCTTTTCAAACCGGCTATAACGAGAACTGAAGTCTAATTTTTATCCTATTTGAATTGCTGATTTGGCAATTAAATGTGAATGATTAAAATAAAGTGAGCTGAAGGTAAAAAGGTCCTCGCATAGCTTCCATTTTCGCGTACATGTGACGAGGACTTTGTATTTCCCAACAGAAAAATTCGATAATTAATGGGCGCATTACAATAATTGTCTGAGTTTATTAATTAAATTACTTTAAGTAAAGATTTATCAGAATGACATGAGACCAATTGCTGAGTGTTTAAAAAGTTAAATATGTTTCGGAGATCCAGAAATAATAAAACAAAATGGGAAATACATTACCATTTAATGTTAAGTTTTTCAATATTGTTGAATATTCCTCAGTCTTAATTTGAATGCATCGAAGGAATTCAAAATGTTTTATAACCAAGAATTCCAGAATCAAGCTTAGAGCGTCATACTTTTTATCGTTCAAGAGTAACACGTACTACAAATACACGCTTCGCACAAGCTGCAAAGCAGCCAGGTGGCGCTACAAATAAGCTTAAACAATGTACGAGGGTAGGCTGAAAAGTAATGCACACACGCTTGTAGAGCGCGAACAAAAAGAAATAGCGAGATCAGGCAAAAAGAACATTAAAGTAGAATTCTTAAGCTTCAAAATCATATATTTATTTTTCAACATAGTCACAGTTAAGGCTAACATAATTCTCCCAACGTGTAACAAGTTTTCTCATTCCGTCACTGAAAAATTCTTCCGACTTTTCTCGAATCCACGACTTGACAGCTGCCTTCACCTCATCGTCCGAGGTGTAATGATTACCCTTGAGGTCTCTCTTGAGTAGAGGGAAAAAAATAAAAATCGCAAGGCGCAGGATCGGGGGAATAAAGAGGGTGTGGAATCGGTTCAAACTTCAGTTTTCGTAGAGCCTCTCCAGTTGCGAGCGACGTGTGTGGACGAGCGTTGTCATGTTGCAAGATTATTGGCTCCAGGCTGCATCTAACACGACAAACTCGACGTCGGAGGTGTTTTGGAGTCTGTATATACTGAGAAGTATTTACCGTGGCCCCTCGTTCCAGAAACTCGGTCACATAAACTCGGTGAGCATCCCAAAACACACTCAAAAGAAGTTTTTTTGAGGATGGTTGTGTTTTGAACTTTTTCGCCTGAGGAGAAGTCGAATGTCGATATTCAGCACTCTGTCTTTTCTCTTCCGGGTCGTAATAATGGACCCATGACTCGTCCCCCGTCACAATATTCAAAAGAAAGTCGTCTCCTTCGTCACGGTAGCGCTGCAAAAGTTGCTCGCAGCATTCCAATCGACGCTGTTTGTTCTCGTCTGTGAGACGGCGTGGTATCCATCGTGCACATATTTTATGGTACCCCAATTGTTCAATTATAAAGCCGACACGTTCCTTGGATATTCCAATATGGTTTGCGGTACTCTTTTGAGTGATTCGTCGGTCAATTTGAATCAAATCGTCGACGAGTTTGCGATGTTCATCCTCTGTGGCAGTGATGGCACGTCCGCTGCGTGTTTCATCGACAATTATGGCTTTTCCAGGCTCGCAACCACGAAATTTTATTACCCATCGGTTTACAGTACACCTATCAACAGCATTGTCACCATAAACAGCTTTTAAACGACGATGAATCTCAGTAGGAGTCACTTTTTCAGCAGTAAAAAATTCGATAACAGAGTGCTGTTTAATTCTCGTTGACATAGCACAAGAACACGTCTCCATACTACCGCTTTTTGAAATACACTGGATGAACGCAACGATTTCAACCCTGCGCATGCGTATTGAGGAGGGATAGAACATATGCCACTAGGCGCGGTTTTGAAGGTCATTTCGTTCGCGCTCTACAAGCATGTGTGCATTACTTTTCAGCCTACCTACGTATCTTTTCAATTTCCAACATGCATCAAGTCAACCCCCAAAACCTAGAAAATTCAAAATAATTTATCATAGTACTTAATTTTATAACTTGGAGACATGGGAAATTAATTTTTTATCTTTAACCGTTCCATCAAACGATGTCTTCATTTTATTTCATCATACAAAATATTTCGCAAAAGAATAAAAATATTATATGACGTAATTTTTAAATTCCTGGAATTTAAAAGTTACCTTTAAATTTTTTAAAAATTCCTGAAATTTAAGGATTTTTCCTTATTTCTTTTACTATTTTGAGATACTTCTTCGAATTCATTCTAATGGTTTTATTTGATAAATATTCTATTTCAAACTTATTTAAAATACTCTAAATTGAGTGGCATTGATCGCAAACAATGTTAAAATTGTTTTAAGTACGTCATAGTTTTAATTACGTCATCACATTTTTACTTTCGAATACCAAGCAAGTAAGAATTCGGTGACAAGAAGTTTTGTGCACAAATATAAACCATTCAGCTGAATGCTTAAATTTTACGCGAGTATTTAGGACAGCAAATTCCTGAGTCTCTACAAATAATACAATCTTCGAATCAATACTGCTGAATTGATTTATTTCGTATGAAAGCTATAAAGAAAGAAATAATACAATCCTTTTTCTAGAGTTTTCAAATACTTATCAAGACTACAAAACTTTGAAAAGAGCGCCAAATTTCGCCAAATTTTTAAAGTCGTCTTATTTTTGCTTTTCTAGAGTACAATGTAAAAAGAAACAACTGAGTCAGCAACTTTATGATATTTTTATCTTAAAGCATATGAAAAACAAGAATGGTGGAAGGTCTTTTAAAAGTAGCTTTTATAAAGAAAAGTTAACGTCGGTTTCAAATGATATGGCATATTATAACACGTCGGGAAAAAGAATTTTGTCTATTTGACAAAGCAGTAAAATTACAAATACTTTAATTTTTGTCAATAATAAAAATTTTATGTTATTCGCTTGCTTCCATATATATATATATATATATATATATATATATATGTGTGTATATATATATATATATATATATATATATATATATATATATATAGTATACACTAGTTATCAAAAAAAAAAGGAAAAATCACAAATAGAGGGATAACACGTTCAAAACTAGGCCAATCTATTTAAAATATGAAAATGTTGTTAAGTAAAAGATGCTGAACAATACTACATTATGCAAAATAGTGGCGCTGCAGTCGGAATACGTCATTTGCGAGGAGCAAATATGCGCATGTTTCAGAGGAAGGCGGCACTTGTCGCTGCGAGGCTGAGATTAGACATCTGGCATAGCCAAATTGTAACAATGACCTCCAGGCATCATTTGACCGAAGAACTGCGATGGCGAGCTATTGGGAGACTAGAGGCAGGACAAAGTTAGACAGAAGTGGCCAGATGGATAAATGAGAGTCCGTCTGTGGTTATAAATTTTGGCAACAATTTCTAACCACGGATTCGGCATCCAAGAGGTTCCGCCAAGGACGCCCATACACTACGACGAGTGCCGATGACCGATATTTCTCATTATGCGCACGAAGGAATAGAACCGCAACTCCGTCTGCAAGCTCCGACTGCAGATCCACCCTCGCTACAAGCTTTGGAAGGTTGGTATCAACGCCAACCGTACTCAGAAGGCTTTACGAAGGTGGTCTTTTTGCGAGGCGACCAGCCACTTGCATCCGGCCACGTCACGACATAGGCGGGAACGTTTGCAGTGGGCACGTCAACATGTCCACTGGACGCGTGATCAATGAGGGCGGTTCTCTTTACGGATGAGTCCAGGTTTAGCCTCCAAAGAGATAATAGGCGTATTTTGATTTGGAGAGAACCTGGAACTCGTTTTCATCCATCACACATCCGTGAAAGAGATGCATACGGATCAGGCAGTGTCTGTCTTTGGGGTGGTGTCTCTTTGGGTGGACGCACAGGCCTCCATGTCTTTCCCCGTGGAAATGTGAATGCTCACACCTATGGAGATGACATCCTTGATGCTTACGTGCGCCCTTATACCGGGGCAATAGGTGATGCTTTCGTGCTACAGGACGATAACGAGAGACCGCACAGGGCTCGCATCGTGGATGCTTACCTTGAGCAGGAAACAATTCAGCGTATGGAGTAGACAGCTCGTTCCCCGGACCTGAATCCTATCGAGCATGTTTGAGACGCTTTAGGACGACGTATAGCTGGTCTCAATCCTCCTCCTAGGACCCTAGCCACGCCTTCAACTGCTTTGCAAGAGCAATGGCTTTCACTTCCTACCGAACTCATAGACCGCATAATTGACAGCATCACACATTTCTGTATGTGCTGTTTTGGTTCTCGGGGGGATTATACGCCATATTAAAGGTACTTTTCCTATACCAAACTGACACATCCGATTTGTTAATTTTTTACATATGCTAGTTTCTATAACCCCATAATTGTCTGGTGATTTCTTTTTATGCTGTATTATACCTACGTATGTGTTGCATAATGTGTATAAGTTTCATTAAATTCTACGGGTAACTTTTTGAGTAACCGATATTTTTGTGACTTTTCCTTAATTTTTGATAACCAATATATATATATATATATATATATATATATATATATATATATATATACAGGTCGTTCGTAAACTTTGACGACAAAATGAGAGGGGTGATAGTACTCATGAAGACGAACAATATTTACAATGCAACCTATGGCCGCATTCCACTAAGTGTGTCAGAAAAGTAAAAAATTTAGTGTCCTTTAGTTGAACTTTCTGCCCTGGTAAGAAATGAGAATTTACCAAATTATAAATCACACAGTCCCATTCAGATCAGAGAAAGACTGAATAGCATATACTCAAAATGGAGTCCAAGGGTGTCGTTGCACAATTGACACCGACGAATGAAAGACTGGCGCATCCTCTTGTACACTCTTTGTGTCGTGGTAATCTTGTCTGCTACAACAACGATTCTCGCGACGAGAACGTAAACGTTGTCCACAGGTGTCGCATGTACACCATTGATTCCATGTGTCCCTAACAGAAGATGTGTAATAGATTTAGGTCCGGTGATCGTGGAGGCCAAGCCACAGGTCCCCCACGTCCAATCCACTCTCCAGGATATGTGGCATTCAGGAAATGGCGGAGAAGTGTGCTAAAGTGTGATGGGTCTTAATTCATAAACCTCATGTCCCTCGGTATGGTGAAAGGAAGACCTTATATGGTACCAGGAAGCACATGCTACAGGAAGACACGGTGCGCTGCGCCAGTGAGACTTGCTTAAGACATAAGGTCCCATCAGCCAATCATAAACGATACATGCCCAGATGTTTACTGAAATCTCTGCTGGTGTTTACGAGAGGTAGGAACTTTATCTTTCTCTGATCTGACTAGAATTCTACAGTTTATGGTTTGCATAAAGCTCATTTTTTTCCAGTGACAAGAGTTCTACTTGGATACTGAAATTTACGTTTTACTGGCGCACTAAGTGGAATGCAGCTCTAGGTTGTAACTCAAATATTGTTCGTCTTCATGGGTACTATCCCTCCTCTTATTTTGTCGACATAATTTACAAACTGCATATATACATAAATATGCATCTATATATATATATATATATATATATATATATATATATATATATATATATATATATATATATATATATATATATATATATATATATATATATATATATACCAGTGTAGTCAATAAGTTCGGGGACTACCCTCCCCCCTCATGCCCTGTGTGTGGGGGAACCTAAATAACGATTTGGTTTGCAAGTCTGGTTATCTGCGTACCCGTGAGACGTCACATGACGCTTTGCACAACTGCTAAGGCGCGCAGCTCACCATTGGGCTGCAGACTGTCAGCGTATGATGTCGATGTATCAAAATGTCCTTTTTGGAGCAAAGTTCCAACATTAAATTCTGCTACAAATTAGAAGAAACCACTGCAGAAAAGTTACGGTTACTGCAAAAATCGCATCGAGATGAAGCTATGTGCAAATGAAAGTTTTCAAATAGTACAGCTTGTTTTAAAATGGTAGAGACGCTGTTGCAGATGATCCGCGAAGTGGGCGGCCAGTGATCCTACAAATATAGACGAACATCCAACGGGTAGGAGCAGTGGTTGTTTGGTTGGTTGAAGTTTATTGGCGCAAGGTCCAGAAAGAACAAGCTTCACCAAACACAAGATAACATCGTCAACAAATGGTATGTACAGGTTCTTCGTCGTCTCCGGGAGGCAATCCGTGGTAAACGTCCACGTTTGGAAATCCAACATGTGGATGTTGTTGTATGACAACGTCCCGGAGCACCGATCCCTGATGGTGCAACAAGCCCTTGCTAAACACGGCACCACAGTTCTGCCACATCCCCCGTATTCCCCAGACCTCGCTCCTTGCGATTTCTACCTGTTCCCGAAACTGAAAGATCGCATCAAGGGCAAGCGGTTTGCAAATGCCGAAGAAGTGATGGCAACAGCGACAACATCTTTACGACACCTCTCACGCTACGGTTTCCAGGACTGTTTCCAGAAGCTGTATCAACGCTGGCAGAAGTGTATAGTTGTGGAAGGACATGATTATGAAGGTGATTGTGTCCAGAAGACTTTGTAATTGTATTCGTTGTTGTAGTAAATAAAGTCCCCGAATTTGTTGACTGTACGAGTATATGTGTGTGTGTGTTTACTTAATCAATGCCCCCCCCCCCCCCGATTCTAAATTTATTTCTCCAAACGTTTTAATTTTTGGTAGAGAAGGAACTTACCATAACCAATATGTTTAGTGCGTGATTCAATGAAAAATATGTATAAATATAAAGAAAACAAAACTGAATGAATATTTATTTCCCTTGCGAAATTCAAAAAAAAAATTCCTCTTTATTAACTAATAAATAAAATTTAATTTGTAAACCTGGACGTTATTTATATTTGCAAGTAACAAAAATATAAGACAGCAAAGCAATGAAAAAAAAATCAGAAAAAAAGTCTCACCTATGCTTCCATACAACTGCATCTTTAATATGCGTACATATATTTTCATGTGATAATCAACTCTTAGAAGCCAAATGCACTCCACATCTTTCGGGAAATAATAGGGATAACCAGGGGATACAATTACGCCTCCGACTCCTGATACGGTCCCGCCGCAGTTGCTGACGTTGGCAGTGGATTTGGGAGGAGGAATCATCCCTGAGACCATGAATAAACTCGTTTAACATGTACACAAATGTCACAGAACATATTTTGTAATAATAATTTAAACAGAAATTAAGTAACTTGAGAGAGACGGGCAGAAAGAAGGGGCTTTAGAAGAAGGGGCTATAAAGAGGCAAAACTGGGCAGTTTCTAGGTGGTATTAATCTAAATTAAGATTGAAATATCTACTATGGGTAATATATGCAGGGTGATGCAAATACCACCGACCTATGATGACATGTTTGACATGTCTAAAGTTAAGTAATAAGATATTTATCTGTGGCAATAACGTTTATGCGTGACATTTTTATGCTTTTATTTTAAGTGCCTATTACGCGAAACGGATCAGCCTGCTTTGCTGTTTTGAACGTTTTGTTTCGTTATAATTTAATACCCACAATGCTAGATGTTCAGCTTCCAAAATATACCAAATAGATTTAATAAAAAAATATTATCATTCTAAAAAAGCGTACTTACAAAATTCACTTTTGAAATGTGAACGTGTAAAAATTGCGGATGTCTACACGTAGAAAGTACAAAACCCTAACTTTGGAGACAAAGGTAGAAGTTTTATAGAAAGTAGAGAATGGCGAGTGTAAAACAAAGTTAGCAGCTGACTATGGAATTAAAAAAATACCTTGTCAACTTATTTGAAAAACAAGGAGTCGATTTTAGATTCATGGGAGAAATTAAAATTTGCTAGAGCAGGGGTGTCAAACTCGCGGCCCGCGACGAACATTTTTGCGGCCCGGCCAATATATTTGCACACAATAATATATAATAAAATAACCGACGCAGAATTATAATAAGATAGGAAGAATTCGCTAAATGTTTTTTTAATGATACTCTTTTTTGCTATTATTAAACAAAATGCATATATTTATGTTGAATATACTGTAATTAGATAAATAAACCTACGTTTCTATTAATATTGATTTTGTTCACCTATAGTTAAACCTTGTTTGTTTGGCCCAAGGTAGCCTTTGAGTTTGACACCCCTGTGCTAGAGGAAGGAAACGCACGAGAAATGCGTCCCAAGAAGATCTAGAAAGCGCTCTACTGCTATGGTTTTAAATGCAGTGGGAGGGATTTCTCAATATAATTAAGGTACAATATTTCTTATCAAACTGTATGTGGCCAAAGCTCTAATGTAAACGAAGACGTATGCACTAATTTCGGTACGAAACTGCCAGGGCTTTTCTCTACTTACCTGCCGAAAGATATTTTTTAAGGCGGACGAAACTGCATTTTTTTTATAAACTCTTGCCAAACAAGACATTACATTCTAAAGGGGATGATTTCGTAGGAGATAAAAGCAGTAAAGAGAGGATTACAGCTTTAGTTTGTGCTAATTTGGATGGGAGCGAAAAGCTTAAATTATTAGTGGTTGGAAAGTCCAAGCATCCACGAAGGCTTAAAGGAATTAAAACACTGCCAGTGGATCCAATACAAAAATGTTTACTTCAAATCGAGAAGCTGGCTGAAAAATGTAGGCATCATAAGCAAAACCAAACATCCATTTTACAGTTCTTTTTAAAACTGTAATTCATATTTTTAATTAAAGTTTACTTTCTACTGCATATCTTCTGCTTCATTTTATGATTAAGGTCAGTCTATATTGTTTTTTAATATGTTTAATTTTAGATAGAATAGTATAATATATTTTCTGAGGTTATACATACCAGGAGATTTTTCTTCTTCAGTGATACAGTTTTAAGGTTATATATTTTCTCTTAACATCGGATAATTCGAACTTTTTTCTGAGAACCTTTGAGTTCGAATTAACGAGCGTCCACTGTATATATATATATATATATATATATATATGTACATACACGTTAATTTTGTTATATTTTATAAATATTTTAAACAAATTTTGATATATATATATATATAATGTATTGTGTCTCTTTTATTAATTTGCTGTCATAAATAAAAACATAATACAATCAATATATTTCGTTTTTTTTCCCTTATGCGACTGTACTTAACCAGAGGAATTCGCACATAATTACCACGAATTTACGTTATCTCTTTCATTAAGGGAACACCAAATCAGTGAACCATTCCTCCTTGTGGAACAATAGCTCCGGCTCGTACAGCACATTAACTATATGCCGTAGCGGGGATTCAATTTAGGACTAGGCGGTGATATCTACTATCGAATGATAAAAAAAGATGCAAGTTAAAGCTCTATAGAATTAACTAGGTATACAGTGTAAAGGTAACTGCATTGAATCCGAAAGAGGAATGTTTGCTAAATAACATAATAAGGGGCCTATGTAATATGTAAATCTTGCAACTCATCAAAAGTTACGTGAGCATTGTGCTGAACAAATATGTGGGTACAAAGTGCGTTAATATGATTTTCCAGCTATATAAAAACCGAATTCGAAAGCTTCAAGGATTTATCGCGAAGTCATATATGATTGAAAATGAATGATAACTTATTATGACTTTATGGTAATGTGATGTAAATACTGTTGTTATGATTAAGAAGATGTTTCTTAACTATCGAATTATCTGAGTAACTTTTTGTATGTATATATGAATGTATATTTGGAATCCCTTTATTGTTGATTTAAAACGTACTTTGTAAAACCAGAATGGGTTTTTGGCTTGTACCTGTGGTAAAGTTGTAATTATATTTTGTGTTTAAAATATTTTACAATTATTTATTCTCAAGTGGAGATGGGTTCTTTGGTTTTTGTGTTTGTAGCCCGAATTGGGTCTACGGTTCTTTTGCTTTTAAGTTGAGTTAATGTATTTTTTGGCTGTTAATAAAGTGGTTTAAGGAGAAGTGGCAATATTTGGTGGTATGGCGGCTGCCTTAATTTTGGGGTTAAGCGACCAATTTTTAGTCTTTGATTTAAACTGTTATCAGCAGAGCGCGGTGGTCTTATTGGGCCTTGTGTGGCTGGCAGGGTTGCTGTTGCTCGATTGGTAAATAGGATATCCTCACATACCATAATTTCGGACGAGTTAAGGCTTTTGATTTATGCTAATGTTAGTAGAACATTAATTATTCTAGATATAAACCCTTCCTGGTAGTTTTTAACGTAGGATTACGTTCCTCCATAACGGTCCTCCGGAAAGCAGAATTTCAGACGCTAAAACCGTCCATCGCGAGTTATAATTTTGGCAGCGCACCCTGTCTGTATCGCAGTAAACAGTTAAGCAGAAAAGTTCCAAAATATGTCAAAATTTTGACATATATATATATATATATATATATATATATATATATATATATATATATATATATATATATATATATATATATGCATATATATTTATATATATATATTTATATAGATATATATATATATATATATATAAATATATATATATATATATATATACGTACATATATATATAGATACATATGTACATAACACTTACATACATATCTACATGCAAAAGAGGTAAGCAACGATAAGTAATTCTACGTTAATAACCCGCGGTAGTTTCGTTATAAGAGACTACCTGGAATTTTTATGTACTTACTTTCGTCCTGAAAGTGGAAAGATCCGTGAAATCCTTGCCCATGCAGTACATGGTTGGTTCTGAATACAATCTCTGCGTGAGGGTTCATGAAAAGCATAGATCCAGGAATATCTTTCCCACAATAACGGCCTACTAGGAACTTATTGCCAGTGATTGTGATTGTGGAGACGTCAATGTAATCTGTCAGGCATCTGGAATTGAAAAATTGTTTCAGGAAAAGACATTATAGGATTTTCTAACAAAAATAGTATTTTTTTATTGGGTGATATCTTTTTTCAGTAATAATATAAAAATTTAAATTTTGTAGTTTTTAATCTCAAAGATAAATTTCATGGAAAGGATTTCTAATATTTTTATATCATTGTAATTCAAATGGAATTTGTTTAAAAAATCTTGCAACATAATCTGTAATTTCGGTCTTTCTGTTACGTTCTATTTTTATGTATCCGAAAAAAAAAATTTCTAAACCAAAGTCAAGATATTGAGATTTTCCTACAAAAATGCTCGTGATATCCACCACATAATTTTTCTTGTTGAACTCTGAAGTGAATATATGCAAGGTGAAAGAAGGAACTCTCTCAGGTATTCATTTTCTGTGTGTATATGTTTAAATATATATATATATATATATATATATATATATATATATATATATATATATATATATATATATACCGGGTGGCCATAATTAAACTGACAGTGCTCACAGTGTTCTGTAGCGCGATCTATTTGCGAGAATGACGCCACATTTTGTAGGAAGATTAAACAAGACGGAGGACGAAGGATTCCACGAAAAAATAAATTAGTTCCAAAAGTCACCGCTAGGGGAATATTTGGCGCTGTGTAATAGAAAATAGAGTGTTAACAAATGCAAATTAATACGGAATAAAATTACCTTTTATTATGCACATTTTCTTATTTAGTTCAAGTGCAATATGGCAACACTTTTAAAAAAGCGTAAAATCTACATAAACACCGATAAAGTCTCGTGATCTGCAATATCACGTACGCTGAGCAGAAGAAGAAGTTCTTTATTCAAATTTCACGTTACATCCATTGGCACAGTGCCAGCTGCTTGGGTTTCAAAAGGCAATGTGTTACGTTTCGAATCAATCGGATTGAAAGTTTATGTGCAATGTCTCCTTTTTTAGTCGAGCGTGCGTTACTGGTCAAATTCTTTTACCTCAACCAGTGCAACGCGTCAGCCGCTCTTCGTGCTTTTTGAACGCACAAAAAAATGCGTAAAGGTAACGGTCCTGTGTTAGTTAATGGGCTAAAAGCAATGGTTGCGACGTTTGAGAAAACAGGTTCTCTGAAGGTTCAGTCAGGCAGAGGACGAAAACCTGTACCACAGGATACAATCGAAGCAGTTGCCACGGCGATTGTCGACAGAGGACCAGACAATATTGCTGCCACCTCTAGCGCTCGTGGATTAGCTCGGAATATGGATATGCCTTACAGTACGGTATGGAAAATCTTACGAAAGATTATCAACTTCTATCCGTACAAGATCAGCCGTGTACAGGAGTTACTGTACCCCGACCATGATAAGCGATTGGCTTTTGCTCTCACCTTTCTTGCCAGAATGGAGGTGGATGATGCTTGGCCGTGGAAAATCTTATGGGGAGACGAGGCCCACTTTTACCTGCATGGAACTGTGAATACCCAGAACTGCCGAATTTGGGATGACAAATCACCACATGCAGTCACAGAAATTCCCTTACATTCACCAAAGGTAACTGTTTGGTGTGCGTTCACAGCGGAATTTATCGTAGGTCCATTCTTCTATGAGAACATTACCCCGACAGGACCGGAAACCTGTTCTGTTACCGGAGAGAAATATCGCCACATGTTGAACAGCTTTGTCATTCCGGCACTTCAGCAAAGACAATGCCTGGGGGAAATCATTTTCATGCAAGATTTGCATTTGTTAACACTCTATTTTCTATGACACAGAGCCAAATATTCCCCTAGCGGTGACTTTTGTAATTAATTTAATTTTTCGCGGAATCCTTCGTCCCCCGTCTTGTTTAATCTTCCTGCAAAATGTGGCGTCATTCTCGCAAATAGATCGCACTACAGAACACTGTGAGCACTGTCAGTTTAATTATGGCCACCCGGTATATATATATATATATATATATATATATATATATATATATACTAGTTATCAAAAATTAAGGAAAAATCCCAAAAAGAGGGATAACACGATCAAAACTAGATCAATCTGTTTAAAATTTGAATATGTTGTTAAGTAAAAGGTGCTGAACAATACTACATTAAGCAAAATAGTGGCGTTGCAGTCGGAATACGTCATTTGCGAGGAGCATAAACGGGCATTTCTCAGAGCAAGGTGGCAACGGTCGCTGCGAGACTGAGATTAGACATCTGGCATAGACAAATTGTAACAATGACCTACAGGCATCATATGACCGAAGAACTGCGATGGCGATCTATTGGGAGACTAGAGGCAGGACAAAGTCAGACAGAAGTGGTCAGATGGCTAAATGTGAGTCCGTCTGTGGTTCATAGACATTGGCAACACTTTCTAACCACGAATTCGGCATCCAGGAGGTTCAGCCAATGACGGCCATACGCTACGATGAGTGACTATGGGCGATATTTCTCATTATGCAAGGAATAGAACCGCAACTCCGTCTGAACTCATCCTCCCTCGCTGCAAGCTCCGGAAGGTTGATATCAACGTCAACCGTGCGTAGAAGGCTTCACGAGAGTGGTCTTTTTGCGAGGCGACGAGCCATTTGCGTCCCGCTCACGTCACGCCATAGGCGGGAACGTTTGCAGTGGGCACGTCAACATGTCCACTAGACGCGTAATCAATGGAGGGATCTTTTTATGGATGAGTCCAGGTTTAGCCTCCAAAGCGATAGTAGGCGTATTTTGATTTCGAGACAACCTGGAACTCGTTTTCATCCATCACACATCCGTGAAAGAGATGCATACGGATCAGGCAGTGTCTGTGTTTGTGGTTTTATCTCTTTGGGTGGACGCATAGACTTCCATGACTATCCCCGTGGAAATGTGAATGCTCACACCTATAGAGATGACATCCTTGATGCTTATGTGCACCCTTATGCCGCGGCAATAGGTGATGCTTTCATGCTACAGGACGATAAAGCGAGACCGCACAGGGTTCGCATCGTGGATGCTTATTTTGAGCAGGAAACAATTCAGCGCACGAGTGGTCAGCTCGATCACCGGACCTGAATCCTTAATTTCAACTGCTTTGTAAGAGAAATGGCTCTCACTTCCTACCGAACTCATAGACCGCATAATTGATAGCATCACACATCGCTGTATGTGCTGTATTGCTTCTCGGGAGATCATATGCCATAGTAAATGTAATTTTCCTATACCAAACTGACACATCCAAACTGTTCATTGTATAAATATGCTAGTTTCTATAACACCATAATTTTCTGGCGATTTCTTTTTATGCTATTTTATACCTACCTATGTGTTGTACAATGTGTATAAGTTTCATTAAATTCTACGCGTAACTTTTTGAATAATCGCAATTTTTGTCTTTTCCTTTATTTTATATATATATATATATATATATATATGTATATAAAACCAAATTTCGATTATATAAGCTTTTAAGGCCTGATCATTTATCCAGCAAATATTAAGAAAAGCATTAAAGGGGCATAAGGTTAATCTAATTTATATCCTCTGAAATGAAATACTTACATACTGAATTCTATTCCATTAAAGTGAGTGGAAATGCAATAAATCTAATTATGCAAAGATAGGGAACATGATTATCCACTAAAAACATATCAGTTCGAGTCGCTTTAGAACTAGTGTTGCACTAAGTAATGAAGAAGGTTTAAATTTTCGAATAGCAAAATCATTTTATCCTTCTTCCCTAACATCAAATACAAATTTTTTATTATTTTAAAAATTAGAGAAAAACTGATTCACGATATATTTAATGCTTCTTATAGGAGAATATAAAATATTGAAATCATAATAATGGTTTGGATAGTAGGGCTATTAGTTGTTTATAAATACTTTTATGTATATGTAACTAGATAATGCAATGTCTTAAGCTAGTGGTGTTTTTTTAAAGTAATTCAAGATAATACTGTAGAATGTAATTGCGTTTACTTAAATAATGGTTAAAGGTGATCGAATTCTAACTGCTGAAATTCAATACTTGGAGAGTTAAATGTTTTTATATAATTATATCCATGGCACAGTTTCTTTCTAGAGCCAAGTCTCCTGAAACTTCTCACAATGTGAGATATACCTTGTTTTATGTATTACATTCACTTGAAGTTATGGTGTTCGAATTAAAGATTAAAATGCAAAAACAACATATTTATGAAAGCTAAAAAACCAATCCAAAAGATCTAAAAGTCTAAATATTTAAAAAAAATTTCTTTCGGGTGCTATGAATTTTAATTACATGTTTTCATTTTTTCAAGTTGGTAAATATGTGAAGAGATATTTCAAATGCAATTTGTTGCGTATCATTTACTTAAAAATTTTTTTTTAAATCTTTATCAGTGCTATCGAATGTGTACGATGTAATCATGACTTCCTTAGTAATTAGAAAATCGTTTTCGGAGAAATCCTATTAAATAACACAATTTTTAAAGTTTTAGATTGCATTTAATCTTTTAGTAAAAGTTAGGTATGAAATGTGATTTCCTTATTTTTAAAGTAATATTTTCCAGAAAAACATTAAATCCGTGGCTATACTTTCTCGAAGCAAATACTTAAAACCACTGCACCTTCAAAAAATTAACATAAATGCAAATCACCTCACCAAGGCATACGTAAAAGGTAGTGTAAGTACTGCAGTTTTAGTTTTTATATTTTTTAATAGAATAGAATCCTTTAGAATAATTCAAAGGCAATTATTTCACAGAAGTTTTCAAGGTAAGCTCAAAACGATTAGACGAACTGATATTTTACTGATCGGAATACTAAACAAGTTATTACTGTTGGTTCAATACTTTCAGATAGATGTATGTTATAAATATATAGGAGTTGATGGGTCAAAATTCTCAATATTTTCACCCCAGCTAAAATTTCTGGGATTTTCTCTCCTACCAAACGCAATTAGCGCCATCTATGAGCAGCAGATGCTTGAAAAGCTGTCTTCCGACATGTGATGAAAGAAACCATTCTTCCTTTTTGTGATTTAGGTAAGAGCTTCGGACTGATAGTGAATGCTTACCCTTTTTTGAAAGGAGGCTCTAGATCAAAGATATGAAATGTAAGCTTCAGTGTTTCGTGATCTTTTCCGTGAAAATTATAAGTGCAATGCATTTCTTCGGAGTATCCTTTTGGGAACTGGGGAGATGAAAAATTACCTTCTTCGTTCTGATGACTGTAGAACTGAAAGATGCATTTTGCTGAAAAGAGATAAAAATTTGTCACTGGTAAAGAAAACTTTGAAACTGATTATTTAAAAAAAGATTACATTAGAATAGATTAGGGATGTCAGTATCACATATTTAATGTCTAAGGTGGAGTAATAAAGTTAGCAATCAATTTAGAATACTAATTTTACTGTACCACCTCTATCTTCTTCATTCAGTAAAAGAAGCAGATACTAGCCCAACTTTCTTTAGAAAATTTTACATGACGTCATTTAATAGAGCTAACCATGTCTTGACACTTTATTCAACAAATGCTATTTTGATGACTTCTCTACACTTCGTTTAATTTCACAGATGTATCCCTGCAGCTAAACTTCATGAGAAAGGTTTGCGTACGTAAGATTTTCTAGCGCAGAGATTCTGAATACCTGACTTCGAATCTAATTCCATGGGAATGTTAGAAAAATTAATACTAACAAAGGGAAACTACACAGTCATAACTAACTGAAAGATGTTCGAATACGCAGGTTGATGAGGAATGAATAAAAATTTTTATTCCTTCTCAAATTTTCATAAAGTTTTAGCTTTAATGAATTTTACCGTTTTATTAATTAATTAAAAAGAAGTAACAAAAAATACTGAAAGCAAAACAAGTATTTTGTAAAAATTCTTAAATTAGAACCTTTGAAGTCAAATTAGATCTATATGATTGTTCCATCTGTTATAAAGCCATGTGCTTTATAGCTTGCTCAATTGCAATTTAATTGCACTAAAAAATATCGAAGGAAATTATCGCCACTGGGGGCGATGCACGCCAAGTAGGAGAGCTTTTCGCGTTCATTTGAGCATGCGCTTGGCGACCTTGAAGGAACGAGTTTCTGCTCTCGTGGAGAACAGACCGATGTTGGCTCCGATAGAGTGAGCATGCTTTCTCTTCTGTGTGTGGTGTGGGGTACCAGACAGCGAGAAAGATGGAGCATGTCATTCCACCATTTTACCCTTTTTTAAGTGAATGATCCAGATGGAATATTTTAAAATGAATAAAGATTACTGTTGCTGTCCCCAATCGACTTGTCAATATCGTAATTGCGTGAGTCATGTTTTATTTTTATTTTATTTCTAAGTTTTAAGTTCTACACGGGGTGCACCCGAGCCACGTGGGGTGTTCATAAAATGTAAGTTTCCATCCTTAAACTTAAATTAAGTCAGACTTATAGCTTGGTAACTCCTCAGTGAGACTTAACTCTGGGTTTATTCTATATAATTACTACCTTAACGTGCTGCTAATTTTTAATAAGTTAACTCTAATTATTTGTCTTAACGCAATGTACTTAGGACCACTATGGTCACTGTAACACCATCGCCACCTTAGATTAATACTATAAATAAATTAGGGGTACAAACCTAATTAGTATTACCTTTGAATAACCATACGCATTTACGCTTCGTAAGTATTTGACAATTATTTACACTGCTTATCCCAGAAACAGAATTTTTTTTTATATTATGATATAAAATTAAGGTAATTCTTTCAATACACTAGAATTATTTCTTAGTGGAAAGTTAACCTAAAGAAATCCTATAGTATCGTCTATAAACAGTACATGATCTCAAAATACCGATTACTTTTAACTATTAATTTTGAGGTCATTGAAAGTAAATTATCAAAACAAACCCTTTTTTAAAAAAATTAAAATAAAAAATAAGTAATTAAGTATGTCCTCGATAAGGGATTTTCTTAACTGAATATTTTAATATAACGTCCGAACGCAATTTGTATTGAATATACTAATATTCTGTGTAAGTTGACCTCGCAGATGTACGTAGATACACACATCGACCTACAAAAATCCCTGTTAGGTGGTAAGAAACAGTCATTTAAACCTGAGAGTAGAAATAATTTTTTTTAATTACGTTTCTTTCACATTTAAATGTAACATACGCCGTTCTCAGAATTTTAAAATATGTGTAACTTATCTTCTACAGGGAGTTTAAGCGAATGATGTTTCTCACTAAACAATTGCAACTTAAAAAATAATCTTTTGATATAAATCCTAGTTCTAAAATTCATTCACATCCAAAAAATATGATTAAAAATAAACATTTTCTGAATCTTAATAAATAAAAAATATATATAATAAGGAATTCCTTTTCAGCTTAAGTTTAGATACCTAGATTTGCGAGATCATTTAAAGAAGCTCCATAACTCCCATGATGATACATATATTTAATTTTTTGTAGATTCAAAAAATATAAAAAGTAGCGGAATAGAAGATCCTTCTGTATTTGAGAAAAATTTTTACACCAAATTTTACGAACATTTAGTTTATTTTGATACTTATGATTAAAGTACGCGTTAAGTTTCTGAGAAAAGAAAAAATTCATTATTTTTCTTTACAGTTAAAGTTAAAAGAATTTTTCCCCACGCAACAGGTGATAATCCTAAGTGCCTTTCACCTTTTTTATATATACACTAGCTGAAGTACCCGGCGTTGCCCGGAATTTTAAGAAGGTTTGTTAACAAAAATCAATTTAAAAACTTAACACAGTATAAATTACATAGCCAAAAAAAAAAAAAACATGCGAAATGTTATACATATCTCAGTATTTTGGTAAATGCAGTATTTCATCATGCATTTACCAAAATACTGAGATATGTATAACATTTCACATGTTGTTTATCGAATGTACCACTAAAAGCTGTAAAGTAAAAATGTCAAATTGTGGAATGTTTGTTAACCTAAATCAATTTAAAACTTAACACAGTATAAATTACATAGCCAAAAAAAAGCCTGTGAAATGTTATACATATCTCAGTATTTTGGTAGATGCAGTCTTTCATCACTGTACCACTAAAAGCTGTAAAGTAAAAATGTCAAATTGTGGAATGTTTGTTAACCAAAATCAATTTAAAATCTAAACAATTTAGCAAGATTTAATCTTCAATCTTTGGAGCAAAAGAAACTGATAAGTAAAACATAAAATATACATACATTTGTAATAAACCACTAATAGTCCAGTCAATTTGTGCTCAAAAGGGGCCCTCGGGGGAAAATTTTGGGGTAGTTTTGATTTCTTCCATTTTATATGTTTTTTGGGGTGCTGAATCCGAATCTGATGTTTGTTAACAAAATTTCGTGACGCAACATTGAAAAAAATTCAAAAAAAGGTAAAAATTTTCATTTTTTGGCGGTTTTTTTGCTTATAACTCGGAAACTATCAACTTTTCGTATATAACTTTATTTATCAAAATTAAAGTACATAAAATTTCCTACAAATTTCACTATTTAGGTTTTTTTCTCCGACGGACCGTTTGGGCTCAAGCGCTATTTCAAAATTGGCGTATTTCGGCTGGCTCCGCAAAAACCCACTTTTTACACTCCAAAACTTATCATTAAAGACTGTCATTTAATTCCTCCATCCAATACAATGTAGGATTTTCAAAATCACATTGTATTTAAATTCTGTGCAAATATAATTCCGCCTTGTACGTCTTTTCATGTTATTTATTCTCGGCGAGCCGCACCAAATGATTTTATAACTGCCTCGTTTGGTTTAAAAGCCCTCTTTCCTTCTATTCGATTCCTTCACAGACGACTCAAGGCCAACTACGTCACCGTGTACATGCGTACCCAATCAACACCCCCTATATCCGATATAGGGGTGTTGACCCAGTCTCAAGTCCCTTCATATTGTTCACGAGGTTTCCTCCCCTCCCCCCTCCAAAAAAAACAAAAAATAAAAACACCGGCCATCCGATTCCTACCAGTGGCAGTGCGAAGGAAGTAAGTAGTTCAGTGTTAGAATCCAACGACAACACGATTCAAAAGTTATATTTACGCGTAGTGTTAAAAATGGCTTCAAATGTGTGTTTTATTTGTGATGAAGTGCTGGATAATAACGTAGAGAAGGTAATAACAGTGCGGCAAAGAGGTTTGAAAACGTTTATCGAGTCAAGAAAGAAGAGGAAGGATGGTGAGCATGTTCAGCTACGTGAAAAATCTGCAGTTGATGTTCATGAGCGATGTCGTACAAACTACATTAATAAAAGAATGATTGCAGCTCATTTGAAGAAGGCGGAACAGGGTAGAGAGCAAGTCAAAAGACGTTCTACGGAAGCGCATTTCAATTTCAAAACTCATTGTTTTATGTGTGGCCTCGTCATAACACCTGACTTTATAGAACAACAAAGAAAAAAGAAAGCCAATCGTAATATTGTGTATCAGGTTCGAATTTTGAGAGTCAAGGAAACTATCATAAAAAGGGCAGAAGAACGTGGTGATGAGTATGGACAAGCCATAATCAAACGTCTTCTGCCTGTCTCAGACTTGGTGGTTTCTGATTGTCAGTATCATAGTTTATGCATGAGAAAATTGTACAATCGCCCAAAAATTCAAGAGAAG
The DNA here is from genome assembly GCA_907164885.2 of Dolomedes plantarius. Lineage (NCBI taxonomy): Eukaryota > Metazoa > Arthropoda > Arachnida > Araneae > Dolomedidae > Dolomedes > Dolomedes plantarius. The sequence continues at coordinate 138,499,956 of OU015493.1, read as the reverse complement.
AGAAAAAGGGGTCCATTCGCCAATCATGTTGAAGCAGCAATGGAATATGTCTACACTTATCTTGAGAATAGTGATGGAGAATGTCAGTTTACGCTAGACGAGTTGGTGGACCAAATGAAGGGTGATTATCGTCCTGACATAAAGACAGTTAAAGCTCATCTACTCAAAAATTATGGAAGCGATATAATAATGACCTTTTCTCCAAACAAGAAGCTGGTAGTGTGTTTCAAAAACACAGGGTATAAAATTTTAAATGATGCTTGGTACCAGCAGGCGTTAAAAAAAGAACAAGAGGAAAGACTCCGGATTATTAAGACGGCTGCTGCAATTGTTGTTGAGGATATCCGGAGCCAGGTTTATGAGACAGCACAGTACCCCTCACCTGATAAATTTTTGGAAGGAAATGAGGAACTCATTCCTGAAAGTCTCCGTACATTTATGGAAACAGTTGTACTAAACAAAAAACGTGGGGACCATGATATGTGGAAGAAGAAGAACACAGCACTGGCTCATAGTCTTGTAGCAGCAGTGAGGCTCAGATCATTCGTTTCACCAGTCCTCGTAGGGTTGGTAGTGTTTCTGTACAAGAAGTACGGCTCAAGGAAATTAGTCGATGTGGTTTCCTCATTGGGATTTTGTTCGACTTACACAGAGTCTGTCCGCCTGGAAGCATCAGCTGTCAGCAGCGATCCGCTGAAAGTTAACCAGCCATGCTTTTCACAGCAGGTGTACGATAATGCTGATTTTAATGTACATACAATCGACGGATACAGCACCTTTCACGTCATGGGTACAGAATGAAGAACAGACTGAAGAAATACGCTTACATGATGCGGAAGGTATGTCTAATCTCACAATCTATTTCGTAATCACTCATCTCTCCTTAAGATATGATCACAAGTTGTTTTCTCACCACCTCTTTCATTTTCCAGATGAATAAGCCCCGACTCTGACGACAGAACAACCCGAACCTGTGCCAGGACTCGCCGCCTTCGAAGAACCTCAGCCAGGACCCTCTAAACGACAACGGCTCATATAATAATGTAATATATGATCATATGTATTGTAATACAATATAATAAAATGTAATAAATTTTCAAGATTTTTCTTTGGAATTTCAACTTTTTTGTAACAATTACAACTAATTTGTACAATTTCGGACTTCTTTAAATAACTTGAACATTATTTTACTATTGAAAAAATTACCTGTACCTCTACATATACGATCTAAATAAGGTATGTGCAGAGAACTGGGAGCAATTCACTAATTGACAGCCATTAATAATAAATTAGAATTTTGGAGTGGAAAAAGTGGGTTTTTGAGGAGACATCCGAAATACGCCAATTTTGAAATAGCGCTTGAGCCCAAACGGTCCGTCGGAGAAAAAAACCTAAATAGTAAAATTTGTAAGAAATTTTATGTACTTTAATTTTGATAAATTAGGTTATATACGAAAAGTTGATAGTTTCCGAGTTATAAGCAGAAAACCGCCAAAAAATGAAAATTTTTACCTTTTTTTGCATTTTCTTCAATGTTGCGTCACGAAATTTTGTTAACAAACCTCAGATTCGGATTCAGCACCCCAAAAAACATATAAAATGGAAGAAATCAAAACTACCCCAAAATTTTCCTCCGAAAAACACAATTTGACTGGACTAATATTGCTAATTAACCCAGTAGAAAAGGATTAATGATAAAAAGAAAACTAAAGGAGTAATATTAGAAAATTAACTTTAAATAACTACGAAATAACAAATCCATGCGTTCAGTTACCTTGGACATCTAGAATTAATATATAGTGGGTGCGCATGTGCAGTTCTTATGAATGATTGATTCCATCGTCTGGAGATGAAATATTATTTAAAACTTGTATTTATTTAGAATTATTTTAAAGCTTCCAAACTTATCGTAGAATTATCTTAAGGCTTCAAAACATAAGTATACCAAGTTTCAACCAGATTCGTCAAGAAATGTAGATTTGTATACGTTACATACGTACATAGACACTTTGCTTTATTTATATAGATAGATATATGTTTTGCCCCGTAAAATAAAAATGTATTTATTGTATTATTTAAGTCTTTTTTGTTAAAAAAATATGTTAAAAGCTGAATGCTTCAAAGGAAATATATTTTTCAAAATATTAATATGTTTACATTCGAATCCTTTTAAGTTAGATTCTCCTCATGGTTCAATCATGGTTCTCCTCAATTCTTTAGAAATGTGTCCAACTTATAGATTTCGTTATGCATTATTGGTACTATAGCTTTTTGCAGTAAATGTCTTGAACTCTGAACAATATCCACCCTCCTGGAAATAATATTTAATATGTAATAACTATTTTTTTACATTAATAATATACCTAACTGGTTTAATATTGTCAAATGATTAACATATTTCATTTTAATGTAACTAAATATAGTCTAATTTTTTATATTATTAGTTTCACTTTTCATTTACTTCAATTCAAGTTGAATACATTTAAAATTAATGCATCTTCCCCTCAAAAAAGCAGAGAATAGAATAAACAAACTGAAAAACTTTGCTCACCATATTTATATATATAATAAAAAAAACACCTTAATTTATCAATAAATATTTTTATGTGCTATGAAAGCAATATTTTTTTTTGTTAATTTGATTTTAAAAAGACTGATGTTTTTTAATTTCTTAATCTCACATTTTCCATACAATATTCATGTTTAACCATACGTTGCTCTTACGTTTAGCTTCATCTCTATATTTTGACCCTTTCAACATAAGGATTATATTAATGCATGTGTGAAAAATAACATGTTTGGTTATATTAGTTGTTTGAAAACAACTGATCTTGCATTTATGGTGCGTGGAGCCCTAATTGCAGATTTCTATTAATTTTTATGTTTGTCAGTGGCTTCTACCTATACTTTATTTTTTTTCTTTTCTAAAGAATCTTGCATTTATGGTACGTGGAACTCTTAATTGCAGATTTCTATTAATTTTTTTGTTTGTCAATGCCTTCTAGCTATACTTTAATATTTTTGCTACAAAATCTTGCATTTATGGAGACATTTATCATGCAGATATTAATTATGGAGATGTTTATTGCTACAGAATCTTGCATTTATGGTGTGTGGAGCCCTAATTGCAGATTTTTATTAATTTTTACGTTTGTCAGGGTCTTTTACCTCATACGGGCCAAAGCAAGTGTTAGTGAGAGAGAGCTCAAAGTGAAAAAAAAAATTAATAGCCTGCCTTGATATAAAAAGTAATGCGGATAAGAAAATAAATGGACCATGTTATGCAAATCATCTTCAAAATGGTGAATTTTATGAAGGATTGGGTATTGATTCATAGCCAGTTTCAAGAATTTCTTAAAAGCTTGGATGCTGAATATGGCAATACTTTTAAGAAATAAGGTAGCTCAGTGGAGAAAATATTAAAAAGGTTTTATAGCCTACTTGATGATATCAAATTGTTTATGACATTGAAAAGTAATATGTGCCAGAACTTTATAACTGGCTTGCAGATTTAGCAGATTTTGATAGATTTGAATGCCCATTTAAATGACTTAAACACCCGTCACTTCATAGATTTTACTTCAGAGCAAAATCTATGAAGTTGAAATTATGGCAAGCCAAATTAAATGTTAAAAATTTTTTCCGTTTCAAGACGCTGACCAAGCACAATTCTAAAAATGTTACAAAATACGCAGCCCTACTTTCCGATTTAGTACAAGAATTTAAAATAGATTTCAGGACTTTGGGGAAAATAAACAATTTTTTTTGCATGTTTTCTACTCTATTTACAGTCGATATAGATATAATGCTAGCAAATTGTCAAATGGAATGCATAGAGTTGCAATCTGACATCTAACTTAAAGAGAAATTCAATCGAGTCTCTTTGTTGTACTCATAAATCATACCTGCCCAGATATAAATATCCTTCACTGCATAGTTAAGCGTTATTCTGGTCATCAACGTTTGGAAGCACGTACATCTGTGAACAACTATTTTCAAGAGTGAAGCACACTAAGAGTCAAATTAGAACCAAAATTTATTCGTTGTTTTTTAGTATTGATGTGTATGACATTTCCCATCCCTTTTTTATACTATGTTATTTATACTGTGTTTAATTTTTCATGCAGAGTTCACAAGGCAAAAGACAATTTGACATTTTTACTTTTCAGCTGTTAGTGATGAAAGGCTGAATCTATCTAAACTCTGAGATGTGTATAACATTTCACATGTTTTTTTCCTATGTTATTTATACTGTGTTTAGTTTTTAAGTTGACTTTGGTTAACAAACATTATGCGGTTCTTCCTTTCTTTTTATATATCTCTAACGGTCCAGGCACATTATAAAGTACGAGGGCTACTTCTGAATAACTTCTTTATTCTCTACGTAGAGGCAGGCTAACATATACAGACTTGGGGCTTCCAAAATAATACACAATTAGTACCGCAACCCGCGGTACTAAGAAACTAAAGGTCGCAATGAATCCCTCAGGCAGAGTATGAATTCACTAAACATACCCGTAAACCTCGGCTCTGAGCTAATTCTCGAAGTCGTGCAGCCACCTCGGCTAAATACCAATACACGCTCTATCCGTATCGCTACTCCAGTCTTGAGCTCTCTCAGTATCGCTACTCCCGTCTTGGGCTCTTTCAGTATTGGGCTCTTGCCAACTCAGCGTGTGCCCTTTAAATAGCTCAAACATCTGCGCCGAACTCACTTTGGCTGGCATGTACAGCGCTGCTAGCAGAAATTTGCATCTGAGCAACACGCGAACCCTACACTCTCCCTGACCCAACAAAAAAATTTAGACCGCCACCCCTTTAACGGGGTGCGGGCGCGGATTTTTAATAAAACTTCCCCCGCGATTGGGAGTCTATGCAATTTCCTACACTCCCCTAGAAACTACTCTCTGCCTGAACTGATTCCTTACCCCTTTTAACATTCGTTCGTCTTGAGTAACATAACCTAGAAGCAAAGTTTATTACAAAAAGTCTCTGCACTTCATCATCGGCAGGTTGTTCTTAATTCGACGTCCATAGCTGGAATCCCGGAAAAACTAACTCAAATGAATAATAGCCGTTCTGTGCCGTATAGTGTGATCGGCAGCATTTCATCGGAACCTGTCCTTCGGCTCCCTGGCAATTGCTGGTGCGTCCATCTCATTCTGTAGCCAGCACTTCTTCCTCCTGGTATCCCTCACTGCAAGTACACCTCCGTCTACTTAAACAAAAAATCTAATTTAAACGTAGAGCTGCACTCATGTCTGACTGACCGGAATCCCGTTCAGACATCTAAAATACAAGTTTCACAGTAATCTTATTCCTGCACCAAAATATATATTTCACCTGCAATCTTAAACATTCTAAAACTACAATTTCAATTTCTAAGTATTTCTAACTGAACAGTTGCACATTTCAATTTTCAATTGTATTTCACTTGTTAGTTTTCTCAATTGTACAAACAAAACATAGTATTAACATTTTATTAGTTGTATAAAAAAAGTGAAAATTAGGCATATACTTTCTTGATACTTCAGAATTTAAACTGTGTTATATAAGATACCTAAATTTAGTTCATTAATCATTTCTGTCCGGGATCTCAATATAATGACATTTAAATCTAGGCAAGGCTGACACTAAAAGCCTTATTTTTTTTTTTTTTCAGTTTCAAGTTCTAAGGATACTTAAAAAAAATTTCAGACATGACACCACAAATGTCAGAAATGAAAAGAAATGTCTGCTATGTACAGTCAGTTTAATACAATACATGTAAATATTTACCAATTCTAATACATCTACAAATATCTAACAAAACAATCTATATATCTATTTATACTACTACAGCAATCTGTTTGTGCGTGGAATGTGTAACGCGCGCAAGTGTTGTTAGGGATCAATTAGTTAAATGCGTCGGCCCGTGTCAGAGAGCCGTTGGGGATTTACAATTTAAGAGACTATGGTTTTCTTCCGAGGTTAAATTGCAAATTCCTCTGTGTGACCTTGATCGCTCTGAGAGAGGGGATATTACAGCTTAGTGACGACACGTGTTTAACCTTAATTATTACAATTCGAAATACGCATTCAACATCAAATATCTCGCAAGCAATATTACACATTCAAGTCAAACTTTGATACAAAATTACATTATATTCCTAAAAAAAAATTACATTTTTATGCAATAGAATCACAATATATTCAAAAATTTTACATTTTTATGCCATAAAATTACATTCTTATCATAAGTTTCACTTACTACAATTCCAGAGTTCCACATGACACTTTTTTTGAAAATACCTCGCGTCAAAAATTATTACAAAGCCATCATTAAAGTTATTACATACCAATCAGAATTCAGATTGTATAACAAAATCAATTATATCATTATGGACTCATAGCACTGATTACTCAAAATATCAGAGCTGCGTTCCAAGGTATTTTACGATTAATGTATTTTCACAAAAAAAAGTTAGACTTTGGAAGACTCTGAAGTCCGGCTCCAATCTGAAAATCAATAATGTTGAATTGATACATCACCATACATCTGGGCTCGCACTGTATCCAACCAAGCTATCCATCGAACATCAGAATGTGTCATAAATCGTTCCTTCCTGACTTGAGGCTTCCGTCTAGACTTTCCCGAAGCTATTCTGCCTTTTCGGTGTTGTTTATTGTTTGGAATAACCGCTGAAATGCGTTGTTTCCTTTGCGAAGTACCCATCTGCGTCTTCGCTCTCCTCTTTCTGAGTTCGTACCGTGGTTGTTTTTCATATTGCCCCGATACACCGTCTGCCAACTGCCGTTTCTGAGGCGGTTGCTTCTGAGTGTTATGGCTGCTGGATTTCGGGGGTCCTGGTGTGGGCCCTGAACTTTGATCTGTATAACTGCAGGTCGGTATTCTCCGGTCAATTGTTTTTCGTCGCACCTTCCTTGGATTAAATTTGGATGTGTAAAAATAGGGTTTTGCTGGACCCTCTTTCTTCTTGCATTTTTTTTCTGGAATTGCATTACCGTTTGAAAACTTTCGTTTTCCCCTTATGTGCGGCCCTGGGATTCTAAATTGGACTTTTTTTGCTGTCTGATCTCCGTTTTCATGTTTCCGTTTCACGCAGGACTGTGGAGGGCTATGTTCATTTTGAAAATGCGGATTCTGCTGTTTCTTTCCGGAATTCTCAATCGGTGTGTCTGCAACACGTTTTTGCGATTTTGAGGGGCCTGCTTCATTTTGACCCTGGAGTTCAGAACTTTGTGTAGATTTCGATTTTCGTTCTAATTTCTGATCTAAATCCACCATGGTTTGTCGATTAATATACACTCGACACTGATCCACATTTACCGCGATCTGCTTCCCGTGCTTTTGAATCGTCAGAACGTTATTTCGGGAACTTTGCACTAGATATGGGCCCTCAAACTTTGGTGAAAATTTACTTACAAAATGCTTTTGAGCACTAGATAAATGGTGTGTTGCTATGAGTACCCAATCTCCAACTTGAACATTATTTTCTCGCCTTTTGGTATCATAGTATTTCTTTTGGGTGTTTCGAGCGGCATCATTCCATTTACGCGTTTCATGTAATAACTGTTCTATATCTTTCATTTGAAATTCAGCCTCTCGCTGCTGTACAAAAAACATTCGATCTAAGGGTGTCATTAATTTTCGTCCCAAAAAAATTTCTGCTGGTGTTTTCCCCGTGGAGTCGTGCTGAGCCGTGCGAAGTGCATAAGTAAATTCTTGAATATACTTATCCCAATTTTGGTGGTATTTCTCAATGTAAGCTGCGATCATCCGCACAATATTTCGATTTACTCGCTCCGCAATATTAGATTGCGCTCGATATGTGACCATTTTGCAGTGCTTTATGTTTAACTTTTCACACATATCCTCAAATATCTTACTTACAAATTGTTGGCCATTGTCACTAATTAATTGTACTGGTGCAGAATATTGAAATACATATTTCTGCATGAACGCGTTTGTGACTGCCTGAGCTGATGCGCGCCTCAGGGGTACAATTTCCACCCATTTTGAAAAATGATCAGCGATCACTAACAAATATCTAAACTTTCCATGGGCACTTCTGGGATATGGTCCCAATAAATCCACTCCGACGATAGCATTAGGAAATGTCGCTACAATGTTTGTGAGGTACCCTGCAGGTTTGTGATTCACATAATTTATTCTTTGACATGTGTCGCAGCTTCGAACATATTGCGTGACCCATTCTTTCAATTTAGGCCAATATACTGCTTCTCTTGCTCGCGCAAACGTTTTTCGGATCCCCATGTGGCCACAAATTGGCAAATCATGCAAATCATGTAATATTTCCATTCTCATAGATTCTGGAATCACGGGTCGAAGTTCCCCAAACTCGTTTCGATGTAGGGTATAGAACAAGATTTCGTCGATGAGTTCATAGTTTTTGCTACGATTTTGAATTTCAATTTTATTGGGGGCATGATAATTGGCCGGATCCTTCAAATAAGCATAGATATCTGCAAACTTTGGATCCCTTTCTAATTCGGCCGCCAACTTCTCTCGATTTTCCAACACCGCTGTAGTGAGTAGTGCACATCGCAGTTGACCCGACTCAATATGATATGGTGCGCGGGATAACGCATCAGCCACCCTATTTTCCTTCCCACTTTTAAACTGGATATCTAAATTATACTCTTGCAGCTTAAGTGCCCAGCGAATAACTCTTGGGGTTAAATTTTTCCCCGTGTATAATTTCGTGAGTGCTGCATGATCGGTATAAATCACTACTGGCTTTTCTGTAAAATATCCCTTGAATTTATTCACAGCAAACACAATTGCCAAAATTTCGCGCTCTGTTGTGGTATAATTTCTTTCTGCTGCATTTAGCGTTCGGGATACATACGCAATGGGTCGCCCTTCTTGTGACATCACTGCGCCAATTCCCACTGCTGAGCTATCCGTATGTATTATAAAAGGTTTTTGCGGGTCTGGATGACCAAGTACTGGGGCTTGAATCAGGGCAGCTTTCAATTTCTCAAACGCGTCCTGCGCTTCTGATGACCAACGAAATTTAGTATATTGTCTACGAAGCATATATAATGGTTCAGCTATTTCTGAAAATGATGGGATAAAGGTTCTGTAATATGAACACAGCCCTAAAAACGATGCAAGTTGCCGTGCTGATTTCGGAATCTTAAACTCCTTTACCGCTTGAATTTTTGAATCGTCAGCTTCTCTCCCATTTTGCGTAATTTTGAACCCAAGATACTGCAGCTCTTTCCGTGCAAATTTACACTTTTTCAAATTTACCGTGAGCCCACTTTCTTTTATCAATGTTAATACCTTCGCTAATAGCTCGGTATGCTCTTCAAATGTTTCTGAGGATAGAATAATATCATCCAGATAAACACATACATTTTGGCCTAATACTGGTTTGAGGATTGTATCCATCGTACGTTGAAAAGTCGCGGGGGCTCCCGATAACCCAAAAGGCATCCTCACGAAGGCATACGACCCTTTTTTTGAAATGAAGCTCGTTTTTGGTATGTCGCTTTCATTCACCGCTACTTGATAATACCCCGATGTCAGGTCCAAAGTTGTTAAATAATTAACTGCTTTAAAACTATGTAAGATGTCTTCGATTAGCGGCATCGGGTAGGCCGGAAACTTAGTAATTTTATTTAATGCGCGATAGTCAATCGCAAATCTCCATGCTTTAGGGTCTGTTAACGGTAAATCCCCTTTCTTTCTACAAAGCACTATTGGACCTGCCCACGGGCTACTAATGGGTTTGATAATATTTTGCTTGAGCATCTCCTCAATATGTTGTTCGATGATCCGTTCTTTTATCTGGTCATATCTATATGGTCGACATTTAATTGGCGTACCTTCGCCCGTATCGATTGTATGAGTACTAACATGAGTTAATCCAGGATTCTCAGAAAAAAGTTCGGAAAAGCCCTCTAATACATGCATTAATTTTTCTTTTTGGTTATGGGTTAAAACGGAGTCTTCCCACTTTATATCCAATTGTTTCGTTCCCTTTTTACTTTCTTGATTCATTTGCACGGACATTGACTCTCTCTCAAAATCCATAACTACTTTAGCCCGTTGCAGAAAATCCATCCCCAAAATGACATCTTCCTGGAGATCCTGTACTATATGAAAATGTGTATGGAGTGTTTCAGTTTGAATCCGCACCATGGCTGCAAATTGGCCCCATACTGTGCAATCCTTACCTTGAGCAGACAAAACCTGGATCTGATTATTTCTATACACAGTTTTATTCCGAAATGTATCACGAAACCATTTCTTACTTACGAAATTTTTCGTAGCCCCCGTGTCCAATAAACTGCGCACCGGGATTTGATCCAGCTGCACAACCACATATGGTAGCTCAACATTTCTTAATGTTAAACTTTTAATTTCTTTCCTAGGGGTTTTTCCACCTGTGTTGGACAACGAGCCCCTCTTCTTGTTGCCCCTCCCTAGTTTAAATTGCGCTCATACTGAATATCAGGGTATCTAGGGTTTGTAATGGCCTGTGGCCTATTATACCTAGGAGGATATGACCAATTTCCACTCTGTCGGATCCCTCTATCCACTTGTGGCCTTCTATAAAATCTCCCAACATTGTCCGGAACCGCTTTTCGTATACTCGGTGGGTGTCTTTGGTCGTACTTTATCACCCCCTCAATTAGCTCTGTTAGATCTTTGGGCCTGATAATCTCTAAAAAATCTTGCGCATTAGGGTTTAATCGATCTGTAATTAATTTAACCTTCCTTTCTTCCGTTTGGTTCTCATTGAGTTTCTTCAATAACTCACATTTCCGAATGACCACCTCGTACGCGGTTTGCTCTGGCTTTTGACATACTCCATATAATTCCTGCTCCAACTTAAGGGTATCCCTTACTTCTGGAAATATTTTCTTTAGCTTTTCAGCCAACTGCTCAAATGTAGTGATCCCACTGGACCCAATAACATCATACCATTGCTTAGCCGCTCCCCGCAGCCCTCTTTTTGCAATCACCAACTTTTGTGCGTCTGAGACAGGATAGCTGATGCAATGTTCCTCAACTGCCTCTAAATATCTAATGACAGATCCTTCCCCCGAAAACCAAGCATTTTGTGGTGCAGTCATGGCCACAAAATTAGCCAAATGCTGCCACCCTGCAGTCTGGTCTGTTTGGTGTTCTTCCCTGCCATTTAATGCTAATTGTTCTAACTGCTCGCGTAGCTGAGCTACTTCCTCTGCTGACATCCTAGTGCCGTAGATATTATACTTTTAGACAAAACTCAGAGTTTTACTATATAGAATGACACCATACACAATCGCTACTTCTTTGGCACTCTTCGTGCGAACTCCACAGTACTATAGAACACAATTCACAATTTTTTTTATAATGTACACACACTCACCTCTCTTTCGGTCGAAATGCTCGGGCGCCAGTATGTGGTTCTTTTTTTCTTTTTTTCTACAAAGCACTAGGCACTCTTCGTGCGAGGGATAACTCTAGAATAACTTCTTTGGCACTCTTCGTGCGAGGGATACTAACATATACAGACTTGGGGCTTCCAAAATAATACACAATTAGTACCGCAACCCGCGGTACTAAGAAACTAAAGGTCGCAATGAATCCCTCAGGCAGAGTATGAATTCACTAAACATACCCGTAAACCTCGGCTCTGAGCTAATTCTCGAAGTCGTGCAGCCACCTCGGCTAAATACCAATACACGCTCTATCCGTATCGCTACTCCAGTCTTGAGCTCTCTCAGTATCGCTACTCCCGTCTTGGGCTCTTTCAGTATTGGGCTCTTGCCAACTCAGCGTGTGCCCTTTAAATAGCTCAAACATCTGCGCCGAACTCACTTTGGCTGGCATGTACAGCGCTGCTAGCAGAAATTTGCATCTGAGCAACACGCGAACCCTACAACATTCATATTGAACCCCGAATCAAGAATCGAGAAAAATAGTTTATGAAGGTACTTGAGATAATATTTGGATCAGTTTAATTGAACAGAGATTTATATGGAGTTTAATAAGGACAGGATGTTTCTATTATTGTACAGAATCTTGCATTTATAGTGCGTGTAGCCCAAATTGCAGATTTCTGTTAATTTTTTCATCAGTCAGTGCCTTTAACCAATACTTTAATACTTTATTTATATATTTTTTTGGCTACAGAATCCTGCATTTATGGAGGTATTTATATGGACAATTAGACATTTTTACTTTTAAGCTTTTAGTGATTTATTATAAATGTATATCTTTTATGATATTTATACTGTTATTAAATCTATGTTATTTATACTGTGTTTAGTTTTTAAATTAATTTTTGTTAACAAACATTAGACAATTTGACATTTTTAATTAAAACTTTAAAATTGAAAGGCTGAATCTACTAAAATTCTGAGATGTGTATAACATTTCACATGTTTTTTTAAATGTTATTTATGCTGTGTATACTTTTTTAATCAATTTTGTTTAACAAACATTCGACAAAATGACATTTTTACTTTTCAGCTTTACTTTTTAAAACTCTTAACTTTCCAAGAGACAATTTGACATTTTTTCCTTTTCAGCTTTTAGTGATTTATTATAAATATATATTTTTTATGTTTTACTTTTCAGCTTCTTTTGCTCAAAAGATGAAAGGTTAAATCTAGATGAATTCTGAGGAGTTAATTATAAATTTATATATTTTTATATTGGATTTTTTTTTATTATTTGGGTGTATAACATTTCACTTGCTTAATTTTCTATGTTATTTATACTGTGTTTAGTTTTTAAATTGATTTTGGTTAACAAACATTCGACAAATTTACATTTTTACTTTTCAGCTTTACTTTCCAAAACACAATTTGACATTTTTCCTTTTCAGCTTTTATAGTCCAGTCAAATTGTGTTTTTCGGAGGAAAATTTTGGGGTAGTTTTGATTTCTTCCATTTTATATGTTTTTTGGGGTGCTGAATCCGAATCTGAGGTTTGTTAACAAAATTTCGTGACGCAACATTGAAGAAAATGCAAAAAAAGGTAAAAATTTTCATTTTTTGGCGGTTTTCTGCTTATAACTCGGAAACTATCAACTTTTCGTATATAACCTAATTTATCAAAATTAAAGTACATAAAATTTCTTACAAATTTTACTATTTAGGTTTTTTTCTCCGACGGACCGTTTGGGCTCAAGCGCTATTTCAAAATTGGCGTATTTCGGATGTCTCCTCAAAAACCCACTTTTTCCACTCCAAAATTCTAATTTATTATTAATGGCTGTCAATTAGTGAATTGCTCCCAGTTCTCTGCACATACCTTATTTAGATCGTATATGTAGAGGTACAGGTAATTTTTTCAATAGTAAAATAATGTTCAAGTTATTTAAAGAAGTCCGAAATTGTACAAATTAGTTGTAATTGTTACAAAAAAGTTGAAATTCCAAAGAAAAATCTTGAAAATTTATTACATTTTATTATATTGTATTACAATACATATGATCATATATTACATTATTATATGAGCCGTTGTCGTTTAGAGGGTCCTGGCTGAGGTTCTTCGAAGGCGGCGAGTCCTGGCACAGGTTCGGGTTGTTCTGTCGTCAGAGTCGGGGCTTATTCATCTGGAAAATGAAAGAGGTGGTGAGAAAACAACTTGTGATCATATCTTAAGGAGAGATGAGTGATTACGAAATAGATTGTGAGATTAGACATACCTTCCGCATCATGTAAGCGTATTTCTTCAGTCTGTTCTTCATTCTGTACCCATGACGTGAAAGGTGCTGTATCCGTCGATTGTATGTACATTAAAATCAGCATTATCGTACACCTGCTGTGAAAAGCATGGCTGGTTAACTTTCAGCGGATCGCTGCTGACAGCTGATGCTTCCAGGCGGACAGACTCTGTGTAAGTCGAACAAAATCCCAATGAGGAAACCACATCGACTAATTTCCTTGAGCCGTACTTCTTGTACAGAAACACTACCAACCCTACGAGGACTGGTGAAACGAATGATCTGAGCCTCACTGCTGCTACAAGACTATGAGCCAGTGCTGTGTTCTTCTTCTTCCACATATCATGGTCCCCACGTTTTTTGTTTAGTACAACTGTTTCCATAAATGTACGGAGACTTTCAGGAATGAGTTCCTCATTTCCTTCCAAAAATTTATCAGGTGAGGGGTACTGTGCTGTCTCATAAACCTGGCTCCGGATATCCTCAACAACAATTGCAGCAGCCGTCTTAATAATCCGGAGTCTTTCCTCTTGTTCTTTTTTTAACGCCTGCTGGTACCAAGCATCATTTAAAATTTTATACCCTGTGTTTTTGAAACACACTACCAGCTTCTTGTTTGGAGAAAAGGTCATTATTATATCGCTTCCATAATTTTTGAGTAGATGAGCTTTAACTGTCTTTATGTCAGGACGATAATCACCCTTCATTTGGTCCACCAACTCGTCTAGCGTAAACTGACATTCTCCATCACTATTCTCAAGATAAGTGTAGACATATTCCATTGCTGCTTCAACATGATTGGCGAATGGACCCCTTTTTCTCTTCTCTTGAATTTTTGGGCGATTGTACAATTTTCTCATGCATAAACTATGATACTGACAATCAGAAACCACCAAGTCTGAGACAGGCAGAAGACGTTTGATTATGGCTTGTCCATACTCATCACCACGTTCTTCTGCCCTTTTTATGATAGTTTCCTTGACTCTCAAAATTCGAACCTGATACACAATATTACGATTGGCTTTCTTTTTTCTTTGTTGTTCTATAAAGTCAGGTGTTATGACGAGGCCACACATAAAACAATGAGTTTTGAAATTGAAATGCGCTTCCGTAGAACGTCTTTTGACTTGCTCTCTACCCTGTTCCGCCTTCTTCAAATGAGCTGCAATCATTCTTTTATTAATGTAGTTTGTACGACATCGCTCATGAACATCAACTGCAGATTTTTCACGTAGCTGAACATGCTCACCATCCTTCCTCTTCTTTCTTGACTCGATAAACGTTTTCAAACCTCTTTGCCGCACTGTTATTACCTTCTCTACGTTATTATCCAGCACTTCATCACAAATAAAACACACATTTGAAGCCATTTTTAACACTACGCGTAAATATAACTTTTGAATCGTGTTGTCGTTGGATTCTAACACTGAACTACTTACTTCCTTCGCACTGCCACTGGTAGGAATCGGATGGCCGGTGTTTTTATTTTTTGTTTTTTTTGGAGGGGGGAGGGGAGGAAACCTCGTGAACAATATGAAGGGACTTGAGACTGGGTCAACACCCCTATATCGGATATAGGGGGTGTTGATTGGGTACGCATGTACACGGTGACGTAGTTGGCCTTGAGTCGTCTGTGAAGGAATCGAATAGAAGGAAAGAGGGCTTTTAAACCAAACGAGGCAGTTATAAAATCATTTGGTGCGGCTCGCCGAGAATAAATAACATGAAAAGACGTACAAGACGGAATTATATTTGCACAGAATTTAAATACAATGTGATTTTGAAAATCCTACATTGTATTGGATGGAGGAATTAAATGACAGTCTTTAATGATAAGTTTTGGAGTGTAAAAAGTGGGTTTTTGCGGAGCCAGCCGAAATACGCCAATTTTGAAATAGCGCTTGAGCCCAAACGGTCCGTCGGAGAAAAAAACCTAAATAGTGAAATTTGTAGGAAATTTTATGTACTTTAATTTTGATAAATAAAGTTATATACGAAAAGTTGATAGTTTCCGAGTTATAAGCAAAAAACCGCCAAAAAATGAAAATTTTTACCTTTTTTTGAATTTTTTTCAATGTTGCGTCACGAAATTTTGTTAACAAACATCAGATTCGGATTCAGCACCCCAAAAAACATATAAAATGGAAGAAATCAAAACTACCCCAAAATTTTCCCCCGAGGGCCCCTTTTGAGCACAAATTGACTGGACTATATACGGATTACTGTTAAAACTGTGGAATATTTCTGTGATAGTCCCATAATGTTTTCACTTTTGTTTGTTTTTGTATTGCTAAGGAAATTGTGTTATAATTGGATATTTTTGAAGGGCAGTGAAATATAATTGTTTTATTTACTTTTCTATTTTACATTTAGTTAATTTTCTAATTTTTCATAAATTAATGGTTATTATTCCATTAAATATTATTTCAATGGGATAGTGAAGTGGAATTTGAACTGTCATATTTTGTTTAATTTAGTTACTTTATTTGAATATTCTTTCTTTTTATGCTCCTGTCTACAACTCTTTGCAATATTTCTGAGATATAATTGTAGTTTTTTTATTTTGGGCTGTTTTTATAAGGAAAGGAATGACGAATTGGGGAAAATTTTCATATTAGAACATAAAATTGTGTGTATTAATTTTGCATTTTAAAATTTTCTCTTAGATTGTAGGCCATTTTGAAGATAACTTTCATATGTATCATGTGTAAGAAGGAAATTAAAATATTAGCATTAGGATTTTAAGGACAGTGATAGGCGTTTTAGCTAAATTTCAGATTAATATTCTGCGTTCGGAGTCAATTTTTCAAAAAAAGAAAATTTTTTTAAAGATTTTTTTGGTCTTTTATGGTAAAATAGCACTACTTCATTTGAATTTTCTTTATTTTTATGCTTCTGTCCAAAACTCTTTGCAATATTTCTGTGATATAATTGTAGTTTTTTTTTTATTTTGGGATGTTTTTATAAGGAAAGGAATGACGAATCGGGGAAAATTTTCATATTAGAACATAAAATTGCTTGTATTATTTTTGCATTTTAAAATTTTCTCTTAGATTGTAGGCCATTTTGAAGATAACTGTCATGTATCATGTGTGAGAAAGAAATTAAAATATTAGCATTAGGATTTTGTGGAGAGTGATAGGCGTTTTAGCTAAATTTCAATAAAAATTACTTCAAATTGACCAATTTATAAAAAAAGTATGCTATTTACAGGTAAGTTTTTGTTCCTTTTTTAAAATTTTAAGTTCTATTTTACCATAAAACACCAAAAAAACCTTTAAAAATTCATTTTTTTAAACAAACAAATGGAATAGCTAAACACAAACATAGTAACAGTAAATAAATCGCAAAACTGTGCTTAAGTTATGTATCATGTGTGAGAAGGAAATTAAAATATTAGCATTAGGATTTTGTGGAGAGTGATAGGCGTTTTAGCTAAATTTCAATAAAAATTACTTCAAATTGACCAATTTATAAAAAAAGTATGCTATTTACAGGTAAGTTTTTGTTCCTTTTTTAAATTTTTAAGTTCTATTTTACCATAAAACACCAAAAAAACCTTTAAAAATTAATTTTTTTAAACAAACAAATGGAATAGCTAAACACAAACATAGTTAACCGTAAATAAATCGCAAAACTGAGCTTAAGTTTAGACCGATTATTTTTAGTTAAGATATACTAATTTTTATGCTTTTAACAGTACATCGTGAATTATAAAATTAAGAACAATATAAAATACAGTATACTAAACATTCTGAAGTACAAACACAATATGTAAAATACCTAATAACCAAATTTCAGAAAGTAAATAATCGCAAGTTAGCAAGTTACAGAGGGGTTTCAACAGTAAAGAGTTCAACGGTAATCCGTATATTGAAAATTAACCAAGTAAAAAAGGATTAATGAAAATAAAATAAAAGGAGTAATGTAAGAAAAATTAACTTTAAATAACACCAAACAACTACTAATGAACAATATTCAATGCGTTTATTTACCTTGTAACATCCAGGTGCGCATGCGCAGTTTTTATGAATGATTGATTCCAACGGCTTGAGATGAAATATTATTTAAAAACTGTATTTATATATAAGCATTTTAAAGCTTCCAAACTTATATTAGAATTATCTACAGGCTTCAAAACATAAGTATACGAAGTTTCAATTAGATTCGTCAAGAAATGTAGATTTGTATACGTTACATACATACATACATAGAGACACTCTGCTTTATTTATATAGATATACACACACACACAGTGGAATCTCAATCTATCGTTTTTTAAGGGACCGACTAAACTTAATGATAAATGCGGGAAAAGGATAGATGCGGGAACATAACAAAGAAATAAGATTGTTGGGACTGGGTGGAATAAACTACACATATGGGGAAACGATGACTCGGGGAACGATTGATCGAGATTCCACTGTATATATATATATATATATATATATATATATATATTAAATTGCTCATAACATCTCAAAATCTTTAAAATTCAATTCGAACACCCAGAAAATAAAACAATGTTATTAATATACAGAAGACAATAGAGGAACATTGTCCTCTATATTCTCTATACATTTGTTCATTCTCTATGCATTTATTAATTCACTTATTACTTCCTTTATTCTATTGCATTAAAATATTTATTTAATTTCCAAGAAGAAAGACTTATCGTATTAAATAGTCTTATGACATTTTTGAGATCTTTTAACCAATATAGCGCGGCTTGATACACGGCGTCAGGAAGAAATGATTTGCTTAGGAGCTAAAAAGCGCTAAAGTAGACAAAGGAACTGTCAAACGCAGGAGAGGTCTGAGAGATTACAATCCTGTCGAAGAAGTTTTCTTTTTGCTAGGATAAGTTTATTTAGCAATAATTGTCCTAACGATACTTGCTTTCGTATTAAATACACGTTGTCACGCACAGACATGAACTACATACCAATCATGATAAGAAAAACAGGAGCATTTTTGTTACTCTCAGTAACAAATATGTTGCTTTTTTTCTTATTTGTTCTATTATTGATTGATAACGTATGGGAATGCTAGTGCGTTATTTATTATAGGTTCCAAAGTATGGGGGTAAATTAATCACATTAGAAATTTATCATTTCGAGAACAGATATTACATGCTTAGACAATGTGCTTGAAATGTAAGGACTCCTTTATATGGTTTTTCTGTTTAGTGGTTTACATATCCATAAAATTTTCCTCCTCAGGACTGATATTTAATTTCTTTTCACATTACTTATTTTTTCTTATCACACACATCATTTGACATCATTAAATTTTTAAAAGTGATCTTTGTTTTCATTGTTAAAAATAGTATTTGAACAAAATAATGGTTTAGTTTCAAACAAATAAACAAACAAATTACTTACATACACACGTTTGTGCGCGCACGTATATACAGAGGCTGTTCACACATTTTTTAGACGATGTATATTATATTCACAAAACTAAATTACATAAAATTCTTGTGTTTTAAATGTTCTATGTGACATACCTTATTCTGAACTATCTTTTGACACCGCAATTTCCAGGATAATAATGCCTTTTGAAGTATCAGAAGAGGTATTCTATCCAATTCCTCCTGAACAGATTTCCAGAGTCCTGTAAGGGTTTTGGGACGACGTTTGGATAATGCAGATTTTAAAAGTCCGAAAGCACAAATATCCATAGGTGATACATCGGGAGATTTAGTAGGGTTATCAGTGAAGGGTATGGCCTTGATACCAGTTTTTTGTTCCATTTCTTTTAGGAAATTTACAGTGGATTTTGATGTGTGACTGCTAGCGTTGTCCTGATGGAGTCTCACAGATTGATGGCACTGTGGGTAAAGCGATGGTATTTCATTCAGAAAAATTGGCGATAAAATATGTTTCTGATAGTATTTGGAGTTAATCTTGACATTTTTTCCACTCTCTTTATTTTTAACTTGCCATTATAAGAAAAACCAGCAACAATCATGAATCCCTTAGAAAAACTTTCTTTCGATTCTTTGAACCATGTACTTAAATTTTTTCTCCCCTTTTATGATAATAAATGGCTCTTTTTTTGTTGCAGTCATTTAAATACACCCATGATCCATCTATTGTGACAATTGTTTTCCATTTTTCTTTGGATAAGTGTTTCTCATATAGAATTCTGCAGCGTGTCCTGCGTTCAGCGATGTGATTTGGAAGAAGACGATGCACATTGCGTTTTTTCGCTTTCTTAAGATTTAAATCAACGTTTATCATTTTGTTTACAGTGGACGCCGAGCATTTTAATCATTTTGCAACTGTCCTTTGACTAGGGGGATTTTCTTTTAACATTAAACAACGTACCTTTGCAATAGTCGAAGATGTCCGTTTTTTCCTTGGATACTTGTTTGGAATGTTTGTCCCACTTGAGGCTCCAGTTTGACGTTTTTTTCCTTTCTTGTTGACGATATTACCTATCGACGCTTTAGATAACACAAAACCATGACTCTCACATCGTTTTTGGATAACGGAGTATGCATATTTCTCTTCGGAAAGAGTATAAATGTAGCCTTCGAACCACTGCTTTCTTAAAAACGTCATTTCGAATAAAAACAGAACTTTCAAGCCGTAGACGATAATTTTGACTTTTAAAAACATAGTAAAATTGCAATTATTTCTTTTTCAGCAAACGAATTTTTATTACCGCTTACCAAAATCGTCTAAAAAATGTGCGAACAGCCTCTGTATATATATATATATATATATATATATATATATATATATATATATATATATATATATATATATATATATATATATATATATATATATATGTATATATATATATTGACGCATATAATGCTTTTCCCATCAAGGACTCCGTGGCTAAGAGTTTATCGCATTGGACTGCGGATGTTATCGCATTGGACTTGCAAGGTGGGCCTTGCGACTGCAAGAATACGACATCACGATCGCAAATAAGAGTGGAAGAAAACACAAGGACGCTGATAGTTTGTCCAGAAACCCAGTAGAAGAGGACAATTTGCCATCAGAAGTTATCACCCCATATCTGTTGCTAACATTGCTGACGAACAAAGATCCTAGGCTTGCGAAGTTAACAAGAGCTCTGGAAAATGGCGAAACAGCAAAAGGAGGCTTCGAACTGATTGTAGACATACTCTGCAAAGGGAATTTCGATCCAACCGGTAAAAATGGCTTCCTGTCATTCCAAAACACAGGACATTCTGCAGTTTTTCCACGACGCACCCACGGCTGGACATCTAGGATTCGTAAAAACCTACGACCGAATAAGGAAGAGATTTCATTGGCCGGGGCTTTACCGAAATGTGCGAAGATATGTCATGCACTGCGTAGGAAAGCCGTTCCACAGAAGACACCAGGTCAGTTGATGCCTATACCACCTGATGTCGCACCCTTTCATCGAATTGGAATAGATCTCCTTGGGCGTTTTCCAAATTCGACCGCTGGAAATAAATGGGTCGTAGTCTGCACAGACTACTTAAGTCGCTATGCAGTTACAAACGCTTTGAAACTGCTGAAGCTGCAGAAATAGCGAAGTTCCTTGTCGAAGATATACTCCTGAGACATGGGGCGCCTCGTGTTATTATCACTGATCGAGGGCAATTTTTTCAATCAAGACTTATTTCAGAGATCATTCAGCTGTGTAACATCAGTCATCGAATGACGACAGCCTATCATTCTCAAACCAATGGCCTTACCGAACACTTCAACAAGACATTAGGCGACATGTTATTCAAGCACGTAAACTTAGAACAGAGAAAATTGGGACGAAATACTGCCGTTTGTGATTTCGCCTACAACACCGCTAAACAAGATGTAACGGGATTCCCACCTTTTTATTTACTTCATGGCCGAGAAACCGAAACGACGCTCAACACTCTTTTTCCCTTCTGCCCTGAGGTGGAGAGCGACTATACTAAACATCTCGTTGTGAAAACCGAAGAAGCCAGGCAGTTAGCCAAACTGCGGACGTTAGAGTCGCAAGAGAACAGTCCATGTCATTAGAATGAAGCCCTACTTCGACCCTAAACTACAAGCAGAACATCCGGATGATGACTCTTCACCATCTGAAGATGGCCGATGTAAAGAGGATACGCATGCTACCACTGGAAAGAAGGAGTACACTGGACCCCAGACACGTTCAAGATCAAAAGTTACAGGTTAGGCAGCCTAGGCCAGCGAGACGCTGTTACTCTAAGCAGGGAGCAATGCCGCTTATAATGCTTTTCCCATCAAGGACTCCGTGGCTAAGTGGTTATCGCATCGGACTGCGGAGCGAGAGATCCCCGCACAAGTTCTGCCGGCAATTTTAACTTTAATTTAATTTCCTTTGTTCTGTTAATTCTTGAAGTTTCAAGAATATTCTTTAGTTTACTGAAACGGTGTTCCAGAACATTCTGTTAATGTATAAAAGAGCGAGTAGCTCAGTTTGCTGGGCAGTTCCCGTCCTGTCAACCAAATGTTGAATGCTAAATAAAGAGCTCTGCGTTTCTGTTATTTGGGTGCCTCAACTATTCTACCGATATAAACGAGACAATATATATATATATGTATATATGTTAAATTACTAGATTACCGAAAGTAATCCTACGTATAGGTCGAAAAAGATAAGTGTATTTCTACAAAACAATACATTGTTGGACCACCTTTGGCTGATATGAATGTCTTGATTTCTATGAACATACATTCGATTTACTGGGATTTGTTTTCTGGATTTTGTTTCCATACCTCAACTGAATCTACCTGAGAACTTTTGGCCGAGAGCGTTTTTGTCAGAGATGAATCTTAAGTCCTATTTCATTCCATTAGTGTTCGATTGGATTGAGATCAAGACTCTGGGCTGGTCAAATAAATTTTTGTATGATTTGTTCATGAACCAGGCTTCAAACCAGGCTATCATCCTGACCTGGCACGGGCCAGGTCATGATGAAAGAAACAGGAGTCTGTTCCTAAATTCTGCCACATTGTAGAGAGCGTAGTGTCATCAAAGATTTTTATGTACCTCTTAGAGTTCATAGCTAAATGATGATCAGAGGACTCAGTCCTTCTCAGCAGAAACATGGACAGACGATCACAGAGTCCCTCCTATTTTAACAGTATGGACAATGCGGTTGGAAAGAAAACATTAACTGGGCTAGTGACGTATCACGCACGTTCCGACTATTGGAGAAGCTTGATTCATCTCTCGACGAACCCTTTTTCTAGTCTCCTATTCTCCATGAGTGACATGATTATAGTCTTTTATAGTCCATTTACGTGGTATAGTCCATTATAGTTTTTTTATTAGGCCAAGTGATGTGGGGCCTGTTTAAAGCCTTTGTACCATAGTATCCAATATTATGCAGTTCCAAGACATTGTACAGGTACTGGTTTCAGTTCCTGGGGCTTGGAAAACCTCAGAAGACAAAGGTGGGGCAGTCGTAGATCAATTCTTCTTTAGAGTTCTCATTAAGCATCTCTTGTATCAACGTAGTAGTGTCGTCAGCCTCCCATCTTTGAATGTCATCTGCCATTGTAGATTTCAGTCTGCCCATTAGACAGCAATACCATGTAAAGACGGCTTAAGTATCATCGTATGACCATGCATCTTTGGAAATCTGTAAATTCGGCATCGTGCGCTTTAAAATAAACTTTTTAAAAATAAGAAATACTTGTTTGTTTTAAGTTTATTGCTTCATTTTCTCTGAATGTTACGAGAAACTAAGATTTTTAAATTAACTTGGTATTGCTTCCAATTTACAGAAGCTGTATTTGCCGTTTGACCATAGGCAGTGTGACCCCTGCATTTTCTGTTAGCTGTTGAGTACCATACTTGAATTCACTGCATGGTACTCCATATTCTCACTCTCACAACAACTTTAAATGTCAAACCAACAAATTTTTCTTTGATTCCATTCGCTCAATCATTGGCTTTAAAACACTCAATTCAGGTGATGAAATTTCTCGATACCTGAGCAATATACTGTCATTCACTAAAATCCTACTGAAATATACAAATTTAACCTGAATACCAATAACAATCATATTTCATGCTTATTATAAAATAACTTTATGCGTACACCAGAACATTATGCTAACAGATACAGAAAGACACCATGAGATAACGATCCTTTAACTTACAAGTAACTTAGTAGTATGTCCAAATACCCTTTTTGCATGTCTACTGCAAATATTATTCTAAAATGAGTTCTCCATATTTTATTCTCTATTGCATACTCTCTACCTACTTTTTTGTAATTTTTTTTATCGACAAGGGTTTAATATAGCAATAATATAGCAATTGTGCCTATTAAAAAAAATACTTTTTTTTCAGGTCTTTTCTTGACCACTGTTCTGTTTAGACTTATTCGTTGCCTTAAATTAAATGACAATGAAGCAAGTAATAAATAATTGCAAATTAACTTTTTTCATTTGTAATCTCCCACATCAGACTATTACTAATTATCTTAATTAAAACTGACTCCTACAGCATGTGTGAGAGAAACAAGGAAGTATAGCTTAGATACAGTAGGTGGTTATTTCGAAATCAATCGATAAAATAAGGAAAGGGGGAAAAATTATCTTATATAGCAAATAATTATGTCCTCTGTAAATGAACGTTGAATCGGTCTCTTTTTCCTTTGAAAATTTACTTCGACCGAAAGATATAATTTCACGAATTTTTACTGTCGTACAATATAAACAAAATCATAAAAGCATCAAATTTATTTTTTTTTCTTCTCATAAACTATTTTAATTAAATAAGATGAAAAAAGTTGAAAAAATATAAAAAATAATATTTCAATGTTATTTTGCTGTACAACTATGGAAGTTTTATTTCCAACCTCGCGTTTACAGTATCTCTATATCTAGTGACACCACGTTTGATAACTACTTATTTCTTGGATTGCAAGAAGGATTACTATTTGATTTCTTTGCTCATTTATCAAGTTAAGCAATCAAGAATCTCTGATTTTACAAAAACCTTCACTATCTGTAGTTTTTTTGAGAATCATGAAATAAAAAAATATTTAATTAAACGACATAAAATTTTATGAATTATTTTAAAGTAAAAAATACTCATTCAAATTTTCAATTTTAAGTTTGCAATTTATAATAATGCTGAATTTTACCAAAGTTCTTTTGCCGTAGATAAAATGTTCTATTTAAGCCGACAGAGGGATGCAAAATAATTTTTTAATTTATTAATATCTTACCATAATGGGCTAAATATAATAAGAAATTAACTGTGATGTAAAATTGACTATAATATTTTCTTTTATTATTCTGTTTCTACTAACTTCCGAGGTTCCATATTATTACACATTAGGTACTATAATACGCAGTTTTTAACTGCAGACATACCCAGTTTTAGCATTACATTAATCAATTATAGTTTAAACAGCTTAATCGTTATGTAATTTAGACGTAAGGACTTTGTCTACAGGTATCTGCATTAGAAATATAAAAAACTTTGGGCATAGACAGTTACTGATTTTATTAGTCAATCATTTAAAAGAAATTATTTAAAACAGATGGGACTAATTTGTAGCTTTCAAACTGAAAGAAATTATCTTTTTCTTATGTTAGAGTCATCGATTTAATGTCCATTTATAGGAATAAAGGTTCACTTTTCCAACATGATACCAACTGATAAGTGCCTAAGAAACTTTAAAAAACTTTTATCATTATTCCTGCCGGCTCTTTCGATGTTATAGAAACTCTTGAGGCTAAAATTGATTTTCTGCTACGATTACATGTATCGATCTCTTATCAGCACAAAAAGATTCCCACTTTCTTCAGTTTCATGATTTTTAAGTATTTTTGATTGAATGGGAGGAACCTATTTCCAGTAATTTAAAATTTAATAGGAAAAGATAAATATTATTTGACTTCTTATTTTTATGTGTCTGCTGTACATGATTACTCGAAATAATGAACAACTTTATATAATACATTTCAGAATTTAATGGAATATATGATTTTCTATAAAAAAGGATTCTATAGGAATTTAACAAATATTACTACCATTTTTTAATGATCAACGCGTAGTTTTATTTTTGAAAAAAATTTCAGGTAGACTCTTCTAACGAAACTACCGCGGGTAATTAACGTCGGATTACTTATCGTTGCTTACCTCTTTTGTATGTATATATGTACACTGGTTATCAAAAATTAAGGAAAAGTCACAAAAATAGCGATTACTCAAAAAGTTATGCGTAGAATTTAATGAAACTTAAACACATTATACAACACATAGGTAGATATAAAATAGCATAAAAAGAAATCACCAGACAATTATGGTGTTATAGAAACTAGCATATGTATACAATGAACAAATCGGATGTGTCAGTTTGGTATAGGAAAAGTACCTTTACTATGGCGTATAATCCCCACGAGAAGCAATACAGCACAAACGGCAATGTGTGATGCTGTCAATTATGCTGTCAATGAGTTCGGTACGAAGTCAGAGCCATTGCTCTTGCAAAGCAGTTGAAAGCGTGGCTAGGGTGCTAGGAGGAGGACTGAGAGCAGCTATACGTCGTCCTAAAGCGTCCTAAACATGCTCGATAGTATTCAAGTCCAGTGATCGAGCTGGCCACTCCATGCGCTGAATTATTTCCTGCTCAAGTTAAGCATCCACAATGCGAGTCATGTGCGGTCTCGCGTTATCGTCCTGTAGCACGAAAGCATCACCTATTTCCTCGGCATAAGGGCGCTCATAAGCATCAAGGATGTCATCATCTATAGGTGTGAGCATTCACATTTCCACGGGGAAAGACATGGAGGTCTGTGCGTCCACCCAAAGAGATACCACCCCAAACACAGACACTGCCTGATCCATATGCATCTCTTTCACAGATGTGTGATGGATGAAAACGAGTTCCAGGTCCTCTCCAAATCAAAATGCGCCTACTATCGCTTTGGAGGCTAAACCTGGACTCATCCGTAAAGAGAACAGCCCTCCATTGATCACGCGTCCAGTGGACATGTTGACGTGCCCACTGCAAACGCTCCTGCCTATGGCGTAACGTGAGTGGGACGCAAATGGGTGGTCGCTTCGCAAAAAGACCACCTTCGCGAAGCCTTCTACGCCTTCTAAGTCGTCTGAGTTCACACGGAGTTGCGGTTCTTTTCCTTCGTGCGCTTAATGGCGAATATCTGTCGTCGGCACTCGTCGTAGAGTATGGCCGTCCTTGGCTGAACCTCCTGGATGCCAAATCCGTGGTTAGAAATTGTTGCTAAAGTCTATGAACCACAGGACTCACATTTAGCCATCTGGCCACTTCTGTCTGACTTTGTCCTGCCTCTAGTCTCCCAATAGCTCGGCATCGCAGTTCTTGGATCAAATGATGCCTGGACGTCATTGTTACAATGACCTCCAGGCTATGCCAGATGTCTAATCTCAACCTCGCAGCGACAATTGCCGTCTTGCTCTGAGACATGCGCTTTTACGATCCTTGAAAATGATGTATTCCGACTGCAGCGCCACTATTTTGTATAATGTAGTATTGTTCAGCAACTTTTACTTAACAACATATTCAAATTTTAAACAGATTGGCCTAGTTATGAACATGCTATCCCTCTTTTTGTGATTTTCCCTCAATTTTTGATAACTAGTGTATGTATGTGTTATGTATATCTGTATCTATATATATGTGCGTATGTATATATATATACATATATGTATGTCAAAATTTTGATGCATTTTGGTACTTTTTTTTGTTTAACTGCTTACTGCTTGTCCAAGTGATACAGACTGGGTTTGGCGCGCTGCCAAAATTATACAAGTAACTCGCGAGGTACGGATGGACGGTTTTAGTGTCTGATATTTTGCTTTCTGGAGGACCGTTATGGAGGAACGTAATCCTAAGCTAAAAATTTTAATTATACGGTTAGAATCATAAAAATAGACTCAAAATATTTAAATATATCATACTATAATTGACGGCATAGTTTTGAGACATATATATTTCTAAGTGGCTCATATCCGACTAGATCGTGACATGGCTTATAAAATGCTGCAATTACATCCCTTCGTATAGATGAAGGGTCTATTCTCGGTTCTCGATCCAGCCATTTGTATCTTATGAGGAAAAAATAATAATAAAAGTAAGAATGTGTGCAGAATGTTCTTATAGCTTCACCAGAAAAAAACATTAATGATTCCGACATGGCTCTCATAAGCAGGCGGAGTTTAAAACCGCGTACACATACAAGGAACGAAGGTTTACGAACGAAGTTGTTCGCTAAATATACAAAGCAAATATACACACCCGAACGCATTTGTTGGCCTTTGCCACGGTTCGCTAACTAGGCGGTACATCAAAGGAAGCTCGTTAATCTTCATTAGCTGTAGTCCGCTGCATGTGTAGAGGGCCTGCAGTTCAGCTTGGAACGATTTGACTCTTTGCTTGAAAATATCATTTCGATTTGGATACTTAATTTCGTTGTTCCTCATCAAACTCATTCAATTATGCCAATTCTCTACAAGAAAATGAATGAATGGTTGGTTGCACAAGCTTTCAGTTTGTTAATGTGGACGGTCAACCGAATTTCAATCCGAATCATTTCATTGATATTTGGCCCAGTATTTTTTCGCTACCGTTCTTTCGCCCACGTTAGCTATATGTATACCCATCTTAAGGCTGATTGGTAATGAACTCTGGTTGTTCGCAGGTCTACGGAGGTCCTTCGAAAGCAGCATGTTCAGGGCCTGATTATGAACGCTGGGAGCCCCTGGGCAGATGCTATTTGGGGGCCCCTCATACGAACATTTGTAAAAATAAGAACTATCCATGGACAATACTATTAGAAGTACTAGGTGCATACACCAAGCGTGTGAGGAAAAGTTGTTAAAAATAAGGATTAAAAAATCGTTTGATTTAAATTTTTATTCAAATAAAGAATTAGACCAAACAACCCTGCATACGAGTCGTATATTTGACATTACAGTGTATGGCTGATAAGATGAAGCATTCATAAACATGTTTCACATCAAATTGAAAACTCCTTTCACCTTCTGCTGTACATCTGATACAACCTGATAGTTTAACATTTTTCCTAAAGCAGAAAGCGAAATTAAAACCTTTCACTTATCTGGCATCCTATCTATTTTGGTGTTGAGAAACATCGTTAAAGAGATTTTACATGTTAAAGAGGTCAGTTTTGGGGGCCCCTAGCATCAGGGGGCCCTGGGCAAAGTACCGATTTCCCCATGCGATAAAAAGGGCATGTTCCAAAATTTATAACCGGACTTTCCAGTGCTATTTTAATTCTAGAAAGACGGGAATTTGTTTTCTTACTAAAAAGACTGAACGCCGTCCTTTTGACGGTTAAAAATAAAATGAAGAATTTAAAATATATTTTTTTTTATATGGTAAAATACTTTAAATTTTGAACTATTGCATACCAATATATGATAAAATAATATATATTAGATATATTTTCATGCAGGTATGCCGAGTTGTCAACCACGTATGGTTTACCCGTAAAAATAATGCATGGTTTGTGCAGTCCTTATTTTTCTACACCAATATTTCCGAAGAACCGATATTTCTGTTATTTGTAAAAGGGGGAAAAGACGAAAAGTAACTAACCTTTTTTCCAGTATTATTTTAAAGATTTCTGCCTGTTTTCTATATTGCCGTCAAATTGACGGCTTTCAGTATTAGAAGGTATACAACACATTTTTCCCCCTTTTCTCTATGGAATATAATTTTGTAAATGTGTGTGCATATTTCGCGTGAAATCAGAAAAAGTCATAAAATTTCAGAAGCCTGAGGACATAAATACAGATATAGCGCTCAATAGTATATTCGAAACCGTAAAAATGACGGCAGCCGCCTTTCTAGTGTTGAGTGAGTATAAGACGTATAATTTAAGAATGTGTGCGAAAGTGGTTGTTATAAGGTTGTTATTTTCTCTCTATCATATGGGATAGAGAGAAAAATACTATTAAAAAATGTTTAAAAATATATCTAAAGTTACCTTTACTTAAGCAATTATTTTAACTTAAACAGACGTATTTATTTATTTTCATCGCATTCCTTATATAAATGCAAGAATTGGTTTAAATATGCATGTGCTCTAATGCCCTCTTTTATCTTCTCTGTGATTTTTGCTTTAAATCATATCTACATAGATTAAAAATCTTGGCTGAGAGATCTTGGCAGGAAAACTGTTTTGTTTTGATACAATTTTATGAAGATGTCTGATGAGATGTATTAATTTGCTTCTTTGTATGTTTCAAATATTAAACAACAAGCATAACGATCCAAGCAACTGTATAACGATTCTTGAATAAAAAAAAATCCAGGATTTCTTAAAAAATAAATCTTTTCAACCACATGAAATAAAGTATGTTAAAATTTTGCACTTCTGTCAGTATTAAATTGCAAAATAAATCAGTTTTCCTTTAATAGATTTGTCAGTTCATGTTGAATTTAGTTTTTATTACGAAAAATATTTTATATTTTCATTATAGTGAAATTCCTTTCTTTATTTTCTGGAAATTATTTAAGACATTTATTTTCCCTTATATGCTTGTTTTAGATTTAAATATGACATAATAATCTAAAAGTAAATCACCATTTATACTCTTCATTTAAAAAATTTCTTATCATATTCATGTTCACGTTGTAGGGCAATTCCTCTTTTCCTTTTTAGGAAATTACTTGAGACACTTATTATCCCTTATACGCTTGCTTTAGCTTTAAATATGTCATAATACATTTAAAACTATTTTTGATTATCAGCACTTATACTGTTCCTTAAAAAAATTACTTTCAAAAGACACTTTGGACCATTAAATAATTGAGACACTTATTTATCCTTAAATGTGTTTGTTTTAACTTTAAATATGTCGTAATGCTTCTAAAACTAATTTTAATTATCAGCATTTATACTCTTCATTTAAAAAAATTACTTGTCATATTCAAGTTTAGATTATTGGGAAATTCCTTTTTTTCCTTTTTAGGAAATTCTTTGAGACATTTATTTACCCTCAAAAGACCTTTTGGACCCTTAAATGATTGAGACATTTATTTATCCTTAAATGTGTTTTCTTTAGCTTTAAATATGTCATAATACATCTAAAACTAATTTTAATTATCAGCACTTATACTCTTCCTTTAAAAAATTACTTTCAAAAGACACTTTGGACCCTTAAATGATCGATACACTTATTTATCCTTAAATGTGTTTGTTTTAGCTTTAAATACGTCGTAATGCATCTAAAACTAATTTTAATTATCAGCACTTATACACTTCATTTAAAAAAAAAATACTTGTCATATTCAAGAGTACATTATAGGGAAATTCCTTTTTTTCCCTTTTAGGAAATTATTTGAGACATTTATTTACCCTTAAAAGACACTTTGGACCCTTAAATGATCGAGACACTTATTTATCCTTAAATGTGTTTGCTTTAGCTTTAAATATGTCATAATAAATATTACGCTAATTTTTTTTATCAGCACTAGTACTCTATATTTAAAAAATTTCTTGTCATAATCGGGTTCCCATTATAATGAAATTCATTTTTTCCTTTTTAGGAAATTATCTGAGACACTTATTTTCCCTTATATGCTTGGTTCAGCTATAAGTATGTCATAATAAATCTTAAACCAATTTTAATTATCAGCACTTGTACTCTACATTTGAAAAACTATTTTTCATATCAAGGTTCGTTGTGGTATTGGAGTTTATTTTACTATCAAATACGGCACGCAAAATTCACAGGAGTTGCAGAGCCTAAATTTTACAGCCCCGTATCTAAAGGAAAATTATTCACTGAAATGACTTCCTTCAATTCAAAATTTTCATGCGCAGCAGTAATATCTATCTACCTCTAAGCGGAGGAAAAGTAAAGAGGAACAGTTACAGTCGAACAAATATTGCGGGAAAGAATAGTGGTTTTCTGTTACGCATTAAAATGACTTCGCTTTAGCAGATTTTGCAATAAAATAAAGCTTTATAGTCTTCTTTAACCACGAAATTTCCGTACATTCGGATAATAAAATTTTAGATAGGGGCGATTTGTGGTAATAAATTTAAAATAACGGAGAACAAGTCAGTTTTAATTTATATTTTCAAAATTAAATGGTTAAAATTTTTTTATGACTTATCAGAGGATATTAAAAATTGTACATATATGTATTATAAAAGCATAGGAAAAAATCTAGATATAACTTGATAAATCCTGAGATAATTCATTTTATCAGATTTGCATGTGGGAAGGCAGAGAAAATTTTCTTTTAAAGTGTTTTTTTATGAGTACTGGATGGAATAATTATCTCTAATTACCACTCATTATGTCATCTGGACTCATCGAGCAAGATTATGGCAGGAGTTGAAGACTACGTTTTAAGCTGTCTAGAAACGTGAAATATGTCTCAACACCCAAATAATAGGAATCGCTAATTATTCAAAAACGTTACAGACCATTGCTAATTTAAATGCAAGGTGATATTCAAATAATATATATACATTCGCACACGTACACACACGCACACACACACACACACACACACACACACACATATATATATATATATGTATACACACACATATATATATATATATGTGTATATACACACATATATATATATATATATGTATATACACACACATATATATATATACACATATATACCGGGTGATCCAAAAGTCAGGACGAACTTTAAAAATGAATAATTCGAAAACGAATAAAGAAAAAAAAGATGCGGTTTGCACCAAACGGATGGAAAAGAAGCCGGGTTTTGTGTGGTAACGAAAAAAAAAAATAGTTCTGTTGGCGACCAACAGATGGCGCTGTCGGATTTCTGATATAGGATTATGCAAAGCATTAAATGATATAAAAAGGAGCAACTGCAGCAGGTAATGGTAGTCGAAGCTTATATGCATCGAAATGCTGTCCATAGTTGAGAAAGCCCTCTTAGTTAAACTGTATTATAAGAATTTGGAAAGTGCCATTGCGGCATTGCGAGTATATCGCTACATGAAGGGTATGCGAGATAGCAAAGGACCAATAACGTCTTCTGCATTGAACAAAATGATGAAATTTGAAGCTACAGGTTCTTTGGGCTACAGAAGCTACAGGTTCTTCACGTCCAAGAAGTGGACGCCCCTCACGACAGTGGAGCAGACGGTACAATCCATGTCGGTGGTTTCTGCATATGGGGAGCGCAGTGCTCGAGAAGTTTCGAGGCAGACAGGAGTGTCGTACGTAAGTGTCTGGAGAACACTGCGAATAACCCTGAAACAGTATCCCTACAAGTTGCAACATAACCAAGAACTGAAACCTCTTGACTTCGACTCTCACCAAGATTTTGCGAATTTGGTATTCAATAAGATGGAAGAGCAGCACGACTGGCTTCACACTGTGCTTTGGACAGATGAAGCGCATTTCACACTCGCTGGCGCCGTTAACACCCACAATTGTCGAGTGTGGACCACAGAAAATCCACATGCATTTGTTGAGGTACCCTTGCAACAGCCTAAAGTGACAATCTGGTGTGGCTTCACTGCTGATTTCATAATTGGTCCATTTTTTTTCGAGGAAGTCGCAAAGACGGGTTTCAAAACAGTTTCTGTCACTGGTCAGCGATATGCAGCACTGTTACAGAATAACATTAATCCTGAACTGCAAGCGCGACAGACACTCTAAACAGTCACCTTTATGCAAGATGGAGCACCACCTCATATTGCTCTGCCTGTGCAACGCCTGCTACGCTCAACATTTGGGGAGGATCGCATTATCAGTCGATGCTTTAATCACGCATGGCCTGCAAGATCTCCCAATCTGACACCCTGTCACTTTTGGCTGTGAGGATTCTTGAAATCAAAAGTGTACCGCTACCAACCGGCATCACTAGCAGTACTGAACGATGCTATCCGCCAAAATGTGTCTGCCATAACGCAAGAAATGCTACTCAATGCTGTGAACGGTGTGGTGACTCGTCTCACAGCGGTACTTCTGAATGATGGACAGCATATTGAACATTTACTATAATTAACTATAATTAAGCTGACTTGTAACTTGTAAACATTTTTTCATTTGTAAATCATCTTTTGGTGAAATAAAAAACTATAGCGCCATCTGTTGGTCACCAACAGAACTATTTTTTTTTCGTTGCCACACAAAACCCGGCTTCTTTTACATCCGTTTGGTGCAAACCGCATCTTTTTTCTTTATTCGTTTTCGAATTATTCATTTTTAAAGTTCGTCCTGACTTTTGGATCACCCGGTATATGTGTGTGCGTGTGCGTGTGGAAGGAAGTAATAATAACCTCCACCATTATTACTGTTGCGTATTCTAAATTCTCCTGAATAAAGCACGGCCCCTATTCCAAATTTCGACCTAGGAATAAACGAATTAACCAACTATTCTATTCCCTTCATTGCCCGCGCGAAACATTAAAGCTATTTTTAAACTCTAATAAAATACGGTAACGCGAGCATGATTCAGACATGATTCAAGCATGATTCGAAATGTCATGCGACGTTGAGTCATACCATCACGTGGTCAATGTCAGATGCCCGTTCCCAACCTATTATAGAATTCTAAACACCTAGCGCCCCATAGTATAAAAATAATTTTCGCTTGCTCTCGTTATCTCTCACTCCTCTGTCCCCTGTCCCCATTGCGTTGTGCTATCTCGCTGTTGTCCGTTGTCGTTATTGTTAAACATCATGTTGTCAACTTGCACCACTTCGTTCAACTATGTATTGCCGTGTACCTTCTTTAATGTTTTGCGTGCTCTTCAATGTGCTCCTTATATGTGGGAATCCATTTCTTGTACCGGTATATACATACATACATACATACATATATATATACACACACACACACACACACACACACACACACATATATATATATATATATATATATATATATATACAGAACGGTTAAATTAAAGTATCCCTGTTTGGTACGCCCTGGCGAGAAAAGCAGTAGACATAACGTCTTCATATTTGGAGGGTATACTTATCAGGCCATGGGGAATTGATTGGTGGAAAAAAAAAATTAGTTCCAACAAAGGACGCTAGGTGCAAATGGGGCGCTGTAATCGGTTGAAGGTAAGAAAAATGAAACATGACTGTACGAAGAAAGCAAAGAATACGAGGTGTCGGTAATTAACTTTATTAGTACAGTTCGTTACACATGCAGGAACTAAACTACGCTGACTAAGCTTTATGTTTGCTTATCGTAAGCTTTATGTAAGTTGTATACCGCAGGTAATGGATGATGTCGCAACCACTGTCGTTGAGCAGGCAAATTCGAACACAGAAGGAACATGCAGTGCTCGCGCCGTATCAAGGCAACTCGGATTGTCACACAGTGCGGTATGGAGGTGCATGCGGAAAACACTCAAAGCCTATCTGTATAAGCTCCAACGTTTACAAGAGTTAAAACATGGCGATTACGATCTGCGTGAAACGTTCGCTTTAACGTTCTTGGCACGTATGGAGATGGAGCCGAATTGGCTGTGCAATATCCTATGGACCGATGAGGCTCACTTTTACATATGCGGTACAGTAAACGCACATAACTGCCATATCTGTTTCACTGAGAATCCTCACTGGGTCCACCAAATGCCCCTGCATTCACCGCATGTGACTGTATGGATCGGCTTCACTGCGACCTTTATAATTGGGCCATTTTTCTTCGAGAAAATCACCCCGCAGGGACCAAAAACCTGTTCCGTGACTGCAGCACGTTATCGGGCTATGTTGCAAGGTGTGGTCATTCCAAAACACAAGCAGCGTGGATGTCTCGCTACAACGGTATTCCAACAAGACCCCTCCTCACTTTGGACGTGAGGTTCAACAATTGCTGCGACGTCATTTTACGGAGGATCGCATTATCAGCAGTGCATTTCCTACCAGATGACCTCCACGTTCACCCGACTTAACGCCGTGAGATATTTGACTTTGGGGTTACCTCAAAAATAAAGTTTTTCGGGGAACATAGGAAATCTGCCGGATTTGAAGAACAGCATCCTCTTGCACGTAAGCAACATCGGACCCGACCAGTTACACGCCGCTGTGGATCATGCTATAACACGGTGTCACGCGTTGGCCCTGAAGCACGGTGGACACATTGAAAACCACCTGTGAAATCTTTGTGTGCTGGTGTTACTACGCGCATGCCTTTCGTTTGCTTCTTCGTTTGCGTCAACATTTCTGTAGGATCGACTGTTCTTGTGTAACGAATTGTACTAATAATGTTAATTACCGACACCTCGTGTCCTTTCCTTTCTTTGTACAGTCATGTTTAATTTTCCTTACCTACAACCGATCGCAGCGCCTCATTTGCACCTAGCGGTCTTTGTTGGAACTATTTTTCTCACAATCAATTCCCCATGGCCTCATATGTATACCCTCCAAATATGAAGACGTTACATCCACTGCTTTTCTCGCCAGGGCGTCCCAAACAGGAATACTTTAATTTGAACCACCCTGTATATATATATATATATATATATATATATATATATATATATATATATATATATATATATATATATATATATATATATATATATATATATATATATATATATATATATATACATATATATATATACATATATATATATATATATATATATATATATATATATATATATATATATATATGCATATATATATATATATACTTATATATATATATATATACATATATATATATATATATATATATATATATATATATATATATATATATATATATATATATATATATATACATATATATAATTTTAGATGCACTCTTACCAAATTACCTATCGAACTTGTGCAGTTTAGTTAGGTGTATGTTTCAAACAAACTTCTCGGATAGGAATAAAATAATTCCCCGGAGCACACTATCCTTTTCATCCATTCTGTTTTATTAGGAGACGCTTTCTTTCGGATAAAAGGACGGGAGAGAGATAAATCGAGTTATTTTGCTTTGACTCTTAGGATTATATAGATTTACCTAGACCAGTTTATTGCATCTGATATACGGAGAGTTCCTTTGGATATACCTTTGTGAATAAAAGAAAAGAAAACAGAAGTAACATAGTACACTAGTGTCTCACCTTTTGAGAATTGTGTTACAGTGAAGTAAGATATCCTGAATAAGAAAAAAAATTTTGTCTAATGAATTTCTTATATACATCTTTTAGTGTAACTTTACCTGTACTTACATTTTAAGGAGTATGAATATCACGCTATTGTCTATCAGATGGTGTTTAGTAGTTTAAGGGGATGGTGGACGATTTTTGAAAATTTTCCTTCAGAGATATGAAACTTTGCATATATATTCATTAAAGTGTAACTATATTAAACACCTTAAAAAATTTTATAATTATTCAAACAAATTATATTTTAAAAATTGAAATTATTTTTTAAATGCTTCTTGCGATCCAATTTTTAACTTACCCCCTTAATTTTGCATTTATGTTGCTTATAAATACATTTTGAACAGAGTTATGTATTAATTTGTGCTTTCGTTGAATAGTTAAATTTTGGGAAATATTTTTATACTTGTACTCCGAATTTTCGGGAAATTTTTGTACTTTTCTATACTTAAGTTAAACTTTGATAATCTGAAAGATGTCGAAACCTTAAATGGATACATAACTTTATTTTGATGTATTAGAGGAGTCTTTATTATAAATTTTAGGAAATTCCGTCAAAAATTATAACGAAAGGAGCATTTCAAAGACTTGTAAATCTGGAAATTATACATTTTGAGGTAAAGCCATTTAAAAGATGTTTTTTCACATATCTTTAATACTTTCTTTTCTAAAGCCACCAAGCATTCCTATTACTTTTCACTACATAGTTTAAATGCATTTTATTCCAATATTTACATATTTTTAAAGTATTTATACACCCCAAACAATTCTAATATTTGTTCGATTTTTGGAAATTTGAAATTCCACCATATTCGTAAATAAATTGTGAAGAGGTAAATCCTAGTAAAAATATAAGGAGGAGGATTGATTTTGTGGTTACCCCACACTTCCAAAAGGTTTATTGACAACTACAGTAAATCCGTGAAATTTTTGTTGTTTGCATGCATAAGTTAGTGTACATATGTGTTAAGTTAGTGTTAAGTTCACACCCCCCCCCAAAAAAAAAATAATCCAGGTTGTTGTATTGTTCCATGGCAATTTATTCTAAAAAAATCACATATACTATGCAAGCTTTTCATTTTCTCTATCCTTTTGATTTTCTTGCTAGTACTTCTTGTTCCGGATATTTTACAAGGAATTGCTAAATTTCTGATAGATAACAAAGGAGATAGAAAAGTTTTTTTTTCCTTTATCATGGTCTGTTTCACTTAGATCCGTAAGATTACCTTAGGTCCTATATTTTATAAGGTATAGCTATATTTCTGACAGATGACAAGGAGGATAGAAAAGAAGGAGTGTTTCATTTCGATCTTATGTTTTATACGGAATTGATATTATCGCAGACAGATGACAAGGCAGATAGCAAAAGTGGGCTGTTTCACTTTGAGCTGTAGGAATACCTCAGATCTTAAGGGTACAGGAAAAGGATACTTAAAGCTAATAAAAAATAGCTTTGGATTTTACCATGTCTTACACATTTTCTCCAAAATATTTTCTGTTGTGTGCTTAAATAACTATGCAGCATTGTCGTTTAGCAAATCAATTTTAAGCAGTTTTATTTTTCTTTACTAGGTAATCCTGCCTTTCTGGTGTATAAGAGATAAAATGTATAGAAACGGAGGATATTGGGCATCGAACATTTAAAGCCCTCCTTTTTATATAAAAAAGGACAAAAATAATCAAACATTTATGTTCCAAAATCTACCAAACCTAAACCCAAAATGACAAACCTAAAACATTTTATCACCTCTTTTTTTTTCAAACTACATTACTCAACAGAGAAAAATTAGGATGTGACGACATAAAATCATCAACGTCTTTGATCTGTAAATGTAACCATTAAAAACTTTTAAAAGAAATTTTTCATCTTTAGATTGGAATCAAGCTTATCTAGCCCCAACAATTACTCTTGAAATTACTCGGAATGTTTTTAAAAGCAGCCATTCTATGCGTAATATCCATAGATCAATATTTCAATAACTTTGAAATTCATCTTAGAGATCCAATTAAACATTATCTTCTGTGCTTAGTCTTTAAACATTTTCTTTAATTCTAACTCAAAATATAAATAAACCAATTTTATCAAGTCATCTGGATATGATAATGTTAGGCAATATTAAAAAAAAGGAAAAAGGATTAATGCAAAGTGCTGCCATTTCTAGCAGCTTAAAATTAACTACTATTTTTACACGAGTTAAAAATTCAAGGTGAAGAAATTAATTAATATAACATTTTGTGAGCATATTGATTTGTCAGTACAAACTCTATCTTGAAAAGGATTCTGGATCTTGTCATTATTCGTGAGTATTTCTCCCGGATTCATATTTGGGATTCTGTTGCATTTGGCACAAATAATGTGCTCAATAAGTTTAATTTTTAAAAATTATTTTTTGGATAGGGGTTAATATAAGTAAAAAACTATGTAATATCTTCTATGATTTTAAAGTAAATATTTTAAACTTAATGTAATATTTTAAAATCACCAAAAGAGGGATAACACGTTCAAAACCAGGTCAATCTGTTTAAAATTTGAATATGTTGTCAAGTAAAAGGTGCTGAACAATATTACATTATGCAAAATAGTGGCGCTGCAGTCGGAATACGTCATTTGCGAGGAGCATAAAAGGTCATGTCTCAGAGCAAGACGATAATTGTAGCTGCGAGGCTGAGATTAAACATCTGGCATAGCAAAATTGTAACAATGACCTCCAGGCATCAATTGACCGAAAAACTGCGATGGCGAGCTATTGGGAGACTAGAGGCAGGACAAAGTTAGACAGAAGTGGCCAGATGGCTAAATGTGAGTCCGTCTGTGGTTTATAGACTTTGGCAGCAATTTCTAACCACGGATTCGGCATCCAGGAGGTTCAGCCAAGGACGGCCATACGCTACGACGAGTGCTGATGACCGATATTTGTCATTATGCGCACGAAGGAATAGAACCGCTACTCCGTCTGAACTCATCCTCCCTCACTGCAAGCTCCGGAAGGTTTGTATCAACGTCAACCGTGCGTAGAAGGCTTCACGAAGGTGGTCTTTTTGCGAGGCGACCAGCCATTTCCGTCCCGCTCACGTTACGCCATAGGCAGGAACGTTTGCAGTGGGCACGTCAACATGTCCACTTTACGCGTGATTAATGGAAGGCTATTCTCTTTACGGATGAGTCCAGGTTTAGCCTCAAAAGAGATAGTAGGCGAATTTTGATTTGGAGAGAACATGGAACTCGTTTTCATCCATCACACATCCGTGAAAGAGATGCATACGGATCAGGCAGTGTCTGTGTTTGTGGTTTTATCTCTTTGGGTGGACGCATAGACTTCCATGACTATCCCCGTGGAAATGTGAATGCTCACACCTATAGAGATGACATCCTTGATGCTTATGAGCGCCCTTATGCCGAGGAAATAGGTGATGCTTTCGTGCTACAGGACGATAACGCGAGACCGCACATGGCTCGTATTGTGGATGCTTAACTTGAGCAGGAAACAATTCAGCGCATGGAGTGGCCAGCTCGATCACTGGACTTGAATACTATCGAGCATGTTTAGGACGCTTTAGGACGACGTATAGCTGCTCTCAGTCCTCCTCCTAGCACCCTAGCCACGCTTTCAACTGCTTTGCAAGAGCAATGGCTCTGACTTCGTACCGAACTCATTGACAGCATCACACATTGCCGTATGTGCTGTATTGCTTCTCAGGGGGATCATACGCCATAGTAAAGGTAGTTTTCCTACACCAAACTGACATATCCAATTTGTTCATTGTATACATATGCTAGTTTCTATAATACCATAATTGTCTGGTGATTTCTTTTTACGCTATTTTATACCTACCTATGTGTTGTATAATGTGTATAAGGTTCATTAAATTCTACACGTAATTTTTTGAGTAATCGCTATTTTTGTGACTTTCCCTTAGTTTTTGATAACCAGTGTATATATAAATTACACTCCGTAATAGAGAAGGAAATTTTGAAAAGGTAATCATATTTTTTAATTTGATATATTCAGTGAAAAAAATGTGTATACTATACTTTGTTTTAAAAGTGAACAATTTCCACAGGGAGAAAGAAATTCTTAAATAATTAAGATAGAAGAGTAAAAAAAATCTCTTCATTACATCGTACAATTTAAATAAAAAATCAGCAAATACAAGTCGACAATTGGTGGAATTTTTTCTTCATAGTTTAAAATGGATCTGAGTAAATCCAATGTAATTAATACCCAGTAGCCTTAGCGGTCCACCTTCATGTAATCTAAAATACACAAAACGCATTTAAATTATTATTAATTTTTAAATAGTCATATACCCATTTTACCCCCCAGCGTTTCCAATACAAGGTTTCAACATCAGTAGTCAATTCACCTTAAGAGCCGCCTCTGAAAACCTCTTTAAAATTTATTGAGGCTTGATTTTTAAGCATGAAACGAACTTGCTTTCTTGTCCCTACAGTTTTCGATAACATTTTTGTGTTAAGGGGAAAAGGGACCTTCAACCTCGAATTTTTAAAAAAAATTTCAGTTTTTAACTCTATTTACACTAAAGAACCCAAAAAAGTGGCACAAGCGGGCGTATGTAAATAACGGAGATATGCAACCAATCAACGAAACGCGATGCGGTCGGCAGTACCTATATAAGACAACAAGTGTCTGGTGAAGCTGTTAGATCAGTTCCTGCACCTACAATGGCAGGTTATCACGATTTATGTGACTTTGAACGTGGAGTTATGGTCGGCGCACGAGATATGGGACATAGCATCTCCGACCGCGATGCGGCAAGAAAAAGACCTAGAATGAACGGGACCGACGAGACGAGACGACTGGCCGACTATTGACGAGAATCCTTAACGGACATAGACGTGCAACACTTCGTCAAATTGCTGCGTATTTTAATGCTGGGGCATCTCCAAGTGTCAACCTGTGAACTGTTCAACGTACCGACATTGATATGGTCTTTCGGAGCCGCAGGCCCACTCGTGTACTGCTGTTGACTGCACGGCACAAAGTTTTATGCCTCGCCTGGGCCCGTCAACACCTCCATTAACTGTTGATTACAGGAAACACGTTGCCTGATCTGACGAGTCTCATTTTGAGTTGTATCGGGAGGAGGGACGTGTACAGGTATGGAGACAACCTCATGAATACATCATATACCTTACATGTCAACAGGGGAATGTTCAAGTTGGTGGAGCCTCTGTGACGGTATGGGACGTGTGTAGTTGGAGTGATATAGGACCCCTGATATGTCTAGAGACGACTCTGACAGGTGAAAGGTACATAAGCATCCTGTCCGATCATCTACACCCATTCATGTCCATTGTGCATTCCGACGGACTGGGAGAATTCCAGCAGGACGATGCGACACGCAAATTCACCGACAGTTGCTACCGAGTGGCTATATGATCACTCTTCTGACTTGAGACATTTCCACTGTCCACCTAAATCCCCAGACATGAACATTATTGAGCCTATCTGGGCAATCTGCCCATTGTGTGTTCTGACCGACTTGGACAATTCCAGCAGGACAATGTGACACCCCACACAGAGAGTTGCTACTGAGTGGCTCCAGGATCACTCTTCTGACTTAAGACACTTCTATTGTTCTAAATCCCCAGACATCAACATTATTGAGCACATCTGGGATGCCTTGCAACGTGCTGCTAAGAGGATATCTCCCTCGCACTCCTATGGATTTGTGGATTGTCCTGCAGGATTCATGCTGTGAATTGCCTCCACGATACCTTTAGACATTAGTCGAGTCCATGCCATATCGT
The DNA here is from genome assembly GCA_907164885.2 of Dolomedes plantarius. Taxonomy (NCBI): domain Eukaryota; kingdom Metazoa; phylum Arthropoda; class Arachnida; order Araneae; family Dolomedidae; genus Dolomedes; species Dolomedes plantarius. The sequence continues at coordinate 138,457,362 of OU015493.1, read as the reverse complement.
GTTGCAGCACTTTTGCGAGTTTGTGGAGGTCCTACACGATATTAGGCAAGTGTACCAGCTTTTTTGGCTCTTCAGTGTATAAAAGGAGAATAATTTGTAACTACATCGAAGACCCTTAGAATTCAGAATAATAATTTTTTGGAAGAATAATGCCTGTTTTTCAAAAAAAAATTCAAAATGTTCCATGCATATTCAAAATCATTTAAAAACCTTAATTTTTTTTAATCGAAGATTACCGTATATAAATTAACCTAAATTGTGCATTGATTTACTTTTTTATGAAACTAAAGTCATATATAATTGTTTTTTAAATTTCCAGCTATTATTTTATGCTTTTTTTTATGTTTTTGCTATATTTCATGGCATATAAATTTTAAAAAAAATAGCGGTTACAAAAAATGACAGGTCATGAGAAATTTGGAAGAAATTAGAAGAAAATGGCTGCGTATGGAGCATTTTGAAAAATGCTGACATTTTTGAAGACTTTTTTTGAAAAACAGGTCTTCTTCCTGTACAAATACTTATTTGGGAATTCTAAGTGTCTTCAATGTAATAGAAAATAATATTAATTATTCTCATGTTGTGTGTAGAGTAAAACATTGAAAATTTAAAAAAAAAGATGTTGGAGGTTCTTTTGTCCTTTCAAACAAACATTGTAAATAGTAATTTTTAATGGTAAACAAACGAAAATCCAAATTCCCGATTGATCGTTTAAACTACGATAAAATCTCAATCTCGTTTTACATTCGCTTGCGATAGAAAGCATTATATTTGGTATAATTTGACATAATTTACCTGGAAAGTTCTGTATTTTAGCAAAAGAAACGCAAAAGTACATTTGTATACAGTAAAAATCCAAGCTACGAGGTTTTTTTTTTTTGAAGATATAGAGGGTATGCTATCCTTAAGCAATTTTCTAGAGGAGAATGAAAGTCATTTCCTAAAGAAGTGTACTATTCTTTTCTTCTGTAATTGACATATGAGGGGGACTTATAAATAGATTTACTTATTTTTGGCTCGCTGTATAAAAAGGATACCTAGAACAATTTGCTATTCCGCTGACTCTGTATTTTCTAGAAAATGCTTTTACAAGTAATGCATAAATGTAATTAAAAAAGCACACCAAAAATAGCCTTCATTTCTTGTATTTCTTTTCTTTGTAAGCCATCAAAATGTTCAGTCAAATACAGAAAATAATTTAAAAGTACGCAGAATTCAGTGCTTCTCGGTAATTATTCTTTTGGGGCGGTAATAATATATCATCGAAAATAATGGATAATAGCTAAAGAAGCAAGTACAACTTAATATTTCAGTGCATTAAACATAGTGACATTATATTTTAATGTGTGAGAGACTTACCCAAAACAGCTGTTTGAAAAACAGTAAACACTGGGAAATGTACAAACACAATTGAATACGATAACATCTGAAAAAACGAGAAAAGAAAAGAATTTTAAACAGAATATCGTATTAAAACATTACACTAAAAGCACTTTAAAATACATTAAGAGTGTGTTTCCTCCCATATTAAAAGTTCTAAATTAAAAATGAAAGCATAAATTCTTTAGGTAATACATTTTAACTCTTGGACTTCGCTGTCAGTTTTTAACACACTATTTTAAAAATAAAAATAAAGAATTATTCTTAGAATTACTTTAATCATACATCGCATATTTATGTGCATAATGATAAATACAGGCGGATAATACAAAAATATAGGAGGTAGTTGGAGAGAGTTATTTGGAGCGACAATTTTTTTTTCTTCCTTTCAGATACGTGTTTAGATGCACCTTTGGGATAAATAATGGTCCAGAAGATATTATGTCTGAAATTTTCGTTCTTTGTTTTGTGCCAGATATTTTATTTGGGCTTTGGCTGCGTTCCAACTTTTAAAATAAGGAATTTCTTAAAAAGACAAGACTGATGAATATTGCCATATTGAATGACAGATATTTGAGATACACTCATACTATATATAAATACATAATTGCACATATATACCCACAAATATACATACGTACTTTATATATACACATATATATGAAATTTAATTATTTATTTATTAGCTTATATATTAAGTGTTTCGATGTCCGTAACATTTTTAACGAAAAAGACTTTGACATACGTATTTATTTTTACTTTATGTTTCACTGTCAGAATTTTGTGTGTGCATATATATAAAAATCCAAGGAGTATTTTTAATAAAAAAATTCTCACGTGTTTAATAATAATAAAGAAAAGTTACAAACTTAAAATCTTTCAAATTAAAATTTGACTATTAATTCAACAACAAAGTCAAGTGAAAGCTATACTGCTAAAAAATAACCATTTTAAAAAAAATCGAAATAAAGGCAGTTTTAAAGTCAGCTCATTTGTGTTTTTTTTTGTTTGTTTGTTTTCTAAATTTGATATTTCAAACAAAATATACATGTAAAATAACTCAGGGCAAATAAAAATGATTATGTCAGGAAAGCCCCGATCACCTGTCCAAACACATGAGCTAATTCTATCCTCTGTGATAATGTATTGTAAACAGTGAAGTACAAAAGAATTTTGAATGAGATCTCAAATCGCTAAGATTCCAAATCTTTGAACATATTTTTAATTTGTTAAATTCTGGAGACATCATATGCATTTTAATTTGTCTCATTTTGATGGCACGCAAAGTTCCTATTGTGTTTACCTTACAAAATTGTTTTTGGTTATTTTTGGTTTTTGCACGCTTCAACTAATACAAATTGCATTAATTGGAATCTTTTTAATATGTTTGACAGAAGATCTAAGTCAGTAATAAACGTTTTTCTCTGAATGATGCCTAACACGATGCTTTAAGAAAAAAAAAATTTCAGGTAGTCTCTTCTAACGAAACTACCGCGGGTTATTAACGTAGGATTAATTATCGTTGCTTACCTCTTTTGTATGCATATTGTGTATATGTATGTGTTATCTGACTGTCTGTCAAAATTGTGACGCATTTTGATACTTTTCTGTTTAACTGTTTAATTCTTGCCCAGGCGATACAGACTGGGATTGGCAACCTGCCAAAATTATAACTCGCGAGGACGGATGGACAGACGGTTTTAGCGTCTGAAATTTTGCTTTCTGAAGAACCGTTATGGAGGAACGTAGTCCTACGTTAAAACAGACACGCCCCTCTCTCTCTCTGACAGACACACACACACACACACCTGTCTTTCCTATGCCCTTTCAGGGCTTGATGGTTTTAGCGCTTCCTATTGGGCACCACAAATGTTGGAGTCCAACTTCTGCCTGATGCCACCAAAATGTATATCGAGCAACCCCCAAGGGCGACATCTTAGGGGAGGGAGACTTGTACCTTCTTCCTTCCCCTACAAACCCCGCGGATGATCTTTCCGGCGGCGGCGTACAGATCTTAGCGTGCCCATACCTTGCGTAGACACGAACGGATTCTGCGCCTCAGCTACGAATCCCGACGCGCTAACATCAAGGTAGCTCTGGGCTGAGGGAGATCCTTAACTTATTGAATAAAAACCTTCTTTAGCGGCATTATTATTTAGATTCATCAACCCTGAATTGATGCAGTACTGATCACTCCATCATCGCTATTACGATCTAACTTTCCACACTGCCTCTGTCGTATTCTTACTAAGAATCGCTATGGATTTTAGGTAATTAAATTGTAGTATTGTACGATCATTTACTTTGGTCTCGATTGGTTAGAACCATGACCTTTATTTCCAAAGGTGTCAGTCCTGAATCCTACTTTCAGCAAATGGTCGTTACAATTCTTCTTGAATAGACTAAGCTAAGAATAGATCTATCCGTTTAAGTAACGACTTCCATTGCTGGACTTTGTCGAGTTTCAAATACATTTACATGAAAATCAATACCCCCTGGATGTAACTAAAAATACATCGTAGAAAAAACTTACAAAGTGTTTTCAGAGACACAGGAATATATCGAGACAGCTGGTTTTGTTATACTATTCTTGCTAAATATATTTGTTCATTCTTTTTAACATCCTATCTCTACAAACTCTCCTTTTTGTCTTGTTAATTTTAATATATTATGTAAATCTTTCAGACATTTTAAAACTTACACACACACACACACATATATATATATATATATATATATATATATATATATATATTAGGATGCTTATTTTGTCCGTCATCAATGAAGAACAAAAGGAGTTCATTCATGAATTTTAAGACCATTCGTATTTTGATGAAAACGAGAGCATTACTTCCGTGGAATTGGATAGTGTTCCTTTTGTGAAAAAAAACTGTCGATAATACGTACAGCGAGATGTTTAAGACTGCTGTGTACTAACCCTATTGGATTCGCTCCCCTCAATGTTAAACTATGGACAAAATGTATCTACTATTTACAGCTGCATAAATGCTGATAATCAAAGAATTTAGGAACGTTTAAACCCCAATATACCAGATTTTCCCCCCTAATAGTTCAAAATTTAAACTATTATTTTCATTTTATTAAAACGAAAAATGCCCTAGGGTGTAAAATTTCTTACTCTATTACAGAGTACATTAAAAAAAATCTTTCAATCAAAGTCGGCAAATGTTGGACAAATTTTCTCCATGGGTTAACATTGAGGTGAGCGAATCCAATAGATTTTGTACACAGCAGTCTAATTTTACTGGTGTGCTTTGGAATACACGAGTTTGGATCCCTTCGCAAAAACAACTCCTGAAAAAATTGAGAGAAATCTGCTTTATTATTGTTATCTGCAATTCGTATGCTATCCATAAAATGAAGGATATTTTCTTAATTTTTAATGTACATCAAGATAACATGCGAAAATGTCAAACCGAGCAGTTTTTACTATGTATAAGGTAACATAATGTAAGATTTAATTCTATATTTTCTATTCCTTCTTTCACTTATAGGTCGGCTGTAAAGAGAGACTTTCTGTAAAAACATATAAAAATGAAAAAATAATTCAGATTATTGTATTTAAAGTGTAGATGTATAGTAGCAATCTCTAAATAAATAATCAAAATTTTGCCTTTGAAACATGCTAATTTTTTTAAACGAAAATACTCTTTCGTTGTAAAGATAATAATGTAAACTTAAGATTAATTTTTCAATACATATCTTTATCTCTCAAAGTCCATTTGTCTCACCGATTTAAATGCACTCAAGCCCTTCTGGCTAGTTTTTGTTATGTCCTCCAGTATCTCGTCCATCCAATTAGCAAGATCAGCAAAATTTTTACGGGACGCCTCGCAGTTTGGACTTAAAGATAGCAAGATTCATACTCCAGGAGATTATTTCTGGGAAGAGCCGCATTAAGCGATCTGAGAGGGTACTAAATTAATATACAGCGACCAGGATCGCATTAACCTAGCTTAGTTGGCTTGCTATAGCAGATCTGAGTGGGTACTAGGCTTCTCTGATAATATAGAAACGAACCTATCACAATCGGATCAGACAGAAAAATTTGGAAGACATTTTTGATCATAAGGCGTGTTCTGGGGACAAAGCAAAATCGCCTTATAATAGACATGGTCTCTAAAACATACATTTTTGCCACCAACTTTACCTTACTGAATTCCTTTTATTGCGACATTCTCAGTAAATCATCAATGCCGAATTCATGTTTACCCCGTAACAGTACCCTGTTTTATATCGGTGGGCTACCATGCTTGATTATATAGATTCCGCTGTGAATATCTTAGATCCTAAAAGACGAAGAACATTGCCTCTTACAATTTGTTTACCTCTAAGGTTGTTTTTCAAAGCCATCAATCAGCTTTGTTTCTCACGATTCAAAGCCCATTTTTACATTCAGTAAAATACCATTAAAACTTCAAAAAGTATGATATTTAAGTTTAAACTCATACGGGTGGAGAAATTATCATCCATTTTCTGGAAAAACTGCTATATTCAAATGAACAATCTGAAAAATTCTATCAAAATAAATGTCTTTAAAAACATAAATCCTAGTCACTCAGCTCAAGTTTAAGTCATTTATTTCAGCATTGGTAAACACCAAATTTTAATATTCTTCAGGTTAATTGTGTAATTGTAAAACATTTAAATATAGGTATGCTGTATTGCAATAATGTTGTTTAAAAACTTATTGCAATACAGCATAAGTTAATATACAGCGACAATACAGCTAAATTTTTCTCTCAGTCCTGGAACAAGGAGGAGATGCATATATATATATATACACATTCCCGTTTACTTACTCTTTCAAAGCATCATATTTCCCATAATCTATGAGTTGTAAAATAGTACATACTTCAAAAATAAAACAGTAAAATCCACTTTGCGATTGATAACATTACATTTTCATAAGTAACTCAAAGATTAAATATACCAAGCATGAAAAGGAATCGTTTGACTCCCATTATTTACCTCAAACAACTTCATGAGAAAAATAGTGACTAATTAATTTTTAACCTAGTCATAAACTTTTCGGCAGTGTTTATAATTAGGGAAAAATCAGTCTAAAAGTATTTAATTCAAAGTTGAAAATTTATTAGAGTAAAGTGTGGAGTAATAACTTTTTGCACGATAAATAATTTGTTGAGTTTGATCTAAATTCACGTCTTTCTTTTTCGGAAGATAATATTGTTTAAAATCTATTCATTGCTAAACAACTAGAGTCTCAAAAATGCGTTACTTTTCGATGATGCACCCTTTGCTTCATCCATCAAAATATTTTACGCAATCAGTTATGTACCATTTATCATTAGTTACTTTGCGAAAACAGCATTCTTTAATATTATCAGTGTCAGATAATATTAAAACAAAGTTTGAGCAAAATTTTCGCCAAAGTTTTCCTTCTAATTAATAACTTAAAACAAATTTTGAATGGTTTGGGAGGCAGGAGAAAATTTTCTTACTCGCATAATATTTTAGCGCTAATTCGTTTTCTACTAACTATTCAAAATTACTTTTTTTTATAGGGAGCTGTTTAGTTCCTACGCATGTGTCTTTTAAGTAACATTTTATTATGATTAGTTTATCAGTTTGGTTACTTTTCTTTTGAAAACGAATTATTATGTTTTTTTCGGAGAGAAAAGTTGTATTATAAAGTTGTAATTCTAATATATTCCTATACAAAGGAACATCTAAAGAGATGGACTGTACTTCTTTTGTTGTTGTTGTTGTTGTTGTATCTACGAAGTGCAGAAAAAAGAGTCTTAAATAGGACTAAAAGTCTGGATAACAGAAGCTGCCAGATCAGGTGCCTATAGGCTGTAGATGAGTTGACAGCGAACGACAAAACAGACAAAACGAACGGCAAAACAGACAAAACGAACGACAAAACAGACAAAAAGAACTTCAAAACGGCAGCCACAATGGCTGGACAGTCAACGATATGTTCTGCAGAAAGCTGGGTTTCTGGCAATTTCTACAGCTGACAAAGGGTGTTTTGCCGTCAGGGTGGTTTTTCATACCCTTAACCCTTCAACGGGCGCGCCAATGTTTTGAACACCAGCAAGCGTGCCAATTTTTGGAACACCAGCAAGCGCGCGTGGCACGAAGTGCAACGTCTCTTTCAACCTTGATTATTCCTTTTGTAATAAACTTTTTTTTTTCAAATTGAAAATAATAATTCTGAGTTTTATGACAAGATATAAAATGTTTATAATATTGAGATATATTTATAATTAAAGGCCAAAGAATGCAGATACAATCACCTTATTTCAAAACTGTCCGGTTTATTGGATCTAAGGACAACTTGCGAATGGATTCCTATTATATCCAAAAACCAAAAAAATTATGAGATTGTCCATCTTTGTAATATGCGGATACCGTGTAATAGCTGCATATTTGATTGAACTCCTGCTTTTGTCGTATTGTAATCCAGTATAATCGTTGGTTTACCACGGTTAAATTACGACTACCAATGAATCAAACGAATACAAGGGTCAGAAAATCAGACCTGCATTAGAAAAGGGTATAGCTATAAATAGAAACTGCTTAGAACATCCAAACCTTACATGTAAAAAACAAACAATTCAAAATTACGAAAATGTTGCACTCTGTACACGGGCGCGCCCGCTGAAGGGTTAAAGTGATTAGTTCTTAGTCTAGCTATTGTACATTGACCTGGGACTATTAAAGTACGAAATGAGGGATTTCTTTAGGGGATTTTTGGATAATCTGCATGTGGCTACGGCGTTAATATCAGCTAGTGTAATGGAAGAAGAGGTTTGGGCCAAGTTTCGCGTGTACTTCTTTTGTGAGGGATAAACATTAATTTAAATTTTATTTCACAAATGCTACTCACAAACAAGTCACTCATATGCCTAACCAGGCGGATTTTGTAGCGAAACTAGATGATGCAAGTAAGATATTTCGTGTTTTCCTGTTTCCCAAAGAAAATAATCGTATAATATGAAAAACTTAAAATGAAAATGTCTTGCTGAGACTATGTAAGCTTAAAATGTGTTTGAATAAATAATATTTATCCTAAAAACCTATCCTTTGTATTCGCACATTCCAATTTTAGCACAATTTTAGATTGAAAGTTTCAGCGTAAAGTATGGATATCTAAAATAAGATAGTTTTGAAAGGGTGACTAGAGCTTCAAATAGTTCAGATGATCGTTTAAAACAAAATATAATTATTGTAAGTGAGAAGCTAGTCTGCTCTGACATTTACAGCCTATATTTGTTTTTCTTTTCTTATATTCTCTCGTGTCCACATTCCGAGAAGTCCAAGGACGAAAAGTGAAATTTTATGTCCAACAGTGACCAAAATGTTGGACTTGAATGGGTCTGTCCGATGTATTATGCAGCGTATGCATAGTTTACGATATTAAGGTGTGCGAGCGCATTTGGCAGCTATAGTGAATATCCTGATAAACACTGATCCCTACTAATCCGGAATGTTACTTGGCGTTAAATAGGAGAATATACTGAAATTCCGCTAAGATACTGGATGTGCAGAAACCATTTTGAAGGACGATTTACGGCTGATTTCAAAATAGCGTTGCTTTGATTAAGTAATACTAAGGAAGTACTTTAGTGTTCACAAGTATTAGCTTCAACTAAGCGTTAGAAGTTAGAAACGGTTCATTCTAATCGTTCTACTCCCTGGAAGCGGCAATATACATGGTGTTTCAAAAAGAATCATTCGGTTTAAAAAATCATATCTATTCATCTTTTAATCCGTTTTGATCGAATAATTTATAGGCAGAAAGAGGGAAATCTCGAGTTTCACGCAGTTGCCGACAAATAGCGCTATCACTCTTCCTTCGCCTGCCACTTCAGTGTTTGTAAAGATTCTGTTGTGCACAACAGAAATTATTTTGTGTTCTACGCTTTGCGAAGTGTCCGTAACAACTGTTCAGCGTTATTTTCGTCGACAAAACCCTGGTAGATTGAAGTTCCTAACTCTCAGAGCGTTAGACGATGGTATAAACAATTCCAAGACACGTGTTGTCTATGTACGCATAACAGCCATGGAAGCAGTGTATGGAGATATGGTCACAAAAGTTTGGGACGAATTTGCCTACTGTATAGACATATGTCTTGCATCCAAAGGTGGGCACATTGAACACCTTTAATTTGGTTTGTAAAAAAACTTTATGATTAGCCATGTAATATAAAATTAATTTTAAGTTTCTATGTTCAATATTTTTTATAATATACTCATTTCAAATCGGGTGATTCTTTTTGAAGCACCCTGTATTATTTGTTGTTAAAGCTCTTCTGCAGTTAAATTTTACTTCAAATATTGGCTCCCTGAACTAAAATAGAGTAAGCACTTCAAATTTTTTTTGAATGGAACTCAAGTATATCTTGTGTACTCTCACCATACTGCATGTTCATACACATAACATATTGGCAACACTTTATTGCAGTCATAAAGGGAATTAAGCATTACCAATTTTGTAAAAAATTAAAAAATAAAAATGTTTTAAAATAGAGTTCATTTAACACATTAAATGATTAGGGAAAATTAGGAACTATTTTGATGTTCCCATGATATAATTTACCATTTATTTTTGTTATTTAGCTTTGGAAAACCTTTTGTTCTTATAAACCTAATTACCATAAAGACTTGATCTTGAAAATTGCATTACGATGTATAGTAGGTCTGCACAACTCGAAATGTGATGAGGGCCATATTACAAGGAGTGTTCAAATGAAAAGGTACGAAACGGCGTAAAAACCAGACTGGTGGAAATTTTAATATGCCGCTTTGGGATAACGTAGTGAGACAACTAGGGACGCGGATGTAGTGTCCGACGTGGTTGTACGCATGCGCGGGTACCCACACTTTACGGAGGAGAGAAACAGGCAGTTGTGTATTCCGTCCAGTTGACGCTGCAGTGCGTGTGAGGACATCATGGCGTTCACACTGCAAAATTCGACCTCAGCAGGCAAGGTAATGATCACCGTCTTTTTCGTCGTCGTATACTAATCGAATACCTCGAGCAGAGAAAAACCATTAACATTGATGTGTGCTGTGAGACACTCCGTAGCCTACGCAAGTCCATCAAGAGAAAACGGTCTGGGCTGCTCACAGAGGTAGGGATTCTGCTCCACGATAACGCGCGTCCACATGTCTCCAGGGTCACACAAAGTGTATTGGCCAAGTTCAAGTGGGAGCAGCTTGAGCATCCGCCCTACAGCCCGGACATGTTACCCTGCGACTTCCATCTTTTTGGTTCGCTAAAATAACATCTCATAGAGAAGCTCTTCAACTCGGACGACGAAATGAAGGACACAGTGGAGGACTGGCTCTTCTCACAGCGACAGAAATTCTGGGAACATGGAATCCTTCGGCTCGTAAACAGTGGGATAGTTGTGCTCAGGCCTCTGGTGATTACTTTTAAAAAAATACTTTATAACGCGCGCCCACATGTCTCCAGGGTCACACAAAGTGTATTGGCCAAGTTCAAGTGGGAGCAGCTTGAGCATCCGCCCTACAGCCCGGACATGTTACCCTGCGACTTCCATCTTTTTGGTTCGCTAAAATAACATCTCATAGAGAAGATCTTCAACTCGGACGACGAAATGAAGGACACAGTGGAGGACTGGCTCTTCTCACAGCGACAGAAATTCTGGGAACATGGAATCCTTCGGCTCGTAAACAGTGGGATAGTTGTGCTCAGGCCTCTGGTGATTACTTTTAAAAAAATACTTTATAACGCGCGCCCACATGTCTCCAGGGTCACACAAAGTGTATTGGCCAAGTTCAAGTGGGAGCAGCTTGATCATCCGCCCTACATCCCGGTCATGTTACCCTGCGACTTCCATCTTTTTGGTTCGCTAAAATAACATCTCATAGAGAAGCTCTTCAACTCAGACGACGAAATGAAAGACACAGTGGAGGACTGGCTCTTCTCACAGCTACAGAAATTCTGGGAACATGGAATCCTTCGGCTCGTAAACAGTGGGATAGTTGTGCTCAGGCCTCTGGTGATTACTTTTAAAAAAAGACTTTATAACGCGCGCCCACATGTCTCCAGGGTCACACAAAGTGTATTGGCCAAGTTCAAGTGGGAGCAGCTTGAGCATCCGCCCTACAGCCCGGACATGTTACCCTGCGACTTCCATCTTTTTGGTTCGCTAAAATAACATCTCATAGAGAAGATCTTCAACTCGGACGACGAAATGAAGGACACAGTGGAGGACTGGCTCTTCTCACAGCGACAGAAATTCTGGGAACATGGAATCCTTCGGCTCGTAAACAGTGGGATAGTTGTGCTCAGGCCTCTGGTGATTACTTTTCAAAAAAAAATTTATAACGCGCACCCACATGTCTCCAGGGTCACACAAAGTGTATTGGCCAAGTTCAAGTGGGAGCAGCTTGAGCATCCGCCCTACAGCCCGGTCATGTTACCCTGCGACTTCCATCTTTTTGGTTCGCTAAAATAACATCTCATAGAGAAGATCTTCAACTCGGACGACGAAATGAAGGACACAGTGGAGGACTGGCTCTTCTCACAGCGATAGAAATTCTGGGAACATGGAATCCTTCGGCTCGTAAACAGTGGGATAGTTGTGCTCAGGCCTCTGGTGATTACTTTTCAAAAAAAAATTTATAACGCGCACCCACATGTCTCCAGGGTCACACAAAGTGTATTGGCCAAGTTCAAGTGGGAGCAGCTTGAGCATCCGCCCTACAGCCCGGTCATGTTACCCTGCGACTTCCATCTTTTTGGTTCGCTAAAATAACATCTCATAGAGAAGCTCTTCAACTCCGACGACGAAATGAAAGACACAGTGGAGGACTGGCTCTTCTCACAGCGACATAATTCTGGGAACATGGAATCCTTCGGCTCGTAAACAGTTGGATAGTTGTGCTCAGGCCTCTGGTGATTACTTTTGAAAAAAGACTTTATTATACCTACAGTGTCGTTTCGTACCTTTTCATCTGAACACCCCTTGAACTTTATGGAAACTGCTGCGGGCTGTAAGAAATTAGGGTAGAGGGAAAAGCGAAAAATATTTTACCTAACAAAAAATAAATTAAATATTAATTTAAAAATTAAATATATATTGATATTGATTACTTATATGTTCCTTTCTCAATATTGTAAATTTAAAATTAAAAATTCGTATTGTTTCGACTTATCCTTCGACTTATCCTTCGTTTTCACAAAAGACTTCGCGGGCCGCATATGGTCGGCGAGCGGTATGTTGGGCAGGCTTGATGCATAGAATATGATTGTTGAAAATTCTTTAACCCTCTCTATCTCTCTCTCTCTCTCTCTCTATTTATCTATACCTATCTATCTATCTATCTATCTATCTATCTATTTATCTATCTATCAATCTATCTATCTATTTATCTATCTATCAATCTATCTATCTATCAGCTTTAGAGAAATTTTATCTTATAATATTTTGGAACCTAATATAAACTCGCTAACGATGACTTACCATTATTCATAACCAAACGAAATTGCTTCGATTCCTACCTAATCTGGTGGCTGCTATGTAGCAAAGATAAAAATGGAAGATATGTAAGGAAATCAGAAAAGAACGCGTTTGAAAATGAGTAAAATATTCTAGAGGCAAGTTTCATCTCAATGTCTATGTACTGAAGCATGCACATTGACAGATTTGAAATTTGAAGAAAATCTTTCAGGTCACCAGTTTTATTATGATACGTTAAAATACGTTTTTCGACAACTCCACCACACATTCTCAGTCACCTGTTCTCTTTCAGAGTAAAAAACAACAAAACTCGCTTAGAAACCCTCCCATTTTACGAAAACAAATATGCAAACCATTACGATAAGTAGCTTTGCCATAACCTCCATTACTGAAACACCCACAGTATTGTTTTATGGTCTTTTCACCTGTGTGTATGTACTTAAGAATTTACAGATCTTCTTAACTAGGAACAAAATGCAGTGCAAGGCAGAAAGTTATGTACAGTGTTCAGTATTCCTGTGTCACCTAAAAGATTTCCATCAGCTATAGTATAGCTTTTAAGAAATGAAAATAGGTCGTTATCGGAAGGCTTTCATATTCTGCTAAATTATGTTTTAGTTAATACCATTGTTTTAATAACTTACGCTCATAATAAGGGGTTGCGGTAAGACTGCAGTGTAGTAACCCTATTAGATTCGCTCACCTCAATGTTAACCTTTGGAGAAATCTTGTCTATTATTTGCAGCTACTTAAATGCTGATAATCCAACAAAAATGTTATTTTCAGATAGCCTGAAATTTTGCTGCACCTTACAACAGGATTCATTTTATAAATTTCGTCCACCAAAGGAATATATGAGCGTTTAAAACACACTATACCAGATTTTTTTCCCTGAATAATTCAAATTTCGAAATATTTTTTGCCTTTTTTAAAACGAAAAATACCCCAAAGTGTACAATTTCTTTCCCTATTACGGAGTACAATTTTTTTTTCTAAAAATCTTTAAATACTAGTCGTGAACAAATTTTCTCCATAGGTTAACATTGAGGTGAATGAATCGAAAAGGTTTAGTACAATGCAGTCTCAAGCAATCTATTTATAACTGAAGTCCTTTATCGCGTATTCAAAATAAGGATACAAGAATAATAGTATATTGAAAATTTATTGAATTCTATGATTATAGGTCAGAAATAATGTAAACAAATTGCAGCATTCACTAAAAAAATCTGAGACAGCGAATACCCAATTTCGTTGTTGAACAATATATTAATGAATGTATTGCTCAAATGTGCGTACAATTTAATTCTATTCACGTTATTTAACGTACCTTGAAAATCATTAAATAAATATCAAATATCAATAACTTTGTCTTGTATAGAATTTCCATGAAAAAGTAATTTAAAATATAAATGTATTTAAACACTGTGAAACACTTAAGAAACGTAAGCAAGTAAAAATTAGAAAAAAATTATCCTATAATATTATAATCTTTGTATATAATTTTTATTTTTGGGAAGAGTCTCAAATAATGTATGTTGAAATCTGTGCCATGCATCGAAATTTTATTATCATATTCATTTCAGTCTAAAGATCGCGTCATAGAGAGTAATGTTAATTTCAGTACTGTTTCTTTCCCTTCTTTTTAAATTTTCTTCAGAAATATGATAAACTTAAGCGATAGATGAGAAATATAAAACATAAACCTCGTAAAATATTCGGCCTATTTTAAGAAGAATCAAGTAGTAGATTTTATATGCGTATTATTCTTTAAAAAACATTAGGAGAGTAAAAGCAGATCACTATTTCTGTGACATAAAGTGGTTCAAAATCGCAACAGAAGTATAAAATTTTCTAAAATATGTGATGTATTCAAATGAGTCTGAATCGTTTTTACATTCTCAGATTTCTTTTAGATATGCTGTCCTAAAATATTTTTCAAAAGTTTATTCTTCTCTTATGTGGAAACTTCGATATCTGGCAAGAAATATTTTACCTAAAGCACTCCTTTTTATAAAGTATCCTTCCTCGAACCCTTTTCCTATCTCCTTTTAGAATATTTACTGAAATATTGGTTTAATAATATTCTAATAATATTTATTTGCTGACGTATCGTATTTTAGAGAGTGTCCTTTTTTGCAGAGATCCTGCATTCACGTTTTTTTTTCTGAGAGACGGATCACTTTATGTTTCCTCAAAGGAATTTTGAAACCGTACAGCGCATACTCAGACAGAATTTCATGCTGATCTAATTTAAAAGCAAAAACACATGATATACACGTGATTCGTTTTTCTATAACAAAGCCACATGAATGGTAAATTATACTCAAGTTGTGTCTGATTATGAACAACTACATACAATATTTAGTTGATATGAAATGTTAAAGGACTTATAAAACATTAGAATTTAAAACAAGATCTGTATACTAACAATCGGCACTTAGGTTTTGGTTATTTGCAATCCCAGAAGTCACATGAATAGTCATGTAGTGCAGTGCTCCTCAACCGCCGTGCCGTGGCACACTAGTGTGCCACGAGGTTATCTTGACTGTGCCGTGGTGATTTTATCGATTATAATAATAAAAAATTTAACTATCGCTATTAGTTAGAAATTTTTCTAAATATTCCTCTAATTTACTCCTTTAACTTCTCCTAAATATTCCTCCTTAATTTCTCTCGGTCAAAATTATACACAAAACAAAAACATGTTGTTACCATACATTGTATGTATGCTCGAGCATCATATTTCTGGATTTCAGTTAAGAAAGAATATCCACAAATTTCTGACAAGGCTATTGCAATTTTGCTCCCTTTTTCTACTATATACTTATGCGAACAAAGTTTTTCAACACTGGTTCTAATTAAAAATGACAAACGATCCTGTTTAAAGGGTCTTGACCATGAACTTCGAGTAGCTCTTTCTAATATAGAGCCAAATATAAAACGTACATATGTTCATCAAAATAAGCTCAAATATCTCATTAATAAATTAGTTATGTTTAAATTAACTTTGATATATTAGGCTTAAATAAAGGCCAAAAAACAAATTTTAATATAAAAATTTAAAGATAATTTTTTTTTACTTGTAAACTATAACTTTATATTTTTGTTCTTGTGTTGGTGTACAATTCAAAATGATTTATATAAAACTTAAAGGATTATAATTACCTTGTTACATAGAGATGTTTTATTGTGTTTTTATCTAATAAAAACGTACACATATATATTGTATGTATTTGCAAGCTTTTTCTTGTGGTGTGCCGCGGAATTATCGAAAAAACGTTGTTGTGCCGTGGAAGATAAAATGTTGCCGATCTCTGATGTAGTGCACTGACCGCACCATTCCTTAAACACTGAAAGAATAATTACTTTCGGTTTAAATATGATGAAACTGGAACAATAGAGCTTCCCTCCTTCTTGGTGCATTAAAATAAGCAGAAGCCAGATGAGATATATTTAGAATACAGTGGAATCTTGATCTATCGTTTTTCAAGGGACCGACTAAACAGAACGATAAATGCGGGAAAACGATAGATACGGGAACATAACAAAACAGTATGATCGTTGGGACTGGGTTAAATAGACGACACATACGAGAAACCGATGATTCCGAGAACGATCGATCGAGATTCCACTGTATATAGATACTGGATAAAATAAGCCCATTGTAACGTCGTGGATTCCTCTTTCCTTAGAAGAGATCATCCCGAACCAAAGTTCTCTTTTCTTGGAAGGCCTGTTCTAAGGAGCTGAGGGGGCCACATTTAATTACCAGGGAAAAAGAAAGCCTCTGGGCTATTGCTGTATAAGTTGCCTTTCATTTATCTAGTTGTCTTTCATATATCTAGTTTCATATATCTAGTTGTCTAGTGTAGTTTCATATATCTAGTCTAGCGCCACCGAGTCTAGTTCTCGGTGGGGCGAGCACCGCCCCACCGAGATGAAGACAACCCCTTGGGGAGCTGAAATGATGACCGTTCGTCTATAGCCGCCGAAAACGTGGGAAACCGTCTCAAAACCGACAGATATATAGGGGCGCCTGACAACAGGATGCCAGAGAGAGCCGGAGAGAGAGAAGGCCAGCAGCCGGGATCAAGAGATAAGCGTAAGGATTGGAGGCAAAGTCTTTCCCAGTTGCTGATCTGTGCGGTTCGTCTCTCAGTTAAAGATTGAAAGAGTCTTTGTGAATGTTTTAGAGAAATCTTCAGATGCAGACTATAATAGACTCTCTGCCATTGTACATATTTGTAAATATGTGGATTTTTGAATACAAGCTGTATTTTTAAATAATTCTGCCTCTCGTGTGGTTACTTTCGTTACACCATAAACTTATATCACAAAGCTTTAGATTTGTTGTAAAATGGACTAAATACTGTTTAAAAGTGATTTGAACACGTAAGTTCTATATTTTTGCCATGCAATTGTTGTGCTATTGTAAATCAGTTGCGTTATTAGTCGGTTGGCGAAATAGGAAGCGTATGGAATCGCAATTTACTTGCTAGATATCAGCCTTGAGTCAACTGTTATGAAACGTGCCCAAGAATGGAACAACATAAAGTCATAATGTCATGAAGTTTGTTTCTACGGAATGGTTTTAAAAACGTTTTTCAAAATTTTCAAAACCAGCATAGTGATTTGAGCGTCGGGATCGGTGTTGAGGGTGCTCGGATAGATTCCCGACAAGCATCACTGAATACGCCTCGTGTATACGCCGTTTATGGGCACGTTAAATCTCTTGGCCAGAAAGCCAGTATGTGGATTATGAAAGGGTTTGTAAGGGAGGAGAATAAGAGACCCGCATATGCCGCCCCTTTGAGTGCTTGGTTTAAACTGAGGCAGCACCACGGAACGCAGTTGGTTCGGGAATACGGTGCTCCGATCTCAAGAAACCAACAACTTATGCGGTGTATACGGCAAATGTTGAAAAACAAAAATGCCTACCACATTGGAAAAAAATATTAAAGGTTACGCCGCTCAACTAAATTAAGATATTTTTTAAACATAAAGTTTGTCCTACGAATAGGAATAATTTTATTCGTGTTGTAGAATTCACTTGTTATAGTTTACAGAAATTTTCTTTCTGGAGACGTGATTAATCTTTTAGCGGATCTTTTAGTGCAGTGGTTCCCAACCGGTGGTCCACGAGAGCCTCGGGAGTGGTCCGGCATCACATTGAAAAAGTTGCTAAATAAATTGGGATTTTGAAAGCAATGTTCATTGAACTAGATGGGCGGAATATATCCAATGACTATCAGGTGTTGAATTAATTTTTTTTTAAAGTTTAACATAATTATTTTATTATTAGAATATGATACGTTAGAATGTGAGTACGTTAATCCTGCATCCATTTTGCCTGAGGGATATTCTATACCCCCATTATTCCCGGATGATCAGAAGATCAACCCCCCTCAAGTCGGTGAGGGGTGGTGGTGGTCCGCACATAGTTAAATTTCTGGCTTAGTGGGCCGCAGACTTCTGCGGGCTGGGAACCACTGTTTTGGTGCATGATCTTTTGAAGTAGATTTCATTCTTCTTCAGTTAGGTATTGTCAGAAAGTTTTTTTTCTCACTCATTTTCTCACATCATTGCAACTCTCTATCTTTTAATCTAGGCGAATGACATAGGATGTAAGACTCCCAGGTTTACTTTCTTCATAGAATTCTCAACTTTGTACCATCGGTTTAGCTCATACTTCAGTAACAGTCCATTAAGAATCCTTTCCTGCGGTCAGATACCATTTTAGCAATTTTCTACCTGGACATAGAAGTCAACTCAAATCTTTCATCTCAAATACTAAAGCTTAGCCTTTGTAATGATCCAGACGCTGTCATATATCCCTTTCGACTTCCCAATCAGTCAACGTATTCAACTATTCTATATAAAATTTATCAAAAGGTTCGACAAGGTCACTTTTGTTAAACAAAGAGTAAATAAAATTATGTTTTCATAAAGGAAAGTATAAAGTAAGTAGCCCAAGGAACTTTTTAATGTATTGTCAGAAATTCTAATTTCCTATTCACCCATTCTCATATCTGTTAATGCCACCATATCTGTTAATTCACCCATTCTCATATCTGTTATATTTGTTAACATTTTTGCAGAGATCGGAATTCAAAATTAAAAATTCAGCCTTGAATTCGACTTTAAATTCGGTGCAAACACATTAATAAAACACCTGTTTTGAAATCGCCGAAAAAAAGTTCGTGTTAAATAATTATACTTTTTGTACGCATTTAAAATTCACATTTATTATTTATTACATCTTTTGAAAACTAAATATATTTTTAGATTGCGAATAAAGAAATATCTGGGATAAAAGTAGTAATATTCATATAAATACGAACTGAATCAAAATAGCTAAAAAAATTAGAAACAACAAATAGTATATTTCAGCATGAAATCGATATTACATTATTTAGCAAGCTATAAGTTCATTATATAACATTTTCTAAACTGTTACATATTATAAATAAACGCTTAGAAATTTTCGTAATTTTTTGCTTGTTTTAAATAGCTTGTCATGTAAATATAACCTACGTACAGTTATAAATGCTCTTCATTTAGAAACTGTTAATAACAGCTTATAGGAGTTTAGCATTATCTAATTACGTGGAATAAGTTTTTATAATTTCTCAGTTGAAAACCATACCTTCCAGTACAGAAACTTCACTATGGAACAAACTATCGAACGGATCATAATGAGAGTTTAATGGGCATTTGGAACATATTCTATAGCCTAGAATTCAACTTTACGACATTTAGTTAAAAGGGTTTTAATGGATCGTTAACCCTGTAAATGATCTGAAAATAATGCGACCTACTCGGTAAAGTTCCATTGAAAGTTTTAAAATCCCAACTTTCATAATTTATAGCTCTTTCCTTGGACTTTCTTAGTTTGTTCGTAAAATTTTGCTCGGTATTTTTTTTCAACAACCAATATTTCTTTTTAAATTTTTATGTTGTTATTTCTTTTATTCCACTTAGAATCCTAGAGTTCGAACTCAATACCGTTTGACCACCTTGTCATACTATTTACTTTTCAAATTTATGGAACAGTATTTTCTCGTGTTACAGAATAATAAATTCACTAGTTTTAATAAATAAATGAAGTGGGTATTTTATTTCCACTAGGTCTTTCTAAGCAACATATTAAAATAAGTATGTATATACATTTCATGAAACGGAAAACGGGTCAAATATACAGACAATAAACATCAAATGAAATGAGGTTATTTACGATATATATTTCCTTGCACTGCCGAGATTGTCTAATATGCAGAGCTATAAATCCACTTTTGGCAAACTTAACCGAAATCAAGAAAATTCACTTAAGAGTCAAATTTATTTTGAAAGCTAAAATTTTAAATGGCTACTCTATCAGTTAGTAATAATTTAAACGTCGTTATGCCAAACACTGATAAAATATCAAAACGTTTATAACATAAGTCTCTAAAAATGTCAATTTTTTACTAAACATTTTGAACAAATATTTTTTATTCTAAATTCATTTTAATTCAGTACTGTGTAAAATGAAGTTAAATATAAAAACAATAACTCTTTATACCTAAAGGAAACCATTGCATTTTTCCTCCAGGAATATCGTGATCAAATATATATTCACGAATTTTTATTTTCGCTTAAAAATTCAGTATTTTTTTAGTGAGGGAAGAAACATGTATACACAATGGAAAAAATATTTATGAACAGTGTTTAATATGGAATGCAAGTTGATATCAAATTCTATGGGTAACGTCCAAATCGCATGCATCTGAATCAAACCATAAATTTTACTGCGAAACATGAGATAAATGTTTTGCGTCTTGCAGCAGTGCGTCCCACGCATTAATGTGTACCGAGATGGTTCACATTTGTATTCCTAGTCTAGATTCTCTAGTGCTTTCTTTGAGTACATGACCCCGGCGTGAGTTATGGGATTTTCGTGATTATTATGCACATTTCATCACTTTTATATATTTTTCAATGTAACGAGAAAGTTTTTTAGTTATAGAATTCTAATTTATGGTTATCTTACATTTACAAATGTTCATACAAATAAGAATAAACTAGCTACTTACGAATAGCTCCTAATACTTTCTCTCCATGGAGGTAGGTTCCAGCTACCTGTGGCATAATGACCAAATATAGCCTGAGAAACCACCTTTTGCTTTTAGTGACTAACTGAGCAAGGTGAATGGGACCAGTTGTATGCGTCCTGCTATTTATAGTCAAGGACATGAAAGGTCTATGATTCTAAAGACCTCTCTTTAAGAATAAAAATTTGAAGTTCTTTATGCTTCTGGCTGGATAAGACGAATCATTAGCATGAGTATGTTACGAGAATAAAAGTAGCAATCATCAAAAGGCCATTTTAGTTTTTAATGCTATTGAGTTAAGACTTCTGGGACCTCAAAACATGTCATACAGTTCAAAAGCTCTAAACTTTGCGTTTACCAAAAGCGTTTAGTCATGATTCATAATGAAGAAGTAAAATACAACACTAGCATTTAATTTGATATTTTAAAAATTATTCATAAGTGTATTAAATGTTCTGTACCTTTGGTGCTGATTCGAATATACCAATCCTCTTTCTCGCCCTCTTAGATAACAAAAAAAGTTCGGGAAATTTTATTTGTTATTTAATTAAGTCTCTTTGAATCCTCAGCGTCTCAATATGTGGAGGAAATTCGATAAATTTAATTTGCTTTTTACATCAGGAAGGTAAGCGCAGTAAATCTTCTGTATCTCATAACCTGGGTTATTCGTTTCCCCGGAATAGTCGTTAGTTTTCTTTCGTCTTTTCTAGATCTCAACACACTTGAATACTGGATGCTGCTTCACTTTGGTGAAGCAAACTAAAGGATCCTGGAGCCGACCAATCGGCTCACTCCATTTTTCACATCGACATACACTCGTTCTCCGGTGTAACTGCCAGAAATATCTGCGTTAGAAGGCGTGGCCTAGGAAACGCATTTCATCACATTTGTCCTATGGTCCTATGGTCATACCTGAATCTTTCTTAAAACTGTTGGGTAGTAGCCATGCTGGATTGCTTACCTCAGTCCTAACAAATGGATAAATTTTTTCTCATGATTGTCGACTTGGATTTAAACTTTCCGTCCATCAATCGTACCCCGTAATGGAGAAAGAAATGTTTTACTTTGCAATCTTATTCATTTTAGAAAAAGAAAATTACAGGCCGTCAAATAAAAAAAATTACGCGCCTTTAAGAGGCAGAATATAGCATTTTTTCCCGAATAATAGAAATTGAATTATATTATTTGCGTTTCTGTTTTAGAGAAGAAAAAGATACCCAAGTAAAATAAAATTCTTTCCCTGTTACGAAGCACTATTTAAAATTTTAAAAAATATTTCAAAACAAGTCAACATTCATTGGAAAAAAATTTCAAAATGTCAGCTAAACGAATTCAATATGGCTGCAATCCAACAGCCTTAAGGCTATTCTGTACGAACCCTATTGGATTCTAAATGAGTCTACTACTCTCTTAGACAAAATAAATTACGCACCAAGAAAGAGTTATCTGAATGTGACAAAAATCGGTAGATGTGATGTACATATGCAGAAAAACAAATGATTACAATTTGAAAAAAATTGGAGGATTTATTCAAGAGAAAGAACTTCCCAAAATGAAAAGGTCAATAACGTGTTGGTACACCTGTGGCCCTTATGCAAGCACTTATTCGTCTTGGCATTGATTGATAGAAGTGACGGATGTACTCCTGCGTTATATCGTGCCAAATTCTGGTTAATTGGGGCGTTAGATCGTTAAAATCCCGAGCTGTTTGTAGGGCCCTACCCATAGTGCCCCAAACGTGGTCAATGGGGGAGAGATCCAGCTACCTTGCTGGCCAAGGCAGCGTTGGGAAAGCACGAAGACAAGCATAAGAAACTCTCATCGTGTGCGGGCGGTAATTGTCTTGCTGAAATGTAAGCCCAGGATGGCGTGATATGAAGGTCAACACAACGAGGCGTAGAATATCGTCGACGTACCGCTGTGCTGTAAGGGTGCCGCAGATGACAACCAAAGGGGTTTGCTATGAAATGAAATGGTACCCCAGACCATCACTCCTGGTTGTCGGTCCGTATGGCGGAAGACAGTCAGGTTGGTATCTCACCGCTGTCCGGGGCGTCTCCAGACAGGTATACGCTAGCCATCGGGGCTCAATTCAAAGCGGGACTCATCACTGAAGACAATTCTACTCCAGTGGGGGACATTCCAGGTCGAATGTGCCCGACACCACTGCAAACGGAATTGTCGGTATACAGCACGGGTCAGCAACGCGGTGCCCGCGGGCACCCTGGTACCCGCGAGACTATTTTAAAGTGCCAGCCGTTCAAAAATCGAAAAATTTTAGATATTTGAATAACAAACGCTCGTAGTTGTATCAAATAATTTTAGTAAAAAAATTAAAAATCGTAAAGCCATAAAAATCCAAAAACTGAACAGCCTGATCTCCTTACAACGTCGCTCACCCCTTGCTTTTATGGTAAGTACGAGAAATGCATTTAGAGCGAAATTGGTGCTCTGGAAATCGCATATGGAGAAAAATAATTTACCACATTTCCCAAATTTAAAAATGGGGATATAAAATTATTGACATGGAAATGCTACAACCTATCAGTTTGCTAAATATTTTGATTCCTTATTGGAATAATTTACTACTGGATTTGATGAATTTTACGAATTGGAGGCATTCTTAACGATTTTTATTAATTCTTTCTTTCATACAAAGGAGGATGTGACTCATAAAATCGCACCATATTTGGATATTCCCAATAAGGAGGACCTAGTATTGGAAATTACAAATATAAGAAATGACAGTGAATTAAAATCACATCATAACGAAGAAATATTCTGATATTTAGTGAATGGTTAGTTTCCCATCGTTGACAAAATGTGCTCTGAAATTGAACTCTCTTTGCATGTCGACATGCTTATGAATCTTTGTTTTCCAATATGAAATACTTAAAATCAAAGTACCTATCAAGCTTCACTGACACTCATTTCGACCAATGCCTGAGAACTAGGAATTCAACTTATATGCCACATTACAACGAGTTGGTTGCCGATTTGCAATGTCCGATATCGCATTAATTATAAATTTTAAGATTGTTTTGTTTAAATTAAAATTGGCATTTATGTATGAAATTTTATGTCACATTAATATTTTCATGTTTAAATATTACATTCTCTCCTCTTCAACCAGCGGTACCCGCCGAACTCCCGGATTTCTGAAATATGCCCACCTAGTAATAAAGGTTGCTGGCCCCTGGTGTACAGAGATCAATGGTAGTCGGCGCAAGGGGCACCGTGAGCTCAGTTCCCTTTCTCTGAGCCACCTATGAATGGTTCTTGTGGTCACTGAAGCACCAGTTGCACGTAGGATCGATAATAATGATGAATCTGGGGCTGTGAGTGCCGCTCTGACCATTGCTCGGTCCTGACGTTCTGTCGTTTCTCCAGGCCAACCCCTTCATTCTTGACGCTGAGTACGGCCATGGTTCACCCATTCCTGCCAACATCGTCTAATAGTGGCATCGCTTTTATCCAAATGTCGTGTAATTCACCGATTAGACCAACCGTCTTCTATGAGCCCAACTACACGTCCTCTCCCAAATGCTGACATCTGCGCATATTGTTCGCGCACCTGTATGCGAGGCGTAGTTACTGTCTACTTGAGTACACGAATGAAATTCGCAAATAATTTATGACCTGGAATTTAAATTTCTCCTCTTTAATATCCTGCCAGTTGCGCAATTTAGATGCGCTGCAGCGTCACATGTTCTTTCATTGGCCGCCAAGCTTTAAAATTTTGCATTTTCCGTCGAAACCTATATACATTATCAATTTCTGTTCAATTTGCGTTACCCCTTCTTGGTGCGTCGTTTATTTATTTTTTGTCCAAGAGTGTATTTACAGATACATAAATGTTGATAATCCAATAAAAATGGTATTTTCTGATAGCCTGAACTTTTCTGCACCTTGCAAGAGGATTCATTTTATAAATTGCATCCATCAAAGGAATTTAGGAGCTTATAAAAAACTTTTTTAGGAGTGTTGAAAATGATTTTTCCCCCGAATAATTTAAATTTTAAAATATTATTTGCATTTTTTTTGAATAAAAAAAGTCTGTACAATTTTAAAAAAAAAATCTTTTAATCGATGTCGGCAATCACTGGAAAATATTCTCCATAGGTCAACAGTGATCCGAACGAATCCGATACGGCTGCAATCCAGCCTTAATACGTCATATATTCTAATAAGACTCCGAAAAATTCGTATGTGTGGGAAATGACAAGGGTACAATAAAGCTTAAGAGATAAAGTTCCGACCTGAATCATACACATTCTGAGACGACTTTTATGTCTAAAAGTAGTTCAAAAGATACCCCATCCTACAATTTTAAGAAATTCATGACTTCAAAGATTACAGGAAAATGAAGAGGAAAAGAGGCATTGTTCTTCGTTTTCACGAACAGCCGTCTTATTTCTGTCTCCGACTGTTACTTTATTTTAAAACCTTAGCCAAGAGTCATTTAGGATTTCAGGCATGCCTTAAAAGAGGCTAAAAGATTTCACAAAAGCTTTCAACGAAAATATAAAGCTATGTCCTTGTACGTCTTCTGAGGAATCGGTTGCACTCGATGAAGTTAGAGTTTAGCCTCAGATAAAACTAATTAATATAACTTGTAATTCTGGAGCAATTCTTTATATTTTTTGTTCAGGGCTAGTAGATGACTAAAAAGAAAATATAGTCGGAAAGGAAAACTCTGGGTTCAATCCATGAATTCCATAAATAAATAAATATATATATATATATATATATATATATATATATATCCCCTGGCGAGAAAAACAGTGGACGAAACGTCTTCATATTTGGAGGGTAGACATATCGGGCCATAGGGAATTGATTGGTGGGAAAAAACACTTAGTTCCATCAAAGACCGCTAGGTGCAAATGAGGCGCTCAGTTGAAGGTAAAGAAAATGAGACATGAGTGTAAGAAGAAAGGAAAGATTACGAGGTGTCGGTAATTAACTTTATTAGTACAGTTCATTGCAGAAGAACTGTCAAACCTACAGAAATGTTAGTGAAGGCGCAAACGAAAGGCATGCGCGTAGTAACAACAGGACACAAAGATTTCACAGGTGGTTTTCATTGTGTCCACCGTGCTTCAGGGCGAACGCAGGACACCGTGTTATAAAATGATCCACAGCGGCATGTAAAATGGTCGGGACCGATGTTGCGTACTTGAAAACGGATGTTGTTCTTCAAATCTGCCAGATTTCCTATGTTTCCCCGATAAACTTTATCTTTGAGGTAACCTCAAAGCCAAAAATCGCACGGGGTTAAGTCGGATGAACGTGGAGGCCATCTGGTAGGAAATGCACGGCTGATAATGCTCTCCTCCGTAAAATGACGTCGCAGCAATTGTTGAACCTCACGTCCAATAAGGGGAGGGGCACCATCTTGTTGGAATACCGTTGTAGCGAGACATCCACGCTGCTTGAGTTCTGGAATAACCACACCTTGAAACATTGTCCAATAACTTGCTGCAGTCATAGAACAGGTTTTTAATCCCCGCAGGGTGATTTTCTCGAAGCAAAATTACCCAATCATAAAGGTCGCAGTGAAGCCGATCCATACAGTCACATGCGGTGAATTCAGGGGCATTTGGTGGACCGAGTGAGGATTCTCAGTGGAACAGATACGGCAGTTATGTGCGTTCACTTTTCCGCACATGAAAAATTGAGCCTCATCGCTCCACAGGATGTTCCACGGCCAATTCTGCTCCCCCTCCATACGTGCCAAGACCGTTAAAGTGAAAGTTTCACGCAGATCGTAATCGGCATGTTTTAACTCTTGTAAGCGATGGAGCTTATACGGATAGGTTTTGGGTTTTTCTGCATGCACCTCCATGCCGTAGTGTGTGACAATCCGAGTTGCCTTGATACGGCGCGAACACTGCATGTTCCTGCTGTGTTCGAATTTGCCTGCTCAATGACAGCGGTTGCGACATGATCCATCACCTGTGGTATCCGTTTTTTTTTCGCCCTCGGCCTGCTGGAACGGCAAAGCTACCTGTTTCCTCGAAACGTTCACCATTCGCCGAAGGGCACATGATGTTTCTGGATCCGTGTGCAAAGCTTTCAGCCCTCGGTACAAGAGAACAGCTTTGGTGGCGTTATCGCCGTTTTGGTAAAATAACTTTAGTAGCAAAGCACGCTCCGGCAACGAAAGAACAATCGTGGCGGTCGAAGAATGTTCCGAACCTGTGAGCCCTCTTTTTTATCTGTTACGACGGCTCTTGCGCCCGGCTCGTATGCAAATTTTGTTCTCCGGTACAGCGCGCACAGTCGAATACCCAAATTCTCACTTAACTACAGCACGGCGAAAAGGGCTGGAATTTTAGTTGCGCTGCTGCTACACAGGTAACATAACGCGTAAGCTGCACAAGCAAAGTTGTTACCGTAATGCAAATTGATAAACTTCAATCGTTTCTCTGCTCAAGACTTTGTTTTGTTTCCCCCGAGAGACGAGGTAATCAAGTTTGGCTGTATATTGATTTATTCTTCATGTTCAATTATACACATGCAGAGGTGCGACTACAGCTGTGGTGTATTTGACATTAATTACACACACGACTTGTTTAACGAACAACATTTATTTAGCAGTTAGTACATACAAGCTCTCTCTCCCCCTTTCTATAACGCATTCTATATAAACATTCCAATAGGTTACGGTTTGAGTTAAGTAATCTTATTTGCATACAGTTAGTTACTATGCAACATCTCTTCCTCTCTATTTACAAATTTAATACGTAAGTCTGTCGGGTGGTTTCCGGATCCTAGACGATCATCTTGGCAAGATTGCGGGAACGTCCGGCTGAGAAGAGAGGGTTATCCTCGTCGCCAAACTTGTGGTGTATTTGGCATTAATTCCACACACGACGTGCTTAACGCACTACATTTATTTAGTAGTCAGTACAGACAAGTTCTCACAGACACACACATTCTCTTCCACTTTCGACCACGCATTCTATATATTCCAATAGGTTATGGTTTGAGTTAAGTAATCTTATTTGCATACAGTTAGTTACTATGCAACATCTCTTCCTCTCTATTTACAAATTTAATAAGTAAGTCTGTCGGGTGGTTTCCGGATCCTAGACGATCATCTTGGCAAGATTGCGGGAACGTCCGGCTGAGAAGAGAGGGTTATCCTCGTCGCCAAACTTGT
This sequence comes from Dolomedes plantarius, assembly GCA_907164885.2. NCBI lineage: Eukaryota > Metazoa > Arthropoda > Arachnida > Araneae > Dolomedidae > Dolomedes > Dolomedes plantarius. The sequence continues at coordinate 138,429,241 of OU015493.1, read as the reverse complement.
GGTGTATTTGGCATTAATTCCACACACGACGTGCTTAACGCACTACATTTATTTAGTAGTCAGTACAGACAAGTTCTCACAGACACACACATTCTCTTCCACTTTCGACCACGCATTCTATATATTCCAATAGGTTACGGTTTGAGTTAAGTAATCTTTTTTGCATACAGTTAGTTACTATGCAACATCTCTTCCTCTCTATTTATAAATTTAATAAGTAAGTCTGTCGGGTGGTTTCCGGATCCTAGACGATCATCTTGGCAAGATTGCGGGAACGTCCGGCTGAGAAGAGAGGGTTATCCTCGTCGCCAAACTTGTGGTGTATTTGGCATTAATTCCACACACGACGTGCTTAACGCACTACATTTATTTAGTAGTCAGTACAGACAAGTTCTCACAGACACACACATTCTCTTCCACTTTCGACCACGCATTCTATATATTCCAATAGGTAATGGTTTGAGTTAAGTAATCTTATTTGCATACAGTTAGTTACTATGCAACATCTCTTCCTCTCTATTTACAAATTTAATAAGTAAGTCTGTCGGGTGGTTTCCGGATCCTAGACGATCATCTTGGCAAGATTGCGGGAACGTCCGGCTGAGAAGAGAGGGTTATCCTCGTCGCCAAACTTGTGGTGTATTTGGCATTAATTCCACACACGACGTGCTTAACGCACTACATTTATTTAGTAGTCAGTACAGACAAGTTCTCACAGACACACACATTCTCTTCCACTTTCGACCACGCATTCTATATATTCCAATAGATTACGGTTTGAGTTAAGTAATCTTATTTGCATACAGTTAGTTACTATGCAACATCTCTTCCTCTCTATTTATAAATTTAATAAGTAAGTCTGTCGGGTGGTTTCCGGATCCTAGACGATCATCTTGGCAAGATTGCGGGAACGTCCGGCTGAGAAGAGAGGGTTATCCTCGTCGCCAAACTTGTGGTGTATTTGGCATTAATTCCACACACGACGTGCTTAACGCACTACATTTATTTAGTAGTCAGTACAGACAAGTTCTCACAGACACACACATTCTCTTCCACTTTCGACCACGCATTCTATATATTCCAATAGGTTATGGTTTGAGTTAAGTAATCTTATTTGCATACAGTTAGTTACTATGCAACATCTCTTCCTCTCTATTTACAAATTTAATAAGTAAGTCTGTCGGGTGGTTTCCGGATCCTAGACGATCATCTTGGCAAGATTGCGGGAACGTCCGGCTGAGAAGAGAGGGTTATTCTCGTCGCCAAACTTGTGGTGTATTTGGCATTAATTCCACACACGACGTGCTTAACGCACTACATTTATTTAGTAGTCAGTACAGACAAGTTCTCACAGACACACACATTCTCTTCCACTTTCGACCACGCATTCTATATATTCCAATAGGTTATGGTTTGAGTTAAGTAATCTTATTTGCATACAGTTAGTTACTATGCAACATCTCTTCCTCTCTATTTATAAATTTAATAAGTAAGTCTGTCGGGTGGTTTCCGGATCCTAGACGATCATCTTGGCAAGATTGCGGGAACGTCCGGCTGAGAAGAGAGGGTTATTCTCGTCGCCAAACTTGTGGTGTATTTGGCATTAATTCCACACACGACGTGCTTAACGCACTACATTTATTTAGTAGTCAGTACAGACAAGTTCTCACAGACACACACATTCTCTTCCACTTTCGACCACGCATTCTATATATTCCAATAGGTTACGGTTTGAGTTAAGTAATCTTATTTGCATACAGTTAGTTACTATGCAACATCTCTTCCTCTCTATTTACAAATTTAATAAGTAAGTCTGTCGGGTGGTTTCCGGATCCTAGACGATCATCTTGGCAAGATTGCGGGAACGTCCGGCTGAGAAGAGAGGGTTATTCTCGTCGCCAAACTTGTGGTGTATTTGGCATTAATTCCACACACGACGTGCTTAACGCACTACATTTATTTAGTAGTCAGTACAGACAAGTTCTCACAGACACACACATTCTCTTCCACTTTCGACCACGCATTCTATATATTCCAATAGGTAATGGTTTGAGTTAAGTAATCTTATTTGCATACAGTTAGTTACTATGCAACATCTCTTCCTCTCTATTTACAAATTTAATAAGTAAGTCTGTCGGGTGGTTTCCGGATCCTAGACGATCATCTTGGCAAGATTGCGGGAACGTCCGGCTGAGAAGAGAGGGTTATCCTCGTCGCCAAACTTGTGGTGTATTTGGCATTAATTCCACACACGACGTGCTTAACGCACTACATTTATTTAGTAGTCAGTACAGACAAGTTCTCACAGACACACACATTCTCTTCCACTTTCGACCACGCATTCTATATATTCCAATAGATTACGGTTTGAGTTAAGTAATCTTATTTGCATACAGTTAGTTACTATGCAACATCTCTTCCTCTCTATTTATAAATTTAATAAGTAAGTCTGTCGGGTGGTTTCCGGATCCTAGACGATCATCTTGGCAAGATTGCGGGAACGTCCGGCTGAGAAGAGAGGGTTATCCTCGTCGCCAAACTTGTGGTGTATTTGGCATTAATTCCACACACGACGTGCTTAACGCACTACATTTATTTAGTAGTCAGTACAGACAAGTTCTCACAGACACACACATTCTCTTCCACTTTCGACCACGCATTCTATATATTCCAATAGGTTATGGTTTGAGTTAAGTAATCTTATTTGCATACAGTTAGTTACTATGCAACATCTCTTCCTCTCTATTTACAAATTTAATAAGTAAGTCTGTCGGGTGGTTTCCGGATCCTAGACGATCATCTTGGCAAGATTGCGGGAACGTCCGGCTGAGAAGAGAGGGTTATTCTCGTCGCCAAACTTGTGGTGTATTTGGCATTAATTCCACACACGACGTGCTTAACGCACTACATTTATTTAGTAGTCAGTACAGACAAGTTCTCACAGACACACACATTCTCTTCCACTTTCGACCACGCATTCTATATATTCCAATAGGTTATGGTTTGAGTTAAGTAATCTTATTTGCATACAGTTAGTTACTATGCAACATCTCTTCCTCTCTATTTACAAATTTAATAAGTAAGTCTGTGGGGTGGTTTCCGGATCCTAGACGATCATCTTGGCAAGATTGCGGGAACGTCCGGCTGAGAAGAGAGGGTTATTCTCGTCGCCAAACTTGTGGTGTATTTGGCATTAATTCCACACACGACGTGCTTAACGCACTACATTTATTTAGTAGTCAGTACAGACAAGTTCTCACAGACACACACATTCTCTTCCACTTTCGACCACGCATTCTATATATTCCAATAGGTTACGGTTTGAGTTAAGTAATCTTATTTGCATACAGTTAGTTACTATGCAACATCTCTTCCTCTCTATTTACAAATTTAATAAGTAAGTCTGTCGGGTGGTTTCCGGATCCTAGACGATCATCTTGGCAAGATTGCGGGAACGTCCGGCTGAGAAGAGAGGGTTATTCTCGTCGCCAAACTTGTGGTGTATTTGGCATTAATTCCACACACGACGTGCTTAACGCACTACATTTATTTAGTAGTCAGTACAGACAAGTTCTCACAGACACACACATTCTCTTCCACTTTCGACCACGCATTCTATATATTCCAATAGGTTATGGTTTGAGTTAAGTAATCTTATTTGCATACAGTTAGTTACTATGCAACATCTCTTCCTCTCTATTTACAAATTTAATAAGTAAGTCTGTCGGGTGGTTTCCGGATCCTAGACGATCATCTTGGCAAGATTGCGGGAACGTCCGGCTGAGAAGAGAGGGTTATCCTCGTCGCCAAACTTGTGGTGTATTTGGCATTAATTCCACACACGACGTGCTTAACGCACTACATTTATTTAGTAGTCAGTACAGACAAGTTCTCACAGACACACACATTCTCTTCCACTTTCGACCACGCATTCTATATATTCCAATAGATTATGGTTTGAGTTAAGTAATCTTATTTGCATACAGTTAGTTACTATGCAACATCTCTTCCTCTCTATTTACAAATTTAATAAGTAAGTCTGTCGGGTGGTTTCCGGATCCTAGACGATCATCTTGGCAAGATTGCGGGAACGTCCGGCTGAGAAGAGAGGGTTATCCTCGTCGCCAAACTTGTGGTGTATTTGGCATTAATTCCACACACGACGTGCTTAACGCACTACATTTATTTAGTAGTCAGTACAGACAAGTTCTCACAGACACACACATTCTCTTCCACTTTCGACCACGCATTCTATATATTCCAATAGGTTACGGTTTGAGTTAAGTAATCTTATTTGCATACAGTTAGTTACTATGCAACATCTCTTCCTCTCTATTTACAAATTTAATAAGTAAGTCTGTGGGGTGGTTTCCGGATCCTAGACGATCATCTTGGCAAGATTGCGGGAACGTCCGGCTGAGAAGAGAGGGTTATCCTCGTCGCCAAACTTGTGGTGTATTTGGCATTAATTCCACACACGACGTGCTTAACGCACTACATTTATTTAGTAGTCAGTACAGACAAGTTCTCACAGACACACACATTCTCTTCCACTTTCGACCACGCATTCTATATATTCCAATAGGTTATGGTTTGAGTTAAGTAATCTTATTTGCATACAGTTAGTTACTATGCAACATCTCCTCCTCTCTATTTACAAATTTAAAAAGTAAGTCTGTCGGGTGGTTTCCGGATCCTAGACGATCATCTTGGCAAGATTGCGGGAACGTCCGGCTGAGAAGAGAGGGTTATCCTCGTCGCCAAACTTGTGGTGTATTTGGCATTAATTCCACACACGACGTGCTTAACGCACTACATTTATTTAGTAGTCAGTACAGACAAGTTCTCACAGACACACACATTCTCTTCCACTTTCGACCACGCATTCTATATATTCCAATAGGTTACGGTTTGAGTTAAGTAATCTTATTTGCATACAGTTAGTTACTATGCAACATCTCTTCCTCTCTATTTACAAATTTAATAAGTAAGTCTGTCGGGTGGTTTCCGGATCCTAGACGATCATCTTGGCAAGATTGCGGGAACGTCCGGCTGAGAAGAGAGGGTTATCCTCGTCGCCAAACTTGTGGTGTATTTGGCATTAATTCCACACACGACGTGCTTAACGCACTACATTTATTTAGTAGTCAGTACAGACAAGTTCTCACAGACACACACATTCTCTTCCACTTTCGACCACGCATTCTATATATTCCAATAGGTTATGGTTTGAGTTAAGTAATCTTATTTGCATACAGTTAGTTACTATGCAACATCTCTTCCTCTCTATTTACAAATTTAATAAGTAAGTCTGTCGGGTGGTTTCCGGATCCTAGACGATCATCTTGGCAAGATTGCGGGAACGTCCGGCTGAGAAGAGAGGGTTATTCTCGTCGCCAAACTTGTGGTGTATTTGGCATTAATTCCACACACGACGTGCTTAACGCACTACATTTATTTAGTAGTCAGTACAGACAAGTTCTCACAGACACACACATTCTCTTCCACTTTCGACCACGCATTCTATATATTCCAATAGGTTATGGTTTGAGTTAAGTAATCTTATTTGCATACAGTTAGTTACTATGCAACATCTCTTCCTCTCTATTTACAAATTTAATAAGTAAGTCTGTCGGGTGGTTTCCGGATCCTAGACGATCATCTTGGCAAGATTGCGGGAACGTCCGGCTGAGAAGAGAGGGTTATCCTCGTCGCCAAACTTGTGGTGTATTTGGCATTAATTCCACACACGACGTGCTTAACGCACTACATTTATTTAGTAGTCAGTACAGACAAGTTCTCACAGACACACACATTCTCTTCCACTTTCGACCACGCATTCTATATATTCCAATAGGTTATGGTTTGAGTTAAGTAATCTTATTTGCATACAGTTAGTTACTATGCAACATCTCTTCCTCTCTATTTACAAATTTAATAAGTAAGTCTGTCGGGTGGTTTCCGGATCCTAGACGATCATCTTGGCAAGATTGCGGGAACGTCCGGCTGAGAAGAGAGGGTTATTCTCGTCGCCAAACTTGTGGTGTATTTGGCATTAATTCCACACACGACGTGCTTAACGCACTACATTTATTTAGTAGTCAGTACAGACAAGTTCTCACAGACACACACATTCTCTTCCACTTTCGACCATGCATTCTATATATTCCAATAGGTTACGGTTTGAGTTAAGTAATCTTATTTGCATACAGTTAGTTACTATGCAACATCTCTTCCTCTCTATTTACAAATTTAATAAGTAAGTCTGTGGGGTGGTTTCCGGATCCTAGACGATCATCTTGGCAAGATTGCGGGATCGTCCGGCTGAGAAGAGAGGGTTATCCTCGTCGCCAAACTTGTGGTGTATTTGGCATTAATTCCACACACGACGTGCTTAACGCACTACATTTATTTAGTAGTCAGTACAGACAAGTTCTCACAGACACACACATTCTCTTCCACTTTCGACCACGCATTCTATATATTCCAATAGATTATGGTTTGAGTTAAGTAATCTTATTTGCATACAGTTAGTTACTATGCAACATCTCTTCCTCTCTATTTACAAATTTAATAAGTAAGTCTGTCGGGTGGTTTCCGGATCCTAGACGATCATCTTGGCAAGATTGCGGGAACGTCCGGCTGAGAAGAGAGGGTTATCCTCGTCGCCAAACTTGTGGTGTATTTGGCATTAATTCCACACACGACGTGCTTAACGCACTACATTTATTTAGTAGTCAGTACAGACAAGTTCTCACAGACACACACATTCTCTTCCACTTTCGACCACGCATTCTATATATTCCAATAGGTTACGGTTTGAGTTAAGTAATCTTATTTGCATACAGTTAGTTACTATGCAACATCTCTTCCTCTCTATTTACAAATTTAATAAGTAAGTCTGTCGGGTGGTTTCCGGATCCTAGACGATCATCTTGGCAAGATTGCGGGAACGTCCGGCTGAGAAGAGAGGGTTATCCTCGTCGCCAAACTTGTGGTGTATTTGGCATTAATTCCACACACGACGTGCTTAACGCACTACATTTATTTAGTAGTCAGTACAGACAAGTTCTCACAGACACACACATTCTCTTCCACTTTCGACCACGCATTCTATATATTCCAATAGGTAATGGTTTGAGTTAAGTAATCTTATTTGCATACAGTTAGTTACTATGCAACATCTCTTCCTCTCTATTTACAAATTTAATAAGTAAGTCTGTCGGGTGGTTTCCGGATCCTAGACGATCATCTTGGCAAGATTGCGGGAACGTCCGGCTGAGAAGAGAGGGTTATCCTCGTCGCCAAACTTGTGGTGTATTTGGCATTAATTCCACACACGACGTGCTTAACGCACTACATTTATTTAGTAGTCAGTACAGACAAGTTCTCACAGACACACACATTCTCTTCCACTTTCGACCACGCATTCTATATATTCCAATAGGTTACGGTTTGAGTTAAGTAATCTTATTTGCATACAGTTAGTTACTATGCAACATCTCTTCCTCTCTATTTATAAATTTAATAAGTAAGTCTGTCGGGTGGTTTCCGGATCCTAGACGATCATCTTGGCAAGATTGCGGGAACGTCCGGCTGAGAAGAGAGGGTTATCCTCGTCGCCAAACTTGTGGTGTATTTGGCATTAATTCCACACACGACGTGCTTAACGCACTACATTTATTTAGTAGTCAGTACAGACAAGTTCTCACAGACACACACATTCTCTTCCACTTTCGACCACGCATTCTATATATTCCAATAGGTTATGGTTTGAGTTAAGTAATCTTATTTGCATACAGTTAGTTACTATGCAACATCTCTTCCTCTCTATTTACAAATTTAATAAGTAAGTCTGTCGGGTGGTTTCCGGATCCTAGACGATCATCTTGGCAAGATTGCGGGAACGTCCGGCTGAGAAGAGAGGGTTATTCCTCGTCGCCAAACTTGTGGTGTATTTGGCATTAATTCCACACACGACGTGCTTAACGCACTACATTTATTTAGTAGTCAGTACAGACAAGTTCTCACAGACACACACATTCTCTTCCACTTTCGACCACGCATTCTATATATTCCAATAGGTTATGGTTTGAGTTAAGTAATCTTATTTGCATACAGTTAGTTACTATGCAACATCTCTTCCTCTCTATTTACAAATTTAATAAGTAAGTCTGTCGGGTGGTTTCCGGATCCTAGACGATCATCTTGGCAAGATTGCGGGAACGTCCGGCTGAGAAGAGAGGGTTATCCTCGTCGCCAAACTTGTGGTGTATTTGGCATTAATTCCACACACGACGTGCTTAACGCACTACATTTATTTAGTAGTCAGTACAGACAAGTTCTCACAGACACACACATTCTCTTCCACTTTCGACCACGCATTCTATATATTCCAATAGGTTATGGTTTGAGTTAAGTAATCTTATTTGCATACAGTTAGTTACTATGCAACATCTCTTCCTCTCTATTTACAAATTTAATAAGTAAGTCTGTCGGGTGGTTTCCGGATCCTAGACGATCATCTTGGCAAGATTGCGGGAACGTCCGGCTGATAAGAGAGGGTTATTCTCGTCGCCAAACTTGTGGTGTATTTGGCATTAATTCCACACACGACGTGCTTAACGCACTACATTTATTTAGTAGTCAGTACAGACAAGTTCTCACAGACACACACATTCTCTTCCACTTTCGACCACGCATTCTATATATTCCAATAGGTTACGGTTTGAGTTAAGTAATCTTATTTGCATACAGTTAGTTACTATGCAACATCTCTTCCTCTCTATTTACAAATTTAATAAGTAAGTCTGTCGGGTGGTTTCCGGATCCTAGACGATCATCTTGGCAAGATTGCGGGAACGTCCGGCTGAGAAGAGAGGGTTATTCTCGTCGCCAAACTTGTGGTGTATTTGGCATTAATTCCACACACGACGTGCTTAACGCACTACATTTATTTATTAGTCAGTACAGACAAGTTCTCACAGACACACACATTCTCTTCCACTTTCGACCACGTATTCTATATATTCCAATAGGTTATGGTTTGAGTTAAGTAATCTTATTTGCATACAGTTAGTTACTATGCAACATCTCTTCCTCTCTATTTACAAATTTAATAAGTAAGTCTGTCGGGTGGTTTCCGGATCCTAGACGATCATCTTGGCAAGATTGCGGGAACGTCCGGCTGAGAAGAGAGGGTTATCCTCGTCGCCAAACTTGTGGTGTATTTGGCATTAATTCCACACACGACGTGCTTAACGCACTACATTTATTTAGTAGTCAGTACAGACAAGTTCTCACAGACACACACATTCTCTTCCACTTTCGACCACGCATTCTATATATTCCAATAGGTTATGGTTTGAGTTAAGTAATCTTATTTGCATACAGTTAGTTACTATGCAACATCTCTTCCTCTCTATTTACAAATTTAATAAGTAAGTCTGTCGGGTGGTTTCCGGATCCTAGACGATCATCTTGGCAAGATTGCGGGAACGTCCGGCTGAGAAGAGAGGGTTATCCTCGTCGCCAAACTTGTGGTGTATTTGGCATTAATTCCACACACGACGTGCTTAACGCACTACATTTATTTAGTAGTCAGTACAGACAAGTTCTCACAGACACACACATTCTCTTCCACTTTCGACCACGCATTCTATATATTCCAATAGGTTACGGTTTGAGTTAAGTAATCTTATTTGCATACAGTTAGTTACTATGCAACATCTCTTCCTCTCTATTTACAAATTTAATAAGTAAGTCTGTGGGGTGGTTTCCGGATCCTAGACGATCATCTTGGCAAGATTGCGGGAACGTCCGGCTGAGAAGAGAGGGTTATCCTCGTCGCCAAACTTGTGGTGTATTTGGCATTAATTCCACACACGACGTGCTTAACGCACTACATTTATTTAGTAGTCAGTACAGACAAGTTCTCACAGACACACACATTCTCTTCCACTTTCGACCACGCATTCTATATATTCCAATAGGTTATGGTTTGAGTTAAGTAATCTTATTTGCATACAGTTAGTTACTATGCAACATCTCTTCCTCTCTATTTACAAATTTAATAAGTAAGTCTGTCGGGTGGTTTCCGGATCCTAGACGATCATCTTGGCAAGATTGCGGGAACGTCCGGCTGAGAAGAGAGGGTTATCCTCGTCGCCAAACTTGTGGTGTATTTGGCATTAATTCCACACACGACGTGCTTAACGCACTACATTTATTTAGTAGTCAGTACAGACAAGTTCTCACAGACACACACATTCTCTTCCACTTTCGACCACGCATTCTATATATTCCAATAGGTTACGGTTTGAGTTAAGTAATCTTATTTGCATACAGTTAGTTACTATGCAACATCTCTTCCTCTCTATTTACAAATTTAATAAGTAAGTCTGTCGGGTGGTTTCCGGATCCTAGACGATCATCTTGGCAAGATTGCGGGAACGTCCGGCTGAGAAGAGAGGGTTATCCTCGTCGCCAAACTTGTGGTGTATTTGGCATTAATTCCACACACGACGTGCTTAACGCACTACATTTATTTAGTAGTCAGTACAGACAAGTTCTCACAGACACACACATTCTCTTCCACTTTCGACCACGCATTCTATATATTCCAATAGGTTATGGTTTGAGTTAAGTAATCTTATTTGCATACAGTTAGTTACTATGCAACATCTCTTCCTCTCTATTTACAAATTTAATAAGTAAGTCTGTCGGGTGGTTTCCGGATCCTAGACGATCATCTTGGCAAGATTGCGGGAACGTCCGGCTGAGAAGAGAGGGTTATTCTCGTCGCCAAACTTGTGGTGTATTTGGCATTAATTCCACACACGACGTGCTTAACGCACTACATTTATTTAGTAGTCAGTACAGACAAGTTCTCACAGACACACACATTCTCTTCCACTTTCGACCACGCATTCTATATATTCCAATAGGTTATGGTTTGAGTTAAGTAATCTTATTTGCATACAGTTAGTTACTATGCAACATCTCTTCCTCTCTATTTACAAATTTAATAAGTAAGTCTGTCGGGTGGTTTCCGGATCCTAGACGATCATCTTGGCAAGATTGCGGGAACGTCCGGCTGAGAAGAGAGGGTTATCCTCGTCGCCAAACTTGTGGTGTATTTGGCATTAATTCCACACACGACGTGCTTAACGCACTACATTTATTTAGTAGTCAGTACAGACAAGTTCTCACAGACACACACATTCTCTTCCACTTTCGACCACGCATTCTATATATTCCAATAGGTTATGGTTTGAGTTAAGTAATCTTATTTGCATACAGTTAGTTACTATGCAACATCTCTTCCTCTCTATTTACAAATTTAATAAGTAAGTCTGTCGGGTGGTTTCCGGATCCTAGACGATCATCTTGGCAAGATTGCGGGAACGTCCGGCTGAGAAGAGAGGGTTATTCTCGTCGCCAAACTTGTGGTGTATTTGGCATTAATTCCACACACGACGTGCTTAACGCACTACATTTATTTAGTAGTCAGTACAGACAAGTTCTCACAGACACACACATTCTCTTCCACTTTCGACCACGCATTCTATATATTCCAATAGGTTACGGTTTGAGTTAAGTAATCTTATTTGCATACAGTTAGTTACTATGCAACATCTCTTCCTCTCTATTTACAAATTTAATAAGTAAGTCTGTGGGGTGGTTTCCGGATCCTAGACGATCATCTTGGCAAGATTGCGGGAACGTCCGGCTGAGAAGAGAGGGTTATCCTCGTCGCCAAACTTGTGGTGTATTTGGCATTAATTCCACACACGACGTGCTTAACGCACTACATTTATTTAGTAGTCAGTACAGACAAGTTCTCACAGACACACACATTCTCTTCCACTTTCGACCACGCATTCTATATATTCCAATAGATTATGGTTTGAGTTAAGTAATCTTATTTGCATACAGTTAGTTACTATGCAACATCTCTTCCTCTCTATTTACAAATTTAATAAGTAAGTCTGTCGGGTGGTTTCCGGATCCTAGACGATCATCTTGGCAAGATTGCGGGAACGTCCGGCTGAGAAGAGAGGGTTATCCTCGTCGCCAAACTTGTGGTGTATTTGGCATTAATTCCACACACGACGTGCTTAACGCACTACATTTATTTAGTAGTCAGTACAGACAAGTTCTCACAGACACACACATTCTCTTCCACTTTCGACCACGCATTCTATATATTCCAATAGGTTACGGTTTGAGTTAAGTAATCTTATTTGCATACAGTTAGTTACTATGCAACATCTCTTCCTCTCTATTTACAAATTTAATAAGTAAGTCTGTCGGGTGGTTTCCGGATCCTAGACGATCATCTTGGCAAGATTGCGGGAACGTCCGGCTGAGAAGAGAGGGTTATCCTCGTCGCCAAACTTGTGGTGTATTTGGCATTAATTCCACACACGACGTGCTTAACGCACTACATTTATTTAGTAGTCAGTACAGACAAGTTCTCACAGACACACACATTCTCTTCCACTTTCGACCACGCATTCTATATATTCCAATAGGTTATGGTTTGAGTTAAGTAATCTTATTTGCATATAGTTAGTTACTATGCAACATCTCTTCCTCTCTATTTACAAATTTAATAAGTAAGTCTGTCGGGTGGTTTCCGGATCCTAGACGATCATCTTGGCAAGATTGCGGGAACGTCCGGCTGAGAAGAGAGGGTTATCCTCGTCGCCAAACTTGTGGTGTATTTGGCATTAATTCCACACACGACGTGCTTAACGCAATACATTCATTTAGTAGTTAGTACAGACAAGTTCTCACAGACAGACACATTCTCTTCCACTTTCGACCACGCATTCTATATATTCCAATAGGTTACGGTTTGAGTTAAGTAATCTTATTTACATACCGTTACTTACTATGCAACAACAGCTAAAGCTCAGAGTCACTCACTCTATACGTCGACGGAGTAAAAAATTAATTATGTTGTTATATTCCGTATACATATTTATAGAAATGAAAATCCTATAATTAATAATGGAAATTGCAAACATGTGAATATATTCATGGATCCTTGTTCCACCCCTGGGTGTATGAACCCCGGTGTGTAAAACATATAAAACTTCCTAAAATCTTGAGCTTATCTTTTCTTTCACCGATGGACGAGAAAAAATTCGGAAAATCTCTTTTACCATTTATCTTGATTTATTTTACAGGGGCTTACGAATTCCCGGAGCGCTACTTTACTTTTGACTGGAATGGAACTAATCCATAAAACATGGAATCCAGGAAATATGTTACCAGAAACCCGAAGCCTGGCTGTAAGATAGATCCCACGAAAGTAAATAAAGGCAAAAATATTCGGGATATTTGCATAAATAAAATTCTTCTTTCACACTCAAAGGATTCCTTTTACTCCAAGCATTGGTATAAATAAATTTGTACTATTCCAAGATGATATCTTGAACTTTTGTTTAAAAAGTTCTGATATATAAATAGTAAACTAATTGGTAAATATGAATGCAATTAAGGTTAAACATCTAACTACACATCCTCTAAGAGTGCTAAATTAATTGCATGCTTGGAAAATGCAATTAATGTAGCATACTTAATAATTTTCGTAACATATTATGCATTAGCTCAGTCAGCCATCATATATGTTTGGAATAGTTAGAGTGGTGCCTAAAATAAGCTATGATAATACTTGCTGCTCAACAATCCTCATGCTAATATGCCGACGTATTCGCAGTTTATATATAGCCCAGTTTCCTCCGTATTTTGGCTCTAAAGGATTAAAATTGATAAAATAATTTATTATTTAAATTCATCATTTTAAATGTATGTGTAAGATTATTTCAAACGTTATGAGCAAACAAATATTCGTAATGATTTTAATTCATTTTTCGAAAACTATCAGGGGAAACCCTGTATAGATTTCATGTTTCTAATTGCATAAAAAAATTTCCAATTTTCTCTCTATTCTAAAAAAAAGTAACTCCCGCTGCCGCTGTCAAAAGCTTGTCACGCTGTCTCCTCCGAAAGCGCTGGGGGTATGGGGTCGAGAGCGATACCAATGGATGCAGAAAAATGGGGGGGACCAAAGTAAGACATATCTCATCTTTGTCGGACTTTAATGTTTCTTAATTTTATGTTTTGTGGGAAAATATTGACTTTTTCCTCTTCAGATTGCGATAACTCGCAAAACAATGATCGTATAATTTTGATTTTCTTTACATTATAAGACTACAGACATTTCTCTTTAAAACTAGACTTCATTTGTTTAAAAATATTTTAAAACAGACTAATATTTTCATGAAAAAGTCTCAATCTTAAATTTTCGATTTTTAATTGAATTTTAAAGCTGATAATTCAACAGTTATGAAACGCCCTTCGCATTAAGGGTGACAACAGTAAATGGATGGAAGCTGTTACATTGCCCGAGAATCATTCCTATGTATCTCGCTATTAGCCATAACAGAGGAGCGAGCCTAGGGGCGAAGCCCCTAGTTAATAACGAAATAGCTAAAGTACCCGGTCCTTCCATTTACATAACCTTCCTTCAAGTACCAACTTTTTTAAATAGTAACATTTCTAATTAAAATGGATTGAGCAACTGTCATACAGTTTTATGGTTTATATTCTATTCAGTTACAAAGTATTATTAGCACAAAGGTGATATTGTTATCATTTTGACAGACTTTTAAATCTGTTACTTCGTTCCTGTATCGCCTGGTTTGGTTTGGTTTGGAGCACTACGGTCAACTTTTGCTACACGAGGCCTAATTCGACCGGGACCTACTGCTTAAAGCCAATTCCGAACGTCTACAAACGACCGTGGCAAGAAAGTGGATGGAACCCACAGACTTTGGTACCACTGTCAGCGTCCTAGTAATTCGGCCATCGTCATCAATTCGGCCAAGCGCATCAGGAGCTAATGAACAATCGATATCACATCAGAAGATTGTCTTCAGCATCAAAACAGACAATTTAGAGTGTTATATTCCTGTTATGTTTTCTGGGCAATAACTGAAAAAACTTGAATTAAGGCCCGATAATCAACAATATAAAAAGGCTAGATTTGAATTTCTAATTCCTCTATTTTCTTCAGCTTCCTCTACAGGAGTACAGCAAGAGAACCAGGGAAGGCAAATACACTGCTGGCCACTGTAAATGCAACACCCTGAAGGAAACATGCAAATAACATGAAATTTACAACATGCATTAGCGGAGGTGAGATATGCAAATGATTAGAATTTAAGCGCAGACGCACATCACGCGCGCCTGCGGCGCCACTTCAAAGCGCTATTTAAGGCTTGGAGATTTTGACGATTTCAAGTTCGGCAATTGTGCTTTTCTTGTGGTTTTTTCAAAAAAACGATCAATTATGCCTCGTCGAAAACAGCGATCATCTTTTGATCAAGTATCCGAGTTCGACAGAGGAAGGATAGTGGCCTACCGAGATTGTGGATTATCTTTCAGGGAAATCGGTAGTCGTGTTGGACGAAACCACACAACTGTAATGCGGATATGTGATCGTTGGATGCAGGAGGGTACGACGGACCGGCGTGTTCGATCGCATCCACCTCAGCGCACCACTTCACGTGATGACAGGCAAATTGTGCGCATGGCAGTGACGGATCGCTCAGTCACATCACGAACCATAGCACAGCACATGCAGTCTGTAACGCATCATCCAGTGTCTGCGCGTACCATTCGACGCCGTTTACAGCAGAGTGGTCTGTCCGCAAGACGTCCATTGCTTTGTCTACCCTTGACGCAGAACCACAGACGTCTCCGCCGCCAATGGTGCGATGACAGAAGGATGTGGACGGCAGAATGGAATGAAATTGTCTTTACTGACGAGTCACGCTTCTGTCTGCAACCCCACGATGGTCGCATTCGAGTCTGGAGACACCGTGAAGAGAGGATGCTGAACAGCTGCGTTATGCACCGCCACACTGGTCCTGCACCGGGTATTATGGTATGGGGCGGTATTGGATATCACTCTCGCACACCTCTAGTACGCATTGCCGGTACTTTAAACACCCAGCGCTACATCTCCGAGGTGTTGGAGCCAGTTGTCCTTCCTTACCTTCTGGGCTTGCCCACAGCCATATTTCAACAGGATAATGCGCGACCACACGTGGCACGTATTGTCCAACGGTTCTTCGTCAATCGCCAGATTGAATTGCTTCCCTGGCCACCTCGCTCTCCGGATCTTTCGCCGATAGAAAACATGTGGTCCATGGTTGGTCTACATTTGACCCAGATTCCATCCCCAGCTGCCACAGAAGATCAACTTTGGCAACGTGTGGAAGCTGCTTGGTCTGCTGTAACCCAAGAACTCATCCAAAGTCTCTTTGAATCAATGCCGAGGCGTGTGGCAGCGGTGATCTCCAACAATGGCGGCTACTCTGGCTACTGATTTTGGCAGGAACCACACTTCACAGAAGTCTATAAATTTAATCATTTGATACTTGGTCAACATGTTATCTACAAAATAAATTTTGTTGTGATATCTCTTGTCTTTCTTGGTGTTGCAATTTGGGTGGCCAGAAGTGTATTAGGTAAGATATACTAGTTTTTACAGTTAATTATCACTACTTTATTAAGACATTTCTCTTCTCTGCTAACAGAGAAGTTATATATATTTTAGTAAAATTTGCAATCTGCTTAATCAAGTGTGAAGACTAACTGTTCTCCACAAATTGTTATATAACAACGTATCGTCCGTAGATAAAAAAGAATGACAGAGAGAACTTAATAAAATTAAATTATATGACGTTAAAAAAATGGAATTACATAGCATTGAAAAATTGGAATTATATAGCGTCTAAAAAATGAAATTGCGTAGCGTCGTTTGAATATTTAAGATTCTAACGCCTCTCGATTTTTTTTTCTACAGAAAACTATGCGTAAAATAAAAAATAATTTGCGAGAAATCATATGAAAAATATGAGAAAATTAATTTTTGATGCGTATTCCTTTTAATGAAATTAGAGTACATATCTTTAATAGAAAATTAATTAAGGATATTGAATCGAATTCGAAAGCAAATTATAAATATAGAAACATGACGTAATTCCATTAAGCTTATTTTTCAATTAAATATTCTACCTTTTTCTCAATTTTTAATAGTTTTATAGATTTTCTTTAATTTTTCAAAACGTTGGACATTTAAAGTAATATAATCATAAATGACATAGAAAAAAGAAACATATTTTTTAATAAATGATAAGTAGATAGAATTCACGTTTGCCTGTTTTGACATTTTCTGCATTAATATCAGTATCTTTTGAGATGGAAAATTATTAATGAAAATACTAATTTTCATGTACACAAGGGATGGTGAGTTAGATGGTCAGAAATAACTACGATGGTAAAACTATTTCGGTAAAAGGATCATCACCATCTACCTATTTTATTCAAACAAAATAATTATACGTTTTGGTAAAAACTACGAGCTTACGGCTATTATGTTCCCAATATTTAATGAATTTAATTGCTTAATGAGCACATCTTTGAGAAAGCAATTAAAAGTCATAGTTCTGAACAAGAACTTCAAGTTTTAGTGTACAGATTCATGTGACTTATAAAATAATTTGTAGGGCCTTTATAAAATGGTATTGCGGTATGTGTATTGCGGTATTATATTGGCACTGAGCAATATATTGGGTTATCCCATAAATAATGCGGTATTTTGGATTTTTCTAATACCGCCATAATACCGCATTATTTATGGGATGACCAATAATATATACGAGGGGTTTCAAAAAGTAACAAATTGAATATTTTGAGATATATAATTCCATTAGAAATGCTGACAGGTGATTTTTCTACATAATACACTTCTCAAACCTTTGCATTAAAGGCATGTTCACATAGCGTCCGCCAGCGCAATTCCATTGTATTGAATACATATAACCAATTACAAACCTTCAAACGATTAGCCACGAAACTGTTAAGGTATGTGATTTGTTTAAAATATGTCAATACGAGTAACACTGACACTGACTTACTCTGTATGAACAGACCCTAACTGCTTTATCCCATCTGAAAAAGGAAAAAAAAAGTTTTAGGTTGAGCTTTCAGCCAAGAATGCACGGCTCTTTGGCTCTCGCCAACCGGAGCGCTGCTCATCACGGATTGATCGATGTTCACCCACTTTTCAGCGTCCACCCGCTCGAACACCATTATCTTGCCAATGCAGACATCTCCCTAATCTTGCAGCATTCATCTGTGAATTTCCCGAGATATCCCACTCTTCAAGAACAAAAATGTTGACTTCTATATTAAGAACGCCATGCTATTTATTCGGAAGTATCAACATCTTCAATAAGGATGAATCTTCCCTGTGCAGGAGTTTGAAAAGTCTGTGGTGTATCGTTTCAGAACATAGAGTCGCATTCCAATCTGAGAGACAGAAAAGAGTAAAATTAGAATTTCAACATGAACTTACAATAGTGATGGGAAAGCGAATGAACGATACCAAAATTTGCACAATCTGATTTATTGGTCAGAGAAAAACTCCCAGTATGTGCTCAAAGTGGCAGCCACGCATGTCGTTACACAGCTCACACCGGCGAAGGAATGGCTGGAGCACCTCTCGAAGATTCCTGGTGCTGTGTTAATTTTGTCTGCGGCAACACCGATTCTCGCCACGAAATCTTCAACCGAGTCCATACGCGTCTGGCACACTAAAGACTTCGTGTGCCCCCAGAAGAAAAAGTCCAGTGGGTTGAGGTCCAGCGGGCGAGGAAGCCAAGCCAAAGGTCCGCCACGTCCGATCTATCGGGACGTGCGGGATATGTGGCATTCAAGAAGTGCCGGACCATTCTGGAAAAGTGTGCTGGGGCTCCATCGTGCATAAACCACATGTCTCTCTAGATGGAGAGCTGAACAGCCTGCAACAAACTGGGAAGCAAGCATCCAAGAAAATACGGTATGTTGCTACGGTCAAACAGTCTGGCAAGATGACTTGTCCATGCTCGACGCGTTTCGACTTTACTCTTTTCTGCCTCTCAGAGTAGAATGCGACCCTATGTTCTATGGTAATTATGGCTCGTCTGAATGACCCCTCTAATTTTGTAAAAACAATTTAGACTTACCAATATATATATATATATATACACTTAGCTCATCCAGAAAGTAAGTACCATTTGGGTATTAAAAAAGATTAGCAATTTGTTTCCATTTGTATTTTATTACATAAGAATCTACACACCTTAAACTACTTTTCGACATATTCACCATGCGAATTATGGCATGTATCATATCTTGGCGCTAATTGAAACATACACGCTTCGTAGAATTCCTCCGCCTGCGACCTGAACCAGTTCTGGACGTTTACCTTGATCTCATTATCACTTGCAAAGTGCTGGAAGGTAAGAAATTTCTTGAGATGAGAAAACAAATGAAAGTCGGGTGGAGCTAGGTCCGGACTATAAAGAGTGCGACAGAATTGTTCCCATCGAAATGAATCAACCAGCGTCGTCGTTACGCGTACGGTATGCGGTCGCGCGTTATCATGCACGAACACAATACCAGAAATCAGTAGTCCAAGCCTTTTGTTCTGTATCGCGCGCCGTAACTTCTTCAATGTCTCACAGTAAGCTGTTGTGCTTCGTTCCATCCAGTCCACTAACAAAATTCCTTGCCAGTACCAAAACACGGTGCACGTGATTTTTCTTGGTCAGACGATAAATTTCACAATCGAATATTTCTCGCATTCAAAAACTTGATAACGGCTCTCATTTCACAGCTGGCGGGCCGATCGATTGTTGTAAACATGATTACCAACAAACAATGACTTCAAACTTTAACGTAATCAAACGAAATGGCTAGGCTAATTCGTTCTCGAGTTGAAGTATGTAACTACGCATGCGCGACCTTCGTGCTGTCAGATGCGCGGGAGATATCAACAAACGGTACTTACTTTCTGGATGAGCAAAGTATATATATATATATATATATATATATATATATACTAGATAGTACCCGTCAAAACTTGACGGCAAATAATTGAACAGTACTAATAAAAAAAGGGTTCATAAACTTGTTAAAATATTAGAAATTTTTACAGAATATTATCTGTTTTTCTATCCGATGTTATAGTTAAAAATGTTGTAAAAAGCCGAGTTTATCTCTCTATTCTAAAAAAAAGTAACTGGCGCCGCCGCCGCCGCTGTCAAAAGCTTGTCGCGCTATCTCCTCCGAAATCGCTGGGGGTATGGGGTCGAGACCGTTACTAATAGATGCAGAAAAATGCGGGGAAGAAAGTAAGACATGTCTCATCTTCGTCGGACTAAGTTTTTTTTTAATTTTATGTTTTGTGGAAAAATATTGACTTTTTCATGTTCAGATTACGATAACTCACCAAAAATTAATCGTAGAATTTTGATCTTTTTACAGTCTAAGACTACAGACATTTTTCCTTCAAACAAGACCTCATTTGTATAAAAATAATTTAAAACAGACTAATATTTTCATCAAAATATTAAACCCACTTTTTCGAGAAATATCGTCACATATGTGGATGTAATAGCGATGCTCCTCGAGTTTTTATCTTACAAAGAAAATATTTACATCATCTGGAAGCCGAAAGCTTTCTTATTCATATAAACCTCATTTCAAGTCAATATCTTAAATTTCCGATTTTCAATTGAATTTTAAATCTGAAACAGTGATTCAACAGAGATTCCCCTTCGCATAAGGGTGACTGACAACAGTAAATGGCTGTTACATTGCCCGAGAATCACCCCTATGTATCTCGCTGTTAGCCATAACAGAGGAGCGAGCGCAGCGAGTCTAGGGGCAAAGCCCCTAATAATTAAAAAAAAAGTCTTGGAAAAAAAAGCATGCTTACCGCTGATTTTTCAATCCGACTTGCACAATCTAACTAATATGCTATGTATACAATCTAACTAATATGCTATAAATATGCTATGTATAAATATATTAAGCAAAAGTATGTTAGCGTACATGTAAAACATGTACGTCATCAATTCTGATAATTCTTCTTCTATATAAATTTGAATAGCAGAGTAAAAACTGTGCAGTAAAAGCTATGTTTGTTAAAAAAGGTATACGTTAAAACCATTAAAGATGCTCAAAATAATGTATAGACGACAAGCCTTTTAACAATAACATAAGAGTATTTATTCATTTGAAAAACTAGTTAAAATGAGTTAAAAACAACAATGCCAATATCTTTATTTTTCACAAGTAACATTTAGTAATGTACGCCGGGCTTTCACATTGAATCAATTTCCTATACTGTAAAATTTATTAAACAGTCTATTTCCTATACTGTGATGGACTATCAAAAGGGATTTAAATGTCGAAGTAATATAAAATGCCTTACTTTCAGCAAGCTTAATATAACATCTTGTTATCTTATCACATCAGACACAAACTTTCTAATAAACGCATTCAAGAACAGAGAAGCTTGATACTATCTGATAATACCCACTATCTCACCGATACTCATCTCATATTGTCCCTTCACATCTCATCATTTCTGAAAGTGTCCACGGCTAATATACACGTGTCAAAAAGCTGATATTCAAATATAGGGTTGTAACTTCTACGAAACACGCCATCTACTAGAGACTTTCATGTTTAATTTTATGACGTACGGCAATTTGCCAAACATGACGTAATCAAAAGAAACTTGCGTCAGTAATTCGGCTTAGTTATGAATTGAATCGCTTTAACTTGAATAGGCTGAAAATGGAAATGCAAAATATGACGTCAAACTTTGGAAAGGCAAGTAATTAATGGACCTTTAAAGTAATTCTTAGTTCATATTGCTAACAAAATAAAATGTATAAACTAAAGAAAATCAGATTAAAAAAATCATACAAATTACCGGCAAAAAATGTTTGCAGTCTATTTAGGCAGCGCTGCAATCGCGTTTAAGAATTTTTTTATTTTCATGAATTTTAATGATGTATACACGTGCATTCAATAATTGGATCCGGTAGGCAGCGCTGCAATCGCTTTTCAGATTTTTTTTTATTTTCATGAATTTTAAAGCTGTATGCACGTGCATTGAATAACAATTAACTTAACCTACAAATTTGTTAAACAAACAATTTTGGTGTTTTTAATTTCTGTTTATTATTGTATTTTTGCACGTGAGATTAATATAAATTGATATATTTGTGAAGCGGTCGCTCCGGAAGCGTTACTTGACAGAGGCATACACAGAACACGGCAACTATTAGGGGAATATATGTGTGTGTGTGTGTGTGTCAAATACGCCTGGGAAACAAAGTCAATTCTTCCAAATCTCGGACCATCACATTACACTCCACAGAAAATAATGGTATACTCCGTAACTAAAGTGCATGTACGTAGATATTATAAGTGACTTTGACTGTTGAGGTATATTAGATGTCACAGACCTTAGTTCTTATAATTTCGAAATTAACACGGAATTATTGTTTAAAAAGTTCAAGAAATTCGAGAAGTACTACGATCACACGACATTATGGAAAACATATAGCATGGACTTCTATAGCAATAGACGAAAAATTCTGTACGGCTGAGGACACAACAACCTTGCCTGGTAAACATTGCTACACTTGACCGAAACTCCCACAGACAAAAGCAAAATTCCCTTCTGGGTGAACACCAGTGTCTGGTTAGAACAATGGACCCCTTATCTAGAGGGGTTAGAGGGGCACACAGCTCAATCAAGCACCATTACGGTCATCACCCAGTTCTTATATATAGACGATTCCACGAGTAGCGAAAGTCCAACAAGTGTCCGTCCTCGATATCTAAATGAATAAAAGATAGTTCATGGCGGAGAAGGCTCTGAAAATGTTTTCATATCGGAAAACATCTGTTTTGAAATCTGTAATGCATTTTCAGACATTGCTGACCAACTTAGTTCAATCTTTGAGAACACGTGAGTTTAAGCATTCAAGCATACAGGAACAGGTTTATTCGGTAATTTAGAAACTACACCGCCCACACCCTAGGGTTATACGGCCTATCAAACTGACGCGCAATAGTCCCGAAAGCCAACCGCTCTGCATGGACCCGCAGGCCCTAATATGCAGACATGGGGGCAAGCGCCTTACGCTCCTGCTTCCAAGTCGGAACATATATAAGTTCAACTTTTAATATAACTGAAACTAAAAATTAACCAAATTTGACAGACAACACTAAAGTCGACAGAATGCCCCCCTCCCCAAAAAAGTCTATAAATTTCTATCAATTTTAATTCTTATTACACAGGTTTATTCCGCAAAACAAAATGTCCGTGTTATGCCAGAGAAACAGTTCTCTGCTTTCACATAAAAAAGGGACAAAAACGAATCCTTAATATAATATGTGTAAAATGCGTTTCATATGTTCCACTAATGCTACCAATATTAAGGACCTTAATTCGTTTTTCTGGAAGCATCTCTCATCAGAGACACTGGATTCCAAAATACGTGTCAAATATTGACTCGTATATCCTACGCTTAAAATGTCGGATATACGAGTTAATTTAGTACTCACATGTTCTATATTGATTAGTATATCCGACTTATTACACAGATTTTTAATTTTTTGGTTCATGTTTTGCTGTATACATTTAAAATATTTTAAAGGGTAATCATGAGATAACAATTTATTGTACATGAATAAACTATTAACTTCGATTATATTTTTATTGTTTATTCCCCAATTTTACAGTAAGTGAAATATTAACAAGTAAAAACTGATAGGAAAATATATTGCTTTTCTTCAAATATTAAAAATGAATTTTCTTAGCGCTTTAACATTCATATAACTTTTAACGACAGACAAACAGACACAATGCTGGCAAAATACGTAGAAAATATGTAAAGAAATACTCTGCTGCCAATTAGACAAGCTATCCTATAAATGTTAGGTATGTGTGCTTGGGTGTCAAAATAAATGGTGCTCAAGGATAAACCTTCCGATTCATTAGTTGTGTCTGTTCTCCAAGCATTGTATCAATCTGCACTTATATCCAAACTCCCAATGGAGTGTCACGATACGGCATGAGAAAATACTTGGCTAATGAGTATAATCCAGATCAAAATAATAAGGCATACTCGTGAGAATTTTCTGTAGCGTTCTTTCTATTCTGTATCTAATGCCCTTTTTTTTATCAGATATAAAAATTAAGATACTCCCAAGTAAATGCTTTATAGGCTCTTTCAAAAAGAGCTTAGAGAGAAAATATTTTATCACAGCATGAAATTCTTAAATAACTTTAAGCAGACAGTTAAAACCGTTCTTTAATGTTATTTAACATAACTAAAAATACTGAAAATTTGAAATTATTCGCGATAAATTGCATTTATCAAGTTTTCAATAAGAAAATTAGCACATTAAACGACAGAGTGAATTTTAAATGCGATTTAAGTTAGAAAACTTGACGCTGATCTTGAAAGTGTAGCAACAATTTCTTTAATTAATCCTTTTGTTTTAGCATTAAAATACAGGATTCCCTCTAGCTATAGTACTGGAAGAGAGTTAAATTTTATTAATTTAATGTTTAGTTTCCCGTAAGCTACATTTTTAAGAACACGTTCATCATATTTCCTGTGTTATTTATTATATGTATTAGTAACTTTTCTTTTGTACCAAATGAGGAAGCGCTGAATTGTTCAAAATTCTTCATAAAAATAATTATTCATTCAAAAGGAAGTAATGCTTTTATTTCTGTTTCTATGACGCAAATGCATTCATACACAATTAAGGAAGTTTTGGGGTAGTATCCTGTTAGGATGCATATTTTAAGCTTTGGTTAACCTTTTATATCATATTTTCAATTTTCTTTTCTAGCTAACCATTTTATCTGTTATTTGGGAGGAAAGGAATCCCTCTTCTCTGGAAAAAAGATCTCAGCGTGTTTTACTGAACAGATTTTAAATTGCATAGTGGGATAGTTAAGTATCATATCATTAGGCATTTTTTCTCTAATTACATTTTTCATGAAATCTAAATTAACAGCCCAAAATATGTGGTTATCTCTGATGGTTCGCCATAGAATACCAAGTAATAAGTTTTTTTCTTTCACTAAAAGTGGCCAGGGCGCTGGCATTCGGTTCAGAATTTTGGGTTCGAGTCCCACTGTTGGCATGGATGCTTGTAGCCGTTCGGAATCGGATTTAAATGTAGGTCTCGGTCTAATTAGCCCTCGTGTAGTAAAAAGTTGACCGTAGCGCTCCAAATCAAACCAAACCAAACCAAACCGAATCATCACCAAAAATCATTTACAACTGGAATACAAACCCACTTAATTGTCTCGAGGTAGCCTAGTGGTATCAAGTCGGCCTAGTGGTATCAAGGGTGATCGGATCGAATTCCGAGAAGTACCATTAAATACCGCCATGTCTGGGTTGGAGTTGGGCACAGAAAATCTCTCTATGAGGTGAGAGAGGGTGGGAGTGGGTACGATCCCCCAGATGTCACTCCTGAGGGTGCTTGGTCAAAATTGAGGTGGCACCTGGCTAAATCGAACTCCAACTCTTGTGGTGCCATTCTGAACTGGAGCCCTCTCAGCCCAATTGCCTATGTGGACCTGATCTCGAATACTCCTGGCCAGGGGGAATATGGAACAACAACAACGCAGATTCCTGAAAGGATACATATTCATTTGCTGAGCTATTGTTAGTATTGCATCCTCGAAAACTGCTTCTAAACAAAACAGTCTCTTTTGATGTTAGTTACCAGAAATGTTTATTCATAATAACAGGAAGAAATAGTTTTTCCCTCGCTTTTTTCCTTTTATAATTAATCAATAGTTCTTTTTATATTTTTGTCAACGTTCTACCTCTGAATTACTGTACTTAAAAAGTCCACAAATCAATCTATTGAATGCGGAACATGACTTATGATTCTCCGAGTCAAGCATTACACCTGACTTTAGCTGATAATGTAGCGTAGCAACAACTCCATCCGTAGCATACCTGAAGAATATAGCATATATGCATATATATTCCTTTTTAATGTACTACTCATTTGTAATGACAGACTTGGTGTAGTGAAATTGTTAAATTAAGATTATAGAGATTTTCTCCAAGTATCGGGAATCAAACCAGGGACTCCTTATCTGGAGGTCTATTACAATTTAGTTATCCTGGCGTGACTAAAAATCTTAATTTTGCTCACTTTTGTGTATTTATCTCCCATTTCTAATAGGCCAATTACTTTGTATATAGGACTTACATCAAAACCAATTTCCAAGTCATTCCATTACAGCTCATTTCCAAGGATCGTAAAATGATTGTTATGACTATTATCTGAGAATCAAAACTAGGTCAAGCTCTCTCCCACATGAAACATGTACGATTTAAGAAAAAAATTTTTTGGTTCCCATTTCTACTCAAAATTATCAACAAAGGCAACAAATTATTATAGAAATAAAAATTTTCAAGATAATGAATTGCCATAAACAATCAAGATAATGAATTGTCATAAAAAATTCAAGATAATGAATTGTCATAAAAAATTCAAGATAATGAATTGTTTAAAACTGAAAAGTAAGAGTATACTAATAAGGAGACTGTACCCCAAGTTATTTCTTTCAAGAAACATACTTCGAGCATTCAAAGCGTCCGAACAGCCTTAACTTTCTCCGAGAGCATATAAAAGGAACTAATGTAACCTAACTGGTGGTTAAAATTTTGAGGCGAAGCTAAATTTTACGCTATTTAAAGTTGAAACGAAACACAGAAAAGGCAATAACATTTTTAACTGCATTCGTTTGTAGAAGCTATTATCACGATATTAGATTACTTTCGGCAAACAGGAGGAAAATGGAAGCTCAAAAATTTCCCTTTCATTTACTTTACATGATGTTATTTCCTGAAGTACAGCTGGTAACAGAGAAGAGCATGTTACGAAACAACTTTGCATCAAACGAGTTTAGTTGTCATTTCCTTATTCTTGATAAAGAGCAATATAAACTTCATATTTCGCGGGGATATATGTGAGTAGAAAAACTTTGGTTTAAAATCATAGCGACGAAATAAACATCATTGAAGATTAAAATCTGTTGGTAAAGTTTCGTTGAAATAACCACGGAATTTTAAAGTTCGCTTAGCATACTTTTGAAAAACCATAACTTTCAAAATCATTTTCAACTCAAATCCATCGCTAATTGCTTAAAAGCTTTTTACTTAAACCATTAACCTCTAACTCCCACTACATTGCCAGGAAGTCATGATGGAGAATTTAATTTTTTTAACTATTTAGACAAATTTTCTTAAACATAATTTTCCATTACTGATCATTTAAGAAAACCTTTACGTACACTCATTAAATAAATAAGTACAGCTATTGGTAAGATACTTGAAGCAAATAAGATTCGCTGAAACTGAACACCAAAAAGTACCGGTGTATATTCCAAAAGGAATTGGAACTTAAGTTAATCTCAGGGACAGAACAACAAATAACATTTCGAACAATAATGCTCATAATGTTTGTTCATTTCTGAGTTTCACCTTCTCTTTTTTCTTCAAAGAATAATTCATTCTATGGCGTTTTCTAGTATGTAATTGCTTTTCTCCCCCTTCTTTGTCTTCCGTGACATGTTTCTATTACTATCAGTTTGCAGAGATGAGCTTTTTTTTTTGTTAAACATTCTCAACCATATATCTTAAGGCTGACTAACTCTATTGGATTCGCTCACCTCAGTGTTTACCTATGGATAAAATGTGTCTACTATTAGTGGTACACAAATGCTGATAATCCAATAAAAATGGTATTTTCAGATAGCCTGAACTTTTCTGAACCTTGAAACAGGATTCATTTTAGAAATTTCCTCCACCAAAGGAATTTAGGAGTGTTTAAAACACACTAGAGTAGATTTCTCCCCCAAATAATTTAAATTTTAAAATGTTGTTTATATTTTTTTAAATGTAAAATAACCCAAGGTGTAAAATTTTTAACGTAGGATTACGTTTCTCCATAACGGTCCTCCGAAAAGCAAAATATCAGATGTCCTGCGTCGAGAGTTATAATTTTGGCAGCGCGCCAAACCCAGTCTGTATCGCTTGGGCAAGTAGTAAACAGTTAAACAAAAAAGTACTAAAACGCGTCAAAATTTTGACATACATCTATGTATATATATACATACGTACATATATATATATATATATATATATATATAGGTACATATATATAGACGCATATATACATAAAACATACATGCATATATACATACAAAAGAGGTAAGCAACGATAAGTAATCCTACGTTAATAACCCGCGGTAGATTCGTTACAAGAGACTACCTGAAAACTTTTTTCTCTATTACGGTGTAATTTTTTTTTTTTAAATCTTTCAATCCAAGTCGGCAATTCGTGGACAAATTTTCTCCATAGGTTAACATTGAGGTGAGCGAATCCAATAGGGTTAGAACACAGCAACCTTAATGACTTCGATTATATTAGTAAGTCATTAAACGAATAGATTTAAAATAAAAATTTCTGGTACCCATATGTCTGGATGAAAAAATATGCTAGATCATAAGAATTACTTTAACTGTTTTTATACGATAGAGATTTCCTTATAAATTATAGATAATTCACAAAGTAATGCGATATGTTGTAGAAGTGATCACACATTGCAAAAATTCTTAAAAATTAAACATTTCGAACGTCAATCCTATGATATTACAACACTTTTTTAACACGGAACTGAATATCATAGTTTAACTGTACATATCCGATAACAGAACATGTATTAAGTTTTTGTCCTAACCTTAAGTTTAAAAAAAATCACATAGAGACTGCTTTTCGGTCTTTCCTTGGCAAAAACTCAGCAAGCTATTCATTTTTAAGGCTTTAATTTCATTAAAATTAAATTGAAGCCTTAAAAATGAATAGCTTGGCGTGATATTTTTGGTAAGCATGTTTATTAATGAATACATAAATAAACATGCATACCAAAAACAAAAAAAAAAAAAACTATGAAGGATTCTAAATACTAGCTGATTTTCCTGTTATTAGAAACATCAATTCAATGAATAAAATGCTCAAAAAGTTTACATTCTAGCAGTTAAACGTCTGTCAGTTAATCGAAAGGTAAGGTAAATCAATTCGAGTTTAATAAATATATTCCTAGTATATTTTGTATTTAATCTCACATAAATTGAAATTTAACTTCTCTACACACCTATCAATATAATTAATCTTTCGTCATACATTTAGAAAGCAGGTAGTATTTCATGGCTAAAATTTAAAATTGAGTACTGGTCAAACCATCAGGATTCAAAAATCACATTCAAAATGTTTTAACTTTTACTCGAACTGCACAAACTACAACAAAATCATGACAGACGTATGAACACAGTCTCTTAATACAACCATAAAAGAAAATATACAGTGGTCCTAAAAGTGTTCGTACATTTTCGATTTTCAATGAAATAGGGGTCTATCCATTAAATGAAATGAATATTTCAGAATGGGTAGTTAATAATAAGATCTATAATCTATTCTTAACAAAACTACATGAAATATTTTAAAAACATAGCAAAACTTTATTTTTAAGAAACCAATAAACAAAAAGTAACAAAAACTTTATCCCACAAAAGTCATCGTACACTTGTAAAAAATCTCTACATAGTAAATATCTAATTTTTCGTTAAATTAATATCTAGTAGGATATCCTTTAGCATCCACAACAGCTTTCAAATGTCTGGGGATAGATTGCACTCGTTCTTTTGTAATTTCTGCATCAATGTTCAACCATTCTTCCATCATAATTGTTTTTAGTTCGCTTTTCGCGTGAATGTCGTGTTTTCGTACTCGAACCTCCAGTTCTCTCCATATAAGTTCTATTGGGTTTAAATCTGGCGACTGAGGTGGTGTTTTCCAAACTTGTGGACAATTATAGAGACACCAGATGCGGACGTTGAGAGCCTTGTGCTTAGGATCGTTATCTTGATAAAAAACAAAATTGTTTCCAAATCCCAAATTTTGTGCTGATAATTTTAAATTGTCTCCTAAAATATTTATATAAACAGCATGATTCATTATGCCACCAATAAATACCCAAATTACCTAGTCCTGATGCTGACATGCACCCCCACACAAGGACACCTCCACCGCCATGCTTAACTGTTCCTACTAAGTTCTTGGGATTAAGTTCCTCATTTTTTCTTCTCCATACAGTTATACGCCCATCTGAACAAAAAATGTTAAACTTGCTTTCATCGGCAAATAAGAAATTATTCCAATACGTTTGGGTCTTATTTATCATGGATAGTGCTAAGGAAAACCTAAGCTTTCTGCTTTTCTAACTCACAAAACGTTCTCTATGGGCAGGACGCCCATGTAATCCTTTTGTTCTGAGAACTCGTCGAACAGTTCCAGGTGAAATTGAAGTAGAAAATGTTTCATTAAATTCTGCAGAAACTTTTACTGCACTCAAACGTGGATTTTTCACAAATTTTATAATTATAAATCTTTGATCACGTTTTGTTAACTTTGCCGGACGACCTTTTCTTACCTTGTTTTCGATCCGATTTTCTTCTTTAAAGCGTTTTATCACATACTGCACAGTAGAATGGGATAAATTAAGTAATTTAGCAATATTCCGAACTGATTTACCACTACTATGATGAAAAATAATCAATTTTCGAATGTTGTTTGTTGTTTCTTAACGACTACGAGCAATTTTGAAATAATAAATAGAATATTACGGAGTAGATAAGAAAAATTAAAGCAAAACGATATTTTAAATGCCACCACAATTCATAAATAAAAATAAAGTGCCAGAGGATAATTTTAATTATGAATTTATCCGAAAATATTTCAGTGTACGATAACTATTGTGAGATAAAGTTTTTGTTACTTTTTGATTACTGATTTCTTAAAAATAAAGTTTTACTATGTTTTCAAAATATTTCATGTAGTTTTGTTAAGAACCGATTATAGATCTTATTATTAAATACCCATTCTGAAATATTCATTTTAATTAATGGATAGATCCCTATTTCATTAAAATCGTAATTGTACGAACACTTTTGGTTGCCACTGTATGTGTGTCTTGTATTCTGTTTCAAAAGGTTCAAATGGGAAGATTGGATCGAATTGTGCAAATTATTACAAAAGAACACCCATAAATCACCACAGCCGTCTTACTCCATCTAAGTAGAGTACCGCGTACGAACTTAAGTAATGCATCTTCCTTGGTAATAAAAAAGATATGGCCCCTTAAATAAAGGCATTTTTATCAAGTGAGGTTTAACTTGCCTCGATGGTTTTACAAATGAAACTAAATAACTCAGACTTCAGGAGACGTGTCATTGGGGGTTCAAACAGGCTGGATAATCTTTCAGACTTTCGGTTCACAGTCTAGGTCAAAGCGAAGAGACTGCCATACAGAATTCCAGGAAGATAAAAATATTATACACGATTTGGAAGTTCCAGAAAACGACACTTCTGACGAATCATTCAAATGAACGATCAGCTACAGATCATGCTATGAGCTCTCTCAGTACAGTCATAGAGCTCTTTGGTTTCTTTTCTGGCTTTCTATGTCCTCAGGTCTCTCTAAAACCAATCCCCTGTGGACGTGTTAAATGATTTGCTGAGACCATCTCGCAATTTAAAAGAACATAAACATCTTCAAAACGCTTTATTGGATTTGCCTTGAGATGTCATCCGTGGAGTGGCAAATTCATTCTGACACGCAAAATACTCGCTAACATCACTGTTAGACATAACTCCTCTTTATTAATTTTTTCCCTGCGCTGCCATTTTTTCCCGAATAAATATTGTTGTAGATATTAAACTGTAATGGTTAGTTATCTGTTTACCCACAAAAAAACTTTTTATTGCTAGAGAACGTTATATATATATATATATATATATATATATATATATATATATATATATATATATATATATATATATATATATATATATATATATATATATACACTGCTGAAAAAAATTAGGGGAGCAAGCAAAGAAGTTAAGAAAACCGAGCGAGACAGCCACGTATTGGCATAAAATGGATAGTACACGTGTATCAATGCGATATACCGAAAAAAAGACTAAAAATAATTGTAATAGAGCTTTAATTATCTGAAAATATGGAAAAAACATGAAAAGATGATTTAGGGCAACAATTTGGTTACATGTAAAGGATAAAAAAAGTATTGTTTAGAATTGATGCAAGATTTTTAATATGGCGTATGGTCTCCTCGAACAGCTAAGACTGCTGCACACCTGTTTTCCATGGATGCGATGATATTATCGATAAGACTTTGGGGAATACTGTTCCACTCCTCAAGAAGTGCAATCTCCAAGTTTCGGAGAGTAAAAGGAGAACTTGGTCTCGCAGCAATGCATCTTCCGAGCATGTCCCAAACATGCTCGATTGGATTTAGGTCAGGAGAGCACCCTGGGCATTCCATACGCTGTATTGTTTCAGCTTCAAGCATGTTCTCCACAAGGTGAGCTGTATGCGGCCTGGCATTGTCATGCTGGAACACAAAGGAATCTCCAATGGCTGCAGCGTAAGGTATGACATGAGGTCTCAGTATCTCGTCTGCATACCTTCGGGCCGTTAAAGTACCATTCCGAATGATATGCAGGTCCATACGCCCACCTATGCTGATTCCCCCCCATACCATAAAACCAGCTCGTCTGTATTGTGACCTTTCACGAATGAATGTGGGATTATTTCGAGTGCCCCTTTCTCTCCATGCCAAAACACGTCGGATGTCACACTCCAGATTGAATCGGGACTCGTCTGTAAACAGCACTTGGCTCCAATCATGTTGCTCCCAATCTCGATGTTCAGTAGCCCATCTTCTTCGGTCCGCACGGTGGCGTGAGGTCAACGGAATGCAGACCATTGGCCTACGTGCATAGAGACCTCCCTGATGAAGCTTATTACGTACTGTTTGGCTGGACACCCTTCGTCCTGTTGACAAGAGCAACTGTCTTTGCAACTGAGTAGCATTGTCTGTTCTGTTTCGACGAGTTGTTAACAGTATATACCGGCTATCAGTTGCTGTAGTGGCGCGTGGCCGACCTTTCCCTGGTCGCGTCTAACATTCCCTGTTTCTTGGAATCGATTCCACAGCCTCGCAACGACACTTCTGGCGACTCTAACAGCGTCCGCGACACTACGTTGTGTTTGCCCGGATTCAAGTCTGCCTATAATACGCCATGCCATGAATTCCGGTAAATCACGTTCTTGAGACATTTTCAAGTCACCTTTTCTCAAAAAGAATAACTGAGCAAACGAATTTCACAGTTAAGGCAGTGAAACAGACGTTTCTGCAACATCCCGATTTCCGCTCTTATGTTCTTTGTCTGGTTTTTGACGTCATAAACTTTGATTTGCATATGAACTTTTCTTCTTCTGTTTCCTGCTAGGCTTTAAATTATAGATGATTCATTTTATGTTACTTATCGGTGTAAGTATTTGCGTAATTTCGTTAAAACCATGTGCTCCCCTAATTCTTTTGAGCAGTGTATATATATATATATATATATAGATAGATAGATATAGATATAGATATATAGGGAAAAGTAGGGTAAGATGACGAACTCGGTTTTTCTCCGACGCAATCATAGATAGCATCACCTGTCCAGGCAATTCTTAAGACTCTAGTATTGGGTTATGACGCCCACTAGAAGTAATATCAGTTGCGATCGTTTTGTGAGTAGTGACGACTCAAATGTATTTCATTAATCTGTGTTTGTAAATTTTGGACTTCACAGCGCAAGGAATTACCCGACTACGGTAAGTTATTTTTTCTCCTCCATTTTTCTCTGTCAAAATACAACTCGTAACGTTAAAAATCATGTATGTTATAGTTTATTTTCGATAAGCTTGGATACTGATAAACAAGTTGAAATCGAAAATGCTGTTGTGGGGTAAGATGACGAGGAGCCTACCTTAGAATTAGTACTGTCCAGATTGCTGTGAACGGATTCAGAGCTACTGGCATTGAGTCTCTAGACAGCAATATTTTCACAGACGAAGATTTTCACGCTTCATACACCGCTGATGTTGTTGAAAACAACCAATTAGATTATCCTATCATTTGTCAGCAACATATTTCATCGGTCTTTCCTCCTGAACCAACCATTTCATCAACCCTATCTCCACAGCCATCAACTTCCGCAGCTCTTCCTCCACTTCCAATGGCCAGCAAGAAAACAACCAGGAAACCAAGGAAGAAACTGCCTTCTTACCACATTTCTGGATCTCCTGTAAAACAAGCTCTTGAAAAACAGAAAAACAGTTGATGGAACTGAAACGACAGGAAAGATTGAAAAGGAAAGCTGAAACATTAGCGTCAAAGAAAGCTAAATGTTTACCGATAACACCTAGAAAAAGAAGGAAAACTGGAA
Source organism: Dolomedes plantarius (assembly GCA_907164885.2). Lineage (NCBI taxonomy): Eukaryota > Metazoa > Arthropoda > Arachnida > Araneae > Dolomedidae > Dolomedes > Dolomedes plantarius. The sequence continues at coordinate 138,394,906 of OU015493.1, read as the reverse complement.
TGCGTCAACGGGATTACTGGTCATCTGACGAGTCATCACAAGAAGTTCCATGTGTGGAGGACGACGAGTATAATACTGAAACATTATTGGAAAAAGACTGCATTATTTGAGGGGAGGAGGGAAAGGACAAATTAAGGTATCAGTGTTTCAGGTGCAAATCTTGGGCACATGCTCAATGTTCCGGCTGGGATGATAATGAAGCGAAAGACAGACCCTTTTGTATATGAACTTTATTACCTATGTTTTTTCTTAATTTTTGTATCTAATTCTTTAAGTTTTTGTTTCACTATGGGTAATCTGTCATTGTATTTTCAGTGTTATCTGTGCCTTTTTCACTAAGTACCTAAGTGAAACTGTTTCTCTGCACTTTTGAAAATAAACCTTTATATCTTGATTTATATTGTTATCGATTCGTCATCTTACTCCACCTTCCCCTATATATATATATATATATATATATATATATATATATATATCTGTGTGTGTGTGTGTATACCGGCGATTATAAAAGTGATCTAAGTCCCATATTTTTCGCTTCGAAATATTTGAAGGTTTGAGTTTGAAAATGAACTGAATTCTGTTTAATGACGCAACAACCGTCTCAATCTAACGGTTCACTTTTTACAGTTTTTCAAAGATTGATTTAGATTACGGCAAAGTAAAAGAATGCAATATGAAATAACTGATAAACTTACTTTATTTAAAATTCTTGACTGAGGACACATGCATAATAACTTTCGCAATCCCTAAAGAGAGCTAGTGAAATGACCGGGATATCAATGTTCAGTGTAAAAAGAATACGCAGAGAAGCAAAGGGTGAAGAAACTCCAAAATTTGAATCTCCGAGGAAACGTCAGAAAAAAAGAACCACCGAAAACGTAGCTTTAGATAATTTTGATTGTTATGTAATCCGAAAATATCCACTCCTATAAAACTCCTACTTTTTAAATAGATTTGCTACTTTCTTTTTATTATTTTGAAATTATTATTCACATATTCGACCAAAAATAAAGTTTTAAAAAATAACTTTAAAATTGCGGACAAAAAGCAGTCTGAAATACATTCCGTATTTCATAAACAAACACATCCGAAAATATGACGTTTTCCCCTATTTTCTAAGTAGACTAGCTTTTCTCGCGCATGCGTAACAGCTTCCAGGGACCTTGCTTCCGTGGTCGGACAGTATATATATATATATATATTCTGATAAGATTTCAAGATTTCCCCTTAAACACTAAACAAAATTCGTACTGTTTAGATGCAATTTTCCAACAACTTTTTTTTATCTCTCAAAACATTAAAAATCTGTGAGTAAAAAGGAATTCAATGAAAAGATTGGATATTCCAAGCTTTATTTTAACATACATTGGTATATGCTTCGTTATATGCTTTAATTGTTTTCTAAAAAATGTGTTCCCTATTTAGTTTAAATTTCAAAATAGATATCTGAAGCTACATTTAAAAAAATAAAATCTAATATATAAAAATGAATGTTTGTATCTCTGTAATTGTATAGAAATCCACAGTTTAGGAGCAACGATCGTGAAATTTTACATACAGGCGTCTTTAAAAACAGCCGAGGGTCTGAAGAACTTCAAAAATCGAAATTAATTACCGTTGATTTTTAATTAATAAAAAACCAAAATTTTGAAACTAAATGTAAGATGTTACACTTTGTGGAATCACCCCTCTGAATATGGCGTCCACGTTAGGGTTAGCTGAAGCGAACAGCGAGCGAAAAGATAAAAATAAATAAAATCAAAAAGTTTCAAGTTACATATTAAGCCAGAATAATAAATGAAAATAATAATCTTTCAAGTCAGATTTTATACTCTAAAATAAATCGGATCCAACGGCATATTGACACTATCACACGCGATGGAAAATTCGAATCAACCACGCTAAGTGTCACAAGATCATTTTTAATCGCTACTGCAACCCCCCTCGCTTATGTCTTTGTGTCTATTGAAGAGTTAAAGACTAAGCTTCTATCCTGCTAACTTATTTCTAACTTAAAACTCCTCTTACTCCATAAATACATGTATATTCACCAACCCATAGCAACTTTCCAGTAATTTTAGTACAAATATTCTCCTATTTACACAATACAGCAGCATGTTATTGTGGTGCATTCGGTAAGAGCGTTCATTTACTACACTACACGAAGCGGGTTCGAATACGGATCGTACAGATTTTGCTAAACCTGTATTTTCAGCTTTTATTTTATTATTTTTTAAATTATTATTATTATTATTATTTTTATTTATTATTTTTTTAAATTATTTTTATTTTATTTTATTATTTTTAAAAATTATTATTTTTATTTTATTTTATTTTTCATATTATTAATGTGTATAACATTTCGTATACTTTTTTTTCTATGTTATTTATACTGTGTTTATTTTTTTAATGGATTTTGGTAGGTTTATTATAAATTTATGTATTTTATGTTTTACTTTTCAGGAATTTTTGCTCCAATGATAAAGGCTAAATTTTTTCTATGTTATTTATACTGTATTTAGTTTTTAAATTGATTTTGGTTAACAAACATTCGACAATTTGACATTTTTACTTTTCAGCTTTACTTTCCTGAAGACAATTTGACATTTTTCCTTTTCAGCTTTTAGTGGTTTATTATAAATGTATATATTTTATGCTTTACTTTTCAGGGTTTTTTTGCTCCAATGATGAAACGCTAAATCTAGCTGAATTCTGAAGAAATTATTGTAAATTTATGGTTTTTTATGTTGGGTTTTCTTTTTATTCATGTGTATAACATTTCACATGCTTTTTATTCTATGATATTTATACTGTGTTTAGTTTTTAAATTGATTTTGCTTAACAAACATTCTTAAAATCCTGGGCAAACGCCGGATAAATTATCACCTGTGTAGGTTGATAATTTATAAATTTTAAAACTGTTACCACATGTATATTTACAGATCCACAAGAACTTTGCAATATTTTTAATTAATAAATAACCAACAACTCTCGATTCACAAGCGTACAGTAGATGGCGCCACTATTTTAATTTTTTTTGTGTCTATTTCGTTGTTATGTGAAGATAAATTTATTTAAAGTACCAGATAAAGAAATCACATGATCAGCGTTTAATAAATTAAATTGTAAAAATTAATCTTTAAAAATTCACCAAAAATTAGAAAATGGAGGTAAAGATGCGAAAAGAATTTCATTTTAAAGGAATTTTTATGATCTTTTTCGTGATATAAATTTTACAACCCTCAAATTATTATTTTAAATGCAAACTTGAAAAAAGTTACAAAAACAGCCTAAAAATTTAATTAAAAAAAATCTAAGAAGAATTTTTCAAAAATTTTTCTTAGTGCACCCCTACACTATTAGAAGAATCGCCATGCAAAATTTCAGCCCTTTAGGTCCAGCGGTTTGGTCTGTGCGTTGTATGTCAGTCAGTCAGTGAATGAATGCATGAATGAATGAGTCAGTTACGGAACTGTTTTATATATATAGATTTTTATTACTATCTCTATATCGTAACGTTAACTTCCTGCGCACACATTATTTTTAACTGGCATTCAATTGGCTGTTAAAACTTTATATTTACATCCTATTTAAAAGAAGTAGGGTGTAAATTGTAGGGTGGAAAGTTGGTAAAATTAAAATTTTGTGCAATGTATTTTAATTTCTCGATTAAAAGTAGTTTTTTTCTAAAAATCAATTTATTTCGCTTGAAAAACTAAATATTTTATGCACGCGGTTTATATTATTATTACTATCTTTATATCGTAACGTTAACTTTATGCGCGAGCATTATTTTCTTATGCTTTTTTTATTATTATCATCTTTATAATAGCTTTATTTTCATATGGTTTTAAGCAACTATCGTTTTTATTCATATTATGTTGGTTTTTTATTAATTAAAAATTAAGGGTAATTAATTTCGATTCCGGAAGTTCTTATCTTTATTTTCATATGCTTTTTCATTTACGAATTATTCAAATGTTGGTTAAAAAACTTTTGCGTAATTTATATATTTGTGTGTGTTTAAGTATTGAAATTAATAAATTTATATTTCTGGAGAGGATGTTTCAGATTTTAGTGGTACTATGATGAAAGGCTGAATATACCAAAATTCTGAGGAGTTTATTATGGAGAGAAAAGGAATTTAATATGTAGAGGATGTTTATAGGAGTTAAATGTGGAGAGGAGTTGAATGGTTTGCAGCCCTCAATCAAACACTTCATTTTTTTAAGAGGCAACGCTGCAGTCATATCATTGTTCTATTGGAAATTTCTGCTGAACCTGTAATTGCAACTTTTTTTTTACCCCAATGATGAAAGGCTAATTCTAGCTGAATTCTGAGGAGTTTATTATAAATTTATATATTTATAGATTTCACAAGGTTTTTTTCTATGTTATTTATACTGTGCTTAGTTTTAAATTAATTTTGGTTAACAAACATTAGAGAATTTGACATTTTTACTTTTCAGATTTTAGTATTAAAATGATGAAAGGCTGAAATTCTGAGACGTGCATAACATTTCACATATATTTTTTATGTTATTTATACTGTGTTAATTTTTAAATTGATTTTGGTTAACAACAAACATTCTTAAAATCCCGGGCATCGTCGGGTACTTCAGCTAGTATGTAATAAAATTGAATATAACAAAATGAAACACGTTTTCAAAACAAAAAATTCAAAGCAAATTTTATATTTTCAATTAAAAAGAATTAAAACGGTATAATGGACATTTTATTTCTGTAAAGGTAGAAGTATTCCTCAATATTTCTAATTTCATACTAAATAAAATGTGTTTTCATATAAATTCAAACTCGCAAAGTTACGAGAATTTTCCATTCAGCAACAAAAGTACTATTTGTGAAATAGAATTTTCTGTCACAGAAGAGTTGTTCGGTTGATGCAGTGGTACATATTTTTGGGAATAAATCAAAATTAAGTGATGTGCAGGGCCGGATTTAGATGAAAAGAGGCCCTAGGCTATTCCACTTATGAGGCCCTTTCACTTCTCATTTTTAAATTTGTAAATTGCATGAGATATAATAAAATACATCATTACTGTGATATATATCAATATATTAAATGAAACATGTTGTTATTGGTACTAACATATATATATATATATATATATTCAATACATTGAAGATTAAACCAAATTCAATTCAGATAAATTTATTTCATAATAATTCGCATTTAAAGTTTGAGTATGAATTATTATGAATTTTAAGTCTGAAACTAAACCAATTTGAATGTAGGCCCCTATTGATCTTGAGGCCGTAATCGGAAGCCTAGTTAGCCTATAGGAAAATCCGGCCCTGGTTATGTGTCTTCAAACTATGGGTTAATGAATCAAAATATCTGTATTTATGATTAAAATCATAATTATAGTTTTCATTATTCTTCCTAAAACATTAAGCATTGTAAAGTGTCGCATAACATTTCTGACAATTGATAAGGATTGAGAAAATAAAAAATTTACGCACCAGGAACAATTCATCGTAAAAAAATAACATTTTGAATATTTTTGATAACGATGAAATTAAAATTAACTCAAAGAATTAAATTCATTTTTGCGAAGAATTCTCAAACCAAATTCTTATGACAAAATTTTCAGGTTTGCGCAACAATGTATGAGAATTTAAACTCACTTCTCGACGTGACAGAGAGCAATGATACTGGCATAAAATTTCTCTATTTAAAAATTCTTCCTTTCTGTTGAGGTCAACGGTATAAATTTAACTGAAAAACCTAATAACAAAGACAAAATCTGTGTACGGCCACTATATGATTAAGTTATGTAATAAATGAATAATTACTTGTGGGTTAGGATTTAATTATTTCAGTCAAGTCAGAGGGCCAATTAAATGCTTAGTCAATTCAGCCAGTCAATTAAATGCTTATTATTACTAGATTTACGTACATTCTACTTGATGCTTTGTTCTGTCACTTTGATTAGAATGTTATGTAAGTTCACCTGTAAAGGAGTCATCTGTTTACAATAGAATTGGTTAATTTAGTAGATTAATGGGAATATAGACTAATAACGTGATTATATGTTTTAACTTCCCCCCAAAAAGCTTCTCGTTATATTTAAACATAAATTTAGGCAGATGTCATTTATGAACATGATATTCATCAATTTTGTTCACGAGTAATTTATCAAAATATTTTAGAAACGACTAGTTTTAAGAGCTCAATATTGAGTTGCTTTTTTGTGTAATTAACAAGATATTTTTAACGAAAAATGTATGGATATTGATCAAGAAAACATCAAAGGGAGGACTGAAATCTAGAACCATTGTTCAGCAAAGAAAGTACTAGTGTAAAGGTAAACAAACGTATTAATGCAAACAAATGCATCTCCAGTGAACAGGTAGATCAAAGTTTCAGCCTTGTTATGGGCTCCTGAACAAGGCATACCCGCTGGAGAGAAAGAAATTTGGAATGCGGAATTCTTCCAACTTTTTACTAGTGGCTGACAAAGTGCAGTAATCCACCCCACTTCAGAAAGATCCATCATCTATCAGGAACTGAGGTGCACATGAGGTACATAGCGCAAGAAGATAACAAAATGCATAAAGCTTGTCAAATAGGCGGGGCTTAAAGCCAAATCTGTTAGAGCTTTATCGGTTAGGCCTTGCCGAGGATCCCATAACATGGAGATGTATGTTTTTCCTCTAAGCTCCGCCTATTTGGCAGGCTTGATGCATTTTCTAAACCCATAAACGTCCATAATTTTCAGCTTTCGTTTAATATCAAAATACGGCAACGATCCATGGAAGAAGAACACCTTCCTAGGGAGTCATTCTAAAGAAAAATTATGAGATGTGCTGAAAACTACCGAAAACCAAACCCTAGAGAGAATGCAAAAAAATATTTTCGAATTCATAATTTTTACACACTTAGGGCAGTCATTGAAAATAGCCATTCTGCGCAATAGCCATTCTAGCCGAATTGCTTTGCGACACTTTAGCTCCAAGTTAGGTGACCCAGATTCAATACACGGTTCTGGAAAGTGTTACAACAGTTTTAACTTAATTTACTAAGTTATTAAATTAACAAAAAGTACTTAATTTATTATCTTAATTTATTAAATTAATAAAATTTATTTTATCACCGTTTTGAAGGAAAGCGTTGTAACAGAAGATTTCATCATAAATGCAATTGTTTTGCAGGAAATATGGCTTCATTAGACGCAAGTGATTCGGGAAATCGAAATTGAGAGCAGCTTAAAAATAAACAGATCGGGATTGAATTTTATGGCTCTGAAACAGGCGCAAAAAATATGTGCAATTGTACAAAAAAGTCCTATTTTTAATAAATCACTAAAATGCCTAGGAACATACATTTCTTTTGCATGCTAAAACAAGCATTTGTGAGAAGATACAAACATTTCTCTGTCATTTCGTATGTTTTATTTATGGTTATTCGTACTGATTTTATATATATATGTATATATATATATATATATATATATATATATATATATATATATATATGTCTTAAATTGACTTACATAGCAACATTCATTCTGAACTCATATAGAAACTTATGAAAAAATTATAAGACATTTCAGATGCTTTCTTTAGTTCAGAAGAATGTCCCAAATGTATTTTTTGAAGCATTCATTTATTGTTTCTAATCTCGTGCGGCAATCAACAAAATTATTTCCCATTGATGGCAATAGTCCAACAACATATCGTGATCCAAATAAACACCAAACGAATGAATAAGTCTCCAGATGAACTTCAATAGGTTCTTGCCTTGCCAGGGAAAAAGGTATTTAGATGAATATAAGTTCTTTTACAAATATTAAGTTTGGCGTTTGCATCTAAGCGTATCTTAATAAAAGCCTTTAAATTTTAATTCAATCATTTTAACACGTGGAAAAAATTTTCTTCAAAATTATTCTTAAAAACTTTCTATAGGACAAAATATCTTCAAAATTTCTTTAAAAATTTCTATTGGAGAGTATAATGTTATACATTTGTAATTTATATAAATTAAAAATATATAAAAAATGTACATACAAAAATATTTTCTTTAAGGCAAATTATCTATTCATAATGTGATTCTAATATTTTACTCAGGTATATTATGTATATATATATATATATATATTTATATAAACATGTATGGTTATCTATATATCAATCATTCTAAAAATACATCTTTCGTATTCATAATATATAACAATAGTCCCTTTCATATAAATTGAAAATACCAGATTCATACATAATTTACTTTGGGATCAAAATTTTATTCATATAAAAATAAATGGAGCCTCATATTTAAAATGCAATATATATAACTTAAATTAAGATCTTTAATATATAACTGAAATTTTTATTCATTTTAAAACGTTAAATTTTGTTTCTTGTAAGCAGTATAAACTCTGTTTTAATGATAATACTCGTAGAATAACTTGTATGTCATAAAAAATCATAAAGTAGCTTATCCATTAAGATAATGGAAAGATCTCAGGTTTCTATACATTTTTCTTTTCAAACGAAACTTTGATTAATTTTGAAACAACATGAAACTTATACTTCAAGACTAAAGGATTAACGTTTGATGCTTCCGTTCACAGAAATTAATAAATGTGGTTATTCAATTTTATCTCATTCAGTACAATAACATCTTATGATAGATGTTTTAATTTGTTGTTGTTGTTGATTTTACTTGAATGAGCTGGGGCTAGGCCTCGTCTATATGTCAATGCACACTCATAAAATCAAAACCAGCTTAGAGTTTTATAAGGTTTTCCTCTAGATAGCCCCAGACAGGCAAGGAGATGAGCGGGAGAAGACTGTTCAGTATTGCATTTCCTGCATACTGGGAAAACTTTAAATGATCTCAGTACGACCCCGTTTATTTAAAAAATTATGTCATATTCTTACGTTTCCTATCTCAAAATAGATACGTAGTGGACCTTATTCTAATCAGCATACAACACTCGTTGAGTAAATGTTTAAAAACAGCACAATACTCACGATCCCAGTTATGTATTATCATACTAGCCTAGAAACATAAGTCAATCTGCACTCTCTATTTCTCTCCACTGAACGAACTTCAAAACCTAACTGTGGGACTCCTCTCATATCTGAACTTAACTAAAATTCTAAGGCTCCTCGATGATTTGCTTTCCGACTTTTATACACCAACTAGCAAATACAATCTTTTATTTGAAGGTGTGATTTTTGGGTTTATTCAAAATAGAGGATAGTCACGTCATTTGATGATAGACTGACATCAAACATAAAGAATGAGAAAGAAATCCATAAAGAAATCCATTTGTAAGACAGGAAAAAGAAATTTAGCCAAGACCACACACCTTTTCCGAATGTAAGACATTTACTAAGACTCAAGGCCTGCTCACATTGTATCCGGTGCAATGCGTTGCGTTAGTACTTGTTGACATCACCTTTCATTGGTTTGAAGTGTCACGTGATCAATGAATTAAGCTCTGTGAAGGGTTAAAATTTGTAACGCTGATGCTACGTAACTCTCCGGATTCAGTGTGAACAATCGGTAAGTGCCCACTGGTGAACTTAGAGCTGGAAGTCTGCGTAGCTCTATCTTCCTGAACCAGAACGCTCTCTGTGGTACCAGTTATGAATTGGAGGGATTTTCCAAGAGTTTTTCGTGAAATATTTTCTTTTTAGAAGCGAAATACCAACTTATCTCTAACTTTTCAGAAAATTCTGTTCTGTTTTTGTGTTCATTTGTGTTCATTTGTGTGCTATTTTTAAACCTATATGGAGGTACTTGTCGTCAAACATTCGCCTATACTACGCCGCAATTTTACTGCCCATTTTATTGTGGGGACACCATATAGGCGAACAGCATTACCCCCTATGAAGGGACGACACGAACGGAGGCATTTTTCGTGGCGCGATGCCAGGATTCGATCTGAGCAGCCCCAGCACCGAAAACCAGCGCGCTGTACCACTGGGCCGCCACAAACCCTCATTTGTGTGCTATAATTTCTAATACTTTTGACTCTGTTTCCATATGGGAATCTCGGGGCATTGGGATGTTTTTTCGCTAGACTTACATCCTATTCAGAAAGTTTCTCCTTGAGGTAACCGACTCTATTAGGCCTCCTAATGAAGAGACCGGTCAATTGTCACGTTACATTGTTTTTCACTTTTATGTATTTTCTATTATTGCTACATAATCTTGCAATTATGCTGTGTGGAGCGTTAACTGCAGATATCTGTTGATTTTTTCGACTGTCAGGGCCTTCTTCCCGTAATTTACTCTTTTACTTTTTCTGTTGAATTATTTACAATTCGCTTAAGTTTTCAGAAAAGTTAGGAGATAAACTGGAACCTAACGTATCTGCAGTATCTCACTCCTCCAAACGCCATGTCGCTGATGCCCAAATGAGAAGAAAAATGTATATAATGTAAATGCGTATCATTAGAAATGGCTGCTCGAGTTTATCTAGATTTGCTATTCCTGTTGTTGTATATTAATTCAATTAGTTTGTATTTCTGAATGTAGATGGCGACACAGAGAGAGATTCTGTGTTCGTTTTTGCTGATGTGTATATTTTGCGAAATCAGTATGTGCTCGATCCGCCATGCTGAGTGTGTGTGCAGTTGATGTTCAACTAGATTGAGCGTGATATACCTAGAGGTGAACGCTGGTTGTTCCCATTCTAGTTTTTTGAGTTTTGTAGCGCAGAAAGTTTTAAGGTTTTAAGTGTTATTAATGTTTCGTTCGTTTTAGTGAGTTTTTCTCACTATCCAAGCTAGTACAGTCCACTTGTGTTACCGCAACTTTCCGAACCAGCTACGAACTATTCACCTGTTCCATCCCCGACTCTCTTCCAGTTATTCAAATGTTGGATGGCGCTGCGGCTGTCCTATAGAACCCATATATCATTAAAATTAGTCTAGGATTGTATATATTCAGTCCCTCTTCAATGGCGATAAATTGGAGATCGAAAGGTAGGGCAGGATTCCGGTTTTCTTCTCTCACTTATAATAGTGTGTTAGGAGTCTTCCTGAATTTCATTACAGGTGCAACCATGTTTGTTTTTGCTACCCTCAGTGTAGATCTGTGTAGCATCCCAATGGTAGGACAGGAATCTTGTTCATCGTCCCTAGGGCCGTTTGCCTTAGTTAATGGGGTAAATGTGATATTTTGGTAGTATGATCTGGAAGTTCGGTGTGCAAATAAACTTTGGTCAAACTCTCTAAAGGACTGATAGATGGTGTACGAAGTGCTGTTCAGCTTTTGAATTATTAGGCATCTAGAAAGGGATTTGTTAAATTTTACCCTGATTAAGGTGTTATAAAGCCCTGTGCTTTATAACCTGCTCAATTGCAATTTAATTGCACTAAAAAATATCGAAGGAAATTATCGCCACTGGGGGCGATGCACGCCAAGTAGGAGAACTTTTCGCGTCCATTTGCGCATGCGCTTGGCGACCTTGAAGGAACGGGTTTCTCTGCTCTCGCGGAGAACAGACACCGGCGTTGGCTGCGATAGAGTTAGCAGGTCTCTCTTATGTGTGTGGTGTGGGGTGTTGGGAGCGAGTGATGGAGCTTCAAGAAATCAGTTCAAGTATTTTAATATGTAACGATATTAATTATACAGGGTGTATCAGAAAGAATCATCCGATTTGAAATGAGTATGTTATGAAATATATTGAACATAGAAACTTAAGTTTAATTTTATATTACATGGATAATCATAAAGTTTTTTTACAAACCAAATTAAAGGTGCTCAATATGCCCATATTTGTATACACGACATATGTCTATATGGTAGGCAAATTCATCCCAAACTTTTGCGAGCAGGTCTGCATAAACTGTTTCAACGACTGTTATGCGTACACAGACAACCCGTGTCTTGGAATTATTTATACCATCGCCTAATGCTCTGAGAGGTAGGAACTTCAATCTACCAGAGTTTTGTCGACGAAAATCACGCTGAACTGTTGTTACGGACTCACACTTCGCAAAGCGTAGAATTCGTAAATCATGCCGACCACTGCGAATGAATAAACGACAAGATTTTGTATATAAGTCACGTTATCTAAACAAAACAACTTAAGTTCAAACATTACATAATTCCTGCCTAGCCATACCCGTGACAACAGATCCTCTGCTTGAAGGTCTAAAACAAATTAAATTTTCGAGCTGGCCGCTCCCGGTTCCAATCGACTTTTTCCTTTCTTTATTTCTGATTGCAAGCAAAGTTAAATTACAATACATTTCTTCTTCTCTTTCTTTTCTTTTTAATTACTATGTGTAACAGTAGACAAGTAGTATTACAACTCATACTGCTCAAAAATACATCATATAAAATTAATATCAGAGACAATACATTAATAAATTAATTCGGCACCTGTTTAGTGCACACTACCAACTTGCATAATAATAACTAAGTGCATACCTTTAAATTATACTTAATTATCCTTCATTATATATATATATATATATATATATATATTGTTTTCATTTACTAATTTTATTATTATTCTTTTATTTATCTTTTTTATCATTATTTATTTAATTGATAATTAAATATTTATTCATTTTTTCTTTCTTTTTTTTACTTCAACCTTCTTTTTTTCATCTCATAACCTGAGTTGCCCTCAGTCAGGCCCGAACTCATTACCTTCTACACTGACGTTCGGAGCCTTATCTCTGAGGCATTGATCTATACTGGTGAGCTTTCTAATTCCCTTCAGTAACTTTCTCTCCCCAACCTTATTATGCAAAACACTAATATTATTCAATCATTCTTTAATCTAATTATTTCCTTCTAAGTGCACACTTATTTTCTTCTCTTCTATTTATTTTTCTTTCGCTGAATCTTTTCTATCTCAAATTAGGTTATTCATTAATTAAATGGCAACACCGCATCGACACACACTTGAATTTTGATTGGCCCTTCCGTTCTTTTAAACAAAACGCCCATCTGGATTTTCAGTGTGATCTTCTAGATGCTCCTGCTATCTCTTACCAAGGGTGTATCCTTTTTACTTATTTATATAAACTTGTTCCACTCTTGTTATGTTACATGTTGTTTGCAAAGCGTAGAACAGAAAATGATTTCTGTTGTGCAGTCGCCATTTTTACAAACACTGAAGTGGCGGGCGAAAAAGAGCATTACGGCTATTTGTCAGCAATTGCGTGAAACTCGAGATTTCCTTCTTTCTGCCTTTACATTATTCGATCAAAACGGATTAAAATATGAATAGTTATGATTTTTTTTAAATCGGATGATTCTTTGATTTCTGCTGTGCAGTCGCCATCTTTACAAACACTGAAGAGGCGGGCGAAAGAAGAGCATTAGCGCTACTTGTCGGCAACTGCGTGAAACTCGAGATTTCCGTCTTTCTGCCTAAACATTATTCGATCAAAACGGATTAAAAAATGAATAGTTATGATTTTTTTAAATCGGATGATTCTTTTTGAAACACCCTGTACATTAATTCCTTATTCGGGAAAGTAACGTTATCAACTACTTACCGCAATATAAAGTTTTATTACAGTAACATTTATGTCATCTTTCTATAGCTTTTCATTAAAAAGGTTCTTTAAAAAATAAGCTCCAAGAAATATATTTATAATGCCTTTCAAAGCTAAAAACTATAATGAAGTTATAAAAAAACACTCTTTTATTTCATCCCTCGAGCGACAACAATAAGAGGACGCAAGAACAATGCTTAATTTTGGAATAAATGCGTATTCTCAAAAATTTTGTTGAAAAAACTTTAATTACATTACTCTTAAATAGGCTTTTTTTTAATCCAAACTCATTCATGATCTTTCTCTCTCAGTCCTTTTGTGCCGCGTATAAAAAAAGGTAAATTAAGCCTTTTTAATTAAAATATCAGGGAATGAAAATTCCTTAATATATTTAAAGATTTATTAAACGAAAACTATATTTCTTGAAGAAGAATTTTAACATCTTCTAAAGAATAAAAGAAGGATTGAGTAGGAAAAAAGCTTATTTAAAGCATTCTTTCAGACTATTACAAAAAATATTCACTAATGTATTAAAAGAGTTAAATCGTTGCGATACAGTTTTATCATTTGTGATTAAGCCTTATCATAAATTTGGGTAAGATATTTTTTAAATTTAAGTAACTATTCTTAAGTAAATTTCTCATATTGAAGTTGCATTCTGCGGCACACAATCAGTTAGATTTAAATTTTATACTATATTTCAGGTATTTCGTTGACAGGATCTTAATCTTAAAATGCACCTTGGATCAATTTAAATAAGTAATTACTTCAAAATTAGTAAATATATGTTTAACTATAAGTACATATAATTTTTGCACAATATTAAGATTTGTTTGTCATACATAGGAAACTCCACTTTTCCCATAATTAAATCAGCCATTCCCACCATAATTTTTTATTCGATCTATCTGGAAACCGCTTAGTCTTTAATACTGTATTTGTCTTAATAGGGTAGTTATTAGCGAATAATCTCATAGAAGAAATGCCGTAATCTTGTAAGGATCTCATTTGCTCTCGTATGCACTTTGCAAGACTGAAACGATGCAGCGCCGGTTTGATAACTTTCTGTTAGACACCAAAGGAACCGGAGTCCGACTTCTGCTCCATTCCACTACAATTTAGATCAAGCCCCCCCCCCCCCAGGAGCAACATCTAGGGAACTCGTTTGTCCCTCGTTCGATGTTCGTCCCTGCAAATCCACCGCCGTGTTCACTAATGGTGGCCGGGGTACGTAAAATAGGTCGTGGCTGCAATGTCCTCCAAGTTCTCAAATTTACCTCTGGAGGTGCGGGGTCAAGTGTTCCGGACTCGTCACGTGACTCGGTTCAAAATTATGGGACCGGTCATTTAGCCAAGTTGGACTCCGACCCTTGTGGTGCTAATTCAAACCAGGAGCACCTTTCAGCCCAATAGCCTATTAGGACCTGGTTAATGTAATCTCCAACTAGTGGGCATTAGCAATGACTACAACAACAACAGGGGACTTGTACCCTCCTTTCACCCCCGACAAATCCCACGAAGGGACTTCCCGACCTACAGATTGTATTGCCCGTACTCGGAGCAGACACGAAAGCATTCAGTGGGACTTTTCGTAACTCGGACTGAGCACTCCTTTCGACCCCCAAACAACGATACTCTAATCAGCTCGATGGTCTGGGCCCTTGCAATGATCTTATGTAGGCATTTTTTACTTAAAGAATAAATATAAAAATTTTAAAAGATTCTATGCTGTTTCATATAAATTACTCTTCAACTCAGCAAACGTTACATCATCCTATGAATGGTGCAGAAATAGTGTAAAAGAGATGATATTTAATAATTTTTTTTGCAAATATTTTATTTCTCAAGATACCTATTTCATTATTTCTGTGATATTAGCATAATTTACAACGGTAATTTAACTGTCAGATAACAAACTGGACTCAGAGTTCTAGGTTCGACATCATGCCTCAAATTATTGCAAATACACTAATATGCGACATTCACTGATAAAATTGGTTAGTCAAATAGTCCTGTCAGTCTCACAGCAGGATTTCTTGCAAAATGCAATAAGTCAAACAAACATACAGTAGGCTATGTATATTCTGCAGCTCGATGCAAATTAGTTATAAATAAATCTAGAATTTGAAAACATTTCTGTAAAAAACTAACTGTGGAATAAACTAGTGGTTTTTTTTATTGAGCAAGATCACTAAATATGTAAGGTTTACATAAGATTTGATTCACAATAATCAAACTTTTAGGTAAATAAAGTTAAAGAAGCCTCTTAAGATATGCTAATTGCGGCATACGCGGTTGGTATAAATACCAAGCATCTAGATTAAAGAGAGGAAGTGAGAGGAAGTGAAAGGAGGAGTAGAGCTAACGAAACGAAGTATCGAGCTGGAGCTAGGCTTAGAGTCTGGTTTTATAATAATTGAGTTTTGCGAGCAGCCGCTCGAGGCATATCTAGGTTACTTCAAACCTACGCGAGTTCTTGTTAGGCCCAAAGTTTACGTAGCAGCATTGCTGGTCGACTTTCCGAAGTATTTGTGAGTATCTCAAGTTGTATTTTCATTGCATGAATAGTTATACCAGAAAATATATTGAATTGTATTTCCCTTGCATAAATATTATATATCTCGTACTAGTAATACGCTTGCTTTATGTTGAAAAGCAAAATCTATATGTGCAAATCTTTGAATAAACATTGTTGTTATGTAAGAACTGTGTTTGAATGAAATAATTTAGAGTGCCACTTCATGATATACATACCCAAAGTTAGGGTAGAAGTGCAGATTCTCTGTCTAAATGTTTACGGGTGGGATAGAGTCGGACTAGGAGCCCTAGTATTCGGTAAAGAACTTGTGGATTTGAGTCCCACTGTTAGCATGGATGTTTGTAGCTGTTCGAAATCAGCTTTAAGGCTGCTGTGTACTAACCTTACTGGATTCGCTCACCTCAGTGTAAACCTATGGAGAAATTTTTCTGCTATTTACAGCTACATAAATGCTGATTCATTTTATAAAATTCGTCTACCAAAGGAAATTATGAGCGTTTAAATCACAGTACACTAGACTTTCACCTGACTAATTTAAGTTTTAATATATCAATTGCATTTTTTTTAAATCGAAAAATGACGCAAGGTGTAGTATTTATTTCTCTATTTCGGAGTACAATTTTTTAAAAAATCTTTAAATCGAAGTTGGCAATTCTTGGACAAATTTTGTCCATGGGTTAACATTGAGGTGAGCGAATCCAATAGGGTTAGTACACAGCAGCCTTAAACTTCCGGTCTCGGTCCAATTAGCCCTTGTGTAGCAAAACTTGACCGTAGAGCTCTAAACAGACCAACCAAAGCAAAACCTAAATGTCAGAGATATCTGTTTGCATAGTTCAGCTATATGAATACATTGCAATGCGTTTGGGAAAACAAGATTTCATTTTTAAGGAGAGAGATCACCTTAACACCTTCAAAAAACTCATTTTTTTATTATGATTTAATTTTGAAGAATGGAACGTAAGGAATCTTTAAAATAAATTAAGTCGATACTACAATTAGAACTGATTTTATGGCTAAATGTATATAGCTAATAGTACAGTAATTTATAGAAACATTAAATGTCTTTTTCTAAAAACTGTTATTTTCAAACTTGTGCGCACTATTTCTTCAAAACTGATGGTCACAAATTGATAAAATTTTGTAAACATGTATATCTAGTATGCTTATACAATTTCTACCTAAATTTATGTAAGTACATATTGCTAATTTTTTTACAGCATTTTTTCTGTGAAAAAAGTTTAGCATATTTCATGTACATTACAATACATTTGCCTGAAAAAAAAATTTTATGTGAAATATGGTAATTATTTTAGGTGTAGACTAAAGTATAACCTATAGAATATATACAAATAATAATATATACAAGTAATTTAATATTTATATCTTATAGTTTTTTAAAAAATCTGCAAGCAATGCATTCATTATTTATAAAACATTAATTTTTCTTACATAAAATAATTTTCTCAAAAATTCTGCTTTTGTTTTCTAATAAATAAAGCTTTCTACAATTCACCCTAAAAAATTGGTTTAAATTAATTACAAATTAACTGTTTGACAACACATTAAGCTTGGTAGTAAAGTCGGTGCACTTTTGCGAGTGCAAAGGTGATCTCCCCCCTTAAAAAATCACAATTTTCCTACTAATTTTATTTTCTAAATTATTGTAATGAGTATAGTGGGCTCAGGACGACATTAAATTTTCTCACAAGAAAAATAATTGGTTCCATTCGAAGATAAGTTTGAAATAAATATTAGTGTGACAGTATTTAAAATTAATATTCAAAACTCAGAAAAGGTACATATTGGTAATGATGAAATCTTAGAACTGTTAAGTGAAAATTGGAAACTCTAACCGAGAAACTCTACCCTTGACAAAGCGTCATATTTGCGATTTTAATATTATAATTACAGCTAACATTCATTAAAGGAAATTTGAGGAAAACTCACAGGTAACAAAACATCTTTTCTGCCACAGTAAATTAAAAAAGAGGGGTACAAGGCAACTACCTATTAAGTAGTTAGGAACATGTTATCATCCTTTCAGTTTGTTGAATAATTAAAGAAATATTGATTACGAGTCAATAAGCAGTTTATAAGAATCAAATAGCCTCGAACTCTGGCAACTATAAAAGATACTTATAACAGCGTCAGAAACAGGTGGTTAAGAGACTAAGAGCCTAAAATGGAAACAAAATTGCAGTAAAAACAATTTGCATACTACATAAGTTTTTTAAAACGCAATCTTTATCTCTGAAATTTATCAACAAATAGTAAATTTCGTCCTCGGAAAGTTTTGAATAAATAAGTTTAGTGACGTAACTTTTTAGATAATGGAATTCGTAGGTCGGAGATTAAAACATACCAACTTATACTGAAATATATGCCCTACAAGTGCATGCACCTTTGTATTGTAAGGCTTCTAACACCAATTGAATCAGGTAATTTTGAAAAGGAGCCATCTCCATTTTTTAAAATTTTTCCTGAGAAGCAAAAAACTATAACTCGCCTTCATGCATTATTAGTTAGACTAAATTTAGTATTTATTATGTTTATAATGCATCAATCTTAATGCAAAACTATAATTTGTTAATATTTTTTGAAACTTGGGAGGGGGGGGGCAGAAAAGTGGGAGAAAAGTGGAGATGAGTTATTGAAAAGTGGAGATTAGTCTTTTTCAAAATGACCTATTCAATTATAATCCGAATATGGGTATAGCAAAGGGGTTTTTTCCTTTTTATTTAACGAGAAATTATATGAGGAATTGGATAAATAATATACAATACAATAAATAATGAATTACTAGCATAAAACCGGTTGATGTAACGACAGGGAGAAATAGGCAACCTTTCGAGTACTATAGCGTAAACTCATTTACTTAAAAGAACTCATTAGTCGTATATTTTATAAACCAAAATAAAGTGAGATATTGAACTCGAAAGAAGAGTTCGTATATTCATGCTGGCGTGCTTTTCGGCACACTTTAATGTGATTCGAATAACCCATTTAGGGAGTTGATAAGCCCGCGTTGGTGGGTAAATGAACCCGCTTGCGTACCTGGGTTCTAGAACGCACTTTCCTACATGGGTAGCACGACTCACCAAAGCGAGTTCTCCTGTGCAGTGGATATGAACTCGGAGAAGTGGGTTCAAAGACCAACTTTGTTTTTCTGTGTGCACAAACCGTGGATCGCGAAAAAACTGAAAATGTCGAGGATAGTTTAAAGAAAATTTATATCACATCACATTGAATTATTAAATTTAAAAATATGTTATAAAATTTTATATAGTTGCATATATTTAATATTCATATTTATATAATTTTATATGTTAAACTGGGTTTTCAAAATTAGTCGCTATAAAAACTATACGACGATCAAGACTTAATCAAGACGACGGAAGATAATACAATAACTGCACTCTCAAATATTCCAACAAATATTAAACAAATGTCACCTGAGGTCGAGTTCCCTCTTCTCAAATATTTTTATCTATTTTAGCCTTTTTGGTTGGCGTATCTGTACTGTCCATCCGGCACTCATGGGCCCAACAATAATGAAAAATGTCACCGAACTTGGGAAATTAACCCGCGGCTGCGTATACAGGTTTTGCTACGTAGCGACCGGTCGACAGTTTGATATAGGCGTTTAGGCACTAGCCGGGGTCGCTGTAATTTATGAATACTTATATCAATAAATGAAGTTATAAATTTTAATGTTTTAACTGGAAGCTTATCATTTTGACATCGTGCTCTTTTGTAATTTTAATTTTTGTTAATAATTTTTACCTATGAAGTACGGATGTATATTAATATTTAAATATGATGTTTTAACCAAATGAGATTTTCCATAAACAAGCGCAGAAGTTAACCGAGAATTTTTTTTTTATTGTTAAGTAAAAAAAAGATATTATCGTATTGTAAGCACATTGTATTTTAAAATCACATACTACGATTAATTTAAGTGTTTACTGATTTGTATATAACTAAGGTATCTAATGTTAAAAACAACTATTGATTTATGTGTTATTTGAAATCATAGTAAACATTGTTTTATGAATTGAAAATTAATAAGGCAATGCAAACTGTTGTAACAGGAATTGTTGATATATATATTATTGTAGTGAATTATATATTTAGTAATTACATATATACCGCGAAATTGTATGAAGTGTGTTTATAATAAGCGACTGAAATTAAATGAATATTGCATTTATTGTGTTGAATATTATAGCAAATATATTAATATTATTGGATAAACTATGTGTAATTAAATATGGAATATCGTAAATGAATACGTTATATTTAAACATAAAAACTGTATGAATATAGTGTTTATTATGTATGTTTTGAATTAGTAAATGAATAGTGCATACATAATGTTGAATATTATGATACGTATAATCAAAATTATTCGTTATTTTATGTAAAATTAAATGTGGAATTTAGTAATGGACGCTTTATTTAAATACTGAAAATTATGGAATTGTCTTATGCAGTGGTACCTCGACTTACGAGTTTAATTCGTTTCATCACGGAGCTCGTAACTTGAAATACTCGTATCTCGAATCAATTTTCCCCATTGAAATGAATGGAAAAGCCATTAATTCGTTCCGGGCTCCCCAGAAACACCGCAATTTTTTTGTTAAATGTTTTTAAATAAGAGAAATGTGCTTATAAATGATGAACATTGTATAAAAAAGCAATACAATATAGAATGTACTGCAATAAACTTGTATTATTAAGTGTAATGTACAACATTTACCTTGCAGATCAGACTTGAAGATGCTGATGTAAGAGGAGGAGAAAGGCCGAACTGAATAATTAAATCTTATTCTTTGATTTTTAACCAAGGTCATCCCATCCCCTAGCCCCTATGGGGGTTCCCGTGTGGGGAAGTGAATTGAAGCTATTTCTCTGTGAGAGAGGTTGGATGCTGTTCGGTTTCGGATGGCGACTCAAGTGTGGGCAGAGCAAACTGCCCCGATGATAATTGTTGAGTGTTAATCTCTCGGTTTAAGACTGGAAAGTAGTCTTATAATAATATTATACAATTGTATAATAATTGTTCATAAAGTCTGTAAATATTATATGCTTCTCGGGTTCTCATTTGATG
Source organism: Dolomedes plantarius (assembly GCA_907164885.2). Classification (NCBI taxonomy): domain Eukaryota; kingdom Metazoa; phylum Arthropoda; class Arachnida; order Araneae; family Dolomedidae; genus Dolomedes; species Dolomedes plantarius. The sequence continues at coordinate 138,373,760 of OU015493.1, read as the reverse complement.
AGCACGTGGCACCATGTTATATACATAACATGGCGTTCGCTGCGTAAACTAGCGGTGGGGTATCTGAAGCTTGCTCGTAACCCGAATTATAGCTCGTAACTCGAAGCAAAAAATCTGCCAAGAGAATGCTCGTATGTCGAAAAACTCGTAAGTCGAGACAGTCGTAAGTCGAGGTACCACTGTATATACATTTGACTGGTAATTCATTCCTTTTATTTGCCGTACAATGCCAAGTAACTATTTAAAATTTTTGGATATTTATAGTTTCATAGTTTTTATTTGTACTATTGTATTCCTAAATTTGCTTCTTGCGTAATAGTGGCTTGATGCTAGAGCATTGGGTTCCGAAACGGCCAGTCCCTGGTTCGGGCCTCGTTAATGTAAAATTGAATAAAAAAATTGGCAGTTTGGAATTCTCATTTGAACGGGTATAGTGGCTCGGAAAATTTATAACTTATAATACTTATAATGGCTATGGAAATAATAAATCTTAAGAATTAGTTTTCGATTTAAATACTGCATAAAAAAACAACTGGTTAACAGTATAGTTTGTTCTAATTAGCAGTATGTTGGCTAATATTAAACTAAAGTTATCTACGTATAATTTGCTTGTTTTGAAAATAATTACTCACATTGAAGTAATAATATTTGAATTATAATGTTAAATGGTAATACAGATCAATGTTTAGTAAAGGTAATAATTGTTGTCACCTTATGTTGAAATTTATGTGCTGATTTTTGTAATCAATTTCCAGTTGTCGTAATGTGTTAATACACTACTGGCCACTGTAAATGCAACACCCTGAAGGAAACATGCAAATAACATGAAATTTACAACATCCATTAGCGGAGGTGAGATATGCAAATGATTAGAATTTCAGCGCAGCTGCACATGACGCGCGCCTGTGGCGCCACTTCAAAGCGCTATTTAAGGCTTGGAGATTTCGACGATTTCAAGTTCGGCAATTGTGTTTTTCTTGTGTTTTTTTCAAAAAAAACCGATCAATTATGCCTCGTCGAAAACAGCGATCATCTTTTGATCAAGTATACGAGTTCGACAGAGGAAATATAGTGGCCTACCGAGATTGTGGATTATCTTTCAGGGAAATCGGTAGTCGTGTTGGACGAAACCAAACAATTGTAATGCGGATATGTGATCGTTGGATGCAGGAGGGTACGACGGACCGGCGAGTTCGATCGCATCCACCTCAGCGCACCACTTCACGTGATGACAGGCAAATTGTGCGCATGGCAGTGACGGATCGCTCAGTCCCATCACGAACCATAGCACAGCACATGCAGTCTGTAACGCATCATCCAGTGTCTGCGCGTACCATTCGACGCCGTTTACAGCAGAGTGGTCTGTCCGCAAGACGTCCATTGCTTTGTCTACCCTTGACGCAGAACCACAGACGTCTCCGCCGCCAATGGTGCGATGACAGAAGGATGTGGACGGCAGAATGGAATGAAATTGTCTTTACTGACGAGTCACGCTTCTGTCTGCAACACCACGATGGTCGCATTCGAGTCTGGAGACACCGTGAAGAGAGGATGCTGAACAGCTGCGTTATGCACCGCCACACTGGTCCTGCACCGGGTATTATGGTATGGGGCGGTATTTGATATCACTCTCGCACACCTCTAGTACGCATTGCCGGTACTTTAAACAGCCAGCGCTACATCTCCGAGGTGGTGGAGCCAGTTGTCCTTCCTTACCTTCAGGACTTGCCCACAGCCACATTTCAACAGGATAATGCGCGACCACACGTAGCACGCATTGTCCAACGGTTCTTCGTCAATCGCCAGATTGAATTTCTTCCCTGGCCGCCTCGCTCTCCGGATCTTTCGCCGATAGAAATTATGTGGTCCATGGTTGCTCTACGATTGACCCAGATTCCATCCCCAGCTGCCACAGCAGATCAACTTTAGCAACGTGTGGAAGCTGCTTGGTCTGCTGTACCCCAAGAACTCATCCAAAGTCTCTTTGAATCAATGCCGAGGCGTGTGGCAGTGGTGATCTCCAACAATGGCGGCTACTCTGGCTACTGATTTTGGCAGGAACCACACTTCACAGAAGTCTATAAATTTAATCATTTGATACTTGGTCAACATGTTATCTACAAAATAAATTTTGTTGTGATATCTCTTGTCTTTCTTGGTGTTGCAATTTGGGTGGCCAGCAGTGTATTTACGTTTCTGGAATACAAACTTTGTAATTTTCCAAATAGAATTAAAATAGTGACTAAAATGCGGCATGGGAGCGGCCTTGGAGCTAAATTTGTTTTCTGGCTCTGTTAGGTTTTGTTTAGTGTTTTCTCGAAATTTTGCTTTTCATTTCTTTACCAATCTTAAATTTAATTTCTGTTCTTAGGCCTGGTCCCGTTTAAAAATTAAAAAAAAATTTGGGTGCAGAGTTTGCATTCGCACGACGAGTCATCAGGACATCTACCGTATACCTTCGGACGGGTCGGCTATTCTTTAGAATTATTGTTAAGTAAATATATACCTAAAATGTACAGTTCATTAATTTTTAAAATACTTTGCCAAAATTTACGTATTTATTTTTTATATTTTTGTTCATATTTTTTAATTAAAAAGAAATTGCTGCAATAAAATATTTTCATTGGGATCCAGAAATTTTTTTTATTTAAAGAAAATGGGTCACGGACGAAAAAAGTTTGGGTACTTCTGACATAAGATAATGAAAAGTTTGGGTACTATTGCTATAAGATAATGAAAAGTTTGGGTACTACTACTATAAGATAATGAAAAGTTTGGTTACTTCTGCTATAAGATAATGAAAAGTTTGGGTACTTCTGCTATAGGATAATTAAAAGTTTGGTTACTACTGCTATAAGATAATGAAAAGTTTGATTACTACTGCTATAAAATAATGAAATGTTTGGGTACTATTGCTACAAGATAATGAAAAGTTTGGATACTACTGCTATAAGATAATGAAATTAATAAGAGTAGAAACTTACATCATTACAAAGAGATTGAACAGTATTATCCTTAAACTGTCAATGTAAAAATTAATAGCATATCTTGTATCATAAAAACAGCAGTTCTATCAGGTGATAACTTTATAAATCTTCACAATCTTTAATAAAAATGATAAAGCGTTAATTACAGCTATAATCTGAAAAGTGTTGTATTAAACATTTCATTTTGGCTCGGAAATTTTTTTTAACTCTACTGATAACTTATGTTGTTACAATTTCTTATGATAGAGAGTCTGTCGAATAGACAAACGATACTATAGTTGTCAGATCAATATCATGCAAAGAATTCGGAGTAATATCCTAATCTAAGAAAATACCTGATAATATTTGTCCGTCAATATGAATATTGTTATGCCCAATGCTCTATTAAGACAACAGGGTGACAAAGCAATTTGCAGTGAGCTATGCATTTGCTTAGGTTTAAACCATATAATATATAAAATAATCTAGAATATTCATAACTATTGTTTGAAACATTAGGTATGTGCGAAACTAAGTTTTTCATTGTTTTTATAAGCAAAGTTTTTTCATAAGCATTCTTTTCATAAGTATTTTTAAATGAACTTTTAAAGAAAAAATTAATAATTGCCACCTGGTTTCTTTGAAAACACAAATTCATCACATGTAAATACATATGCATCAGTATATATATATATATATATATATATATATATATATATATATATATATATATATATATATATATATATATATATATATATATATATATATATATATATATATATATATATGTATATATATATATATATAATATATATGTATATATATATATATATATATATATATATATATATATATATATATATATATATATATATATATATATATATATATATATATATATATATATATATATATATATATATATATATATGGAAGGTATTTTTTAATGGTTGTAAGATAATACAACTTAAGTATTATAACTATTACATAATCCTGAACTAGCTTAATGGCATACAGGACAGGAAAGTTCTAACAGAGCACTTAAACTGTCTATGAACTCACTCGTACTTAGTAAGTGGAATTCAATTGGAACTTGCGCAATAATTTTGGGAAGCTAACTATTTACCTGAACTTCTCGGGAAGCCAGATTGACTCTAGACGCTTTGAAAAGGATATTCCAGATCATTCGTATCAGATTAACTAATTATATTAGATATATGTGAAAGACATGTTAATGCATGCAACATGGTAGAGAATTTCTACGCATTAATTTGTAAAATTTAAATGTATGAAATAGAAATAGTCTTGCTGCGGAATATTTTAATTTCTGCCCATTATCGATGGGATGAAGTGTGCCTGGATATATTTTTTCCACGTCTTATAAACAAACATATTTATTTCTTTAAGAACATTTTTAAAAGAAGTTATGGCCTAAAGAAAAAATTTTCCTTCAATTCACACTTACGATATAAGTTTCTCCTGCAGCTAAGTTCTTTCAATAAGATTACGTACTATAAAAAAGTGTTATTTTCTCACAAAAGTTTGAAAGAAGCAGAACGTATTGTTCGAATTTTTTTAGAAAGATTAAGCTAACAGAATTATAACGTAAAATGAATTTCTCAAGATATTTCTCAGAACAAAAATGAGTTGTTTGCCGAAGAGTAGTGTGAACCGTTTTCTCATCGCTAATATATTTTTTTTTCTAATGCAGAAACCTGTGGACAAAATCTTTGTGTTTGCCGCTAATATAATAAAGAATCAAATGAAAAGAATTTTGTAAGATTTGCTAATATTATCCCTGCTTTAAATAGAGTTATTAATTTTATATAACTTTAAAATGTCTATCTGGTTACGAATTATATTTCATCTTTTGCTTTATAGCATATCTCACAGAACTGTTGCACATCCATTTTCCTTTACTGTTAAGATTTCTTTTTTATTTCCATAATTATATTAGCTAACGCTGTGTCTGTACATTTAATTGTGCACAGTGCATGACCTACAAATTATATAAAAGTTTTAAAAAATTAATGAAGGTATTACTAAATGCTTAATAAAAGTATGATAAAATTTAATGATATTTTAACAAAAGTTTTCTGCCATTTTCGTTGCAAAAGTGGGATTCAAACTTGGACCCTGACGATGTCAACTTATCATTTCAAGCTAACTGAAGATGAACTGTCATCTTCCCAAATTATAAATGTATATAGCAGCGTCTTTATTTTATCTATATTAACATATTCAAAATAATAATTTTGAAGTAGAATGCTGCTTCATGGAATTTAAAACATTTACTGAATCCATACGCTTCTTTGTTTAGAGAAATTCGGTCTGCATTTACTGCATACTAATAAAGAAGAAAAATCGTTGAATTGATATTTTAAACTAATTGATTCAAATGATGTATTTTTTCTTTTCCTTTGTTCATATGTAGTGATTGAGCCCATTCTATAAAATTTAAGTAATATATTTTTTTTCAAAGTAAGTGCTATACGCAAACACCCAAAATACGTTTGTTTTCAAAGTAACTTTACACAAACACCCAAAGTTGTTCCCCACATATGCATGTAAATGTATACGAGTCATCAGCATATACGAGTATATGTATTTTTTACTTGTATTCTATAAGTATAGCGCTCGTGAGCAATTTAATTACTATTAATATATAATTATTATATAGTTCAAGATTATGTAATAGTTATAATACGCAAATAATATTATCTTTTAATTATTCAAAAATTCCCCCTCATATATATATATACATATAATTATACAATAATATATTATAATAATGTTATAATATACATATTATATATCTATAATAATTTATGCATATTCTTTATGAATTTTCATTCTGCATTTTCATTGTAAAGCTGCTTTAATTCAGTGATTTTAGGATTATTAATGCACCCCTCTCGTATGCACACACCTTGTTGGCTTTAATTTCAGTGAAAATTGATTTATAGCCAATCTCTTCCATATTACTGGAATGATCATATATTTTTTCTGATTGAGAGAATGCCCCATGTTCTTTCGCACAAAAGAAGTAACCGAAAATACTCTAAAGAACATTTATATATAACATTTTCAATAACATTTTAATTAACATTTTAAATAATGTTCCATCTAACTACTCTTGAACAAAATTTCCTGTGTGGGAGAAAGTTTGGTGAAACTCTGGTAGATTCGTCTCGTTTGGATAATATCAAGTAATATCAAGTAATGCTCGATATTGTTTGATAATATCCAAAAAAATAAGCCAAGAAATAGTAATTCGACACAGAACACAGACAGTCCCAGTAGGTTTAAACACTTTTAGGATGCGGGTAAAAAAGAAGTCTTTTGAAAGGTATAGTTTCGTCTGTTTCAACTACTGAAAGTTTTAGTTAAGGAGCATAGGCATATCAAAAGACATTTCTTTTCAGGGGAAGCAGACTGTGGTCACAAAAGGGAGTTGGTTAAGGACTTTTAAATGGTTTTAAAAAGTTTGATGGTGAATATAAATGATTTTAATTTAGGGTGTAAAGGGAAGAGGAAGCATGTTAGAAGATAAAAGAAATTAGCCGTGGTTAAATTAAAAGATGTAGCGACAATAAAAAGACGTTTAAATGTTTGTCATATGTATGTACATTATGAGTCTACCTAATATATAAAAGGAAGTTTAAAAACTACCATTGTATGTCTACCTGATCTATGAAAGGACGTCTAAAATATACCATGTATGCATTGTATGACTACCTAACCTATAAAAGACGTTTAAAAGTATACCATATATAAATTGTATATCTACCTAACCTATAAAATAGCGTTTAAATGTATACCATAAGTATATACAAATGCATGTCCATGAAACCTATTAATAAATTTGCCTATAATTAAGATACAAGTCATAAAAAACAACTTTACAAACATAAAAGCTGGAATGCATAAGTAGGATTAACAAATATTTAAAAAATTCACTGTTTTAGCATAGTAGGGAAGATGAAAAACTAAAAAAAATATAAATTTGTTTATTTTAATTCGCATCTAGTCTTTAAAATTATCACAAATATCCTTTATCGTATCCCTGTTAATATTCTTTTATAATCCGAGCTTCATTGATTTATTCAGTTGTATGCATTTGTTTATAAAACCTTGAAGACAAATCTCTAAACTGTTTTCTATAGATGATAAATACTCGACGAAATTAGAAAAGTAATAAAACGAGAATTATGAATATTTCTTCCTTTAAAGGAGAATCATTTTTCGTCCTCCATTGATTTTAAATATATGTTTATGTGAAAAGCTGCATATTTATGCATAGAGAGAAAGCTGATGTTTACGAAATTCTTCTCTGTCGCTTTTTCATTGTTTTTACGTATTTCATAGTTCTCAAAAAATTCTGGAAAATAAATTTTCTCGTAGTCTGTCTATTATTAAGTCGATAGGGAATTGCTTTAAAATATCATTTGTAGAAGAGAAGGGATGAATTTTGTGCTTTCCGGTGAAGATTCAAAGTTCAAAGCCCGGAGGCTCTATGTTCGTCACTGCATGATTTCTCAAAAATTACGAGACAAAATTATGACGTCGCAATATCCTCTACGAATCAAGGGCACAGATCTCATCATGGATAAAGGAATCAGTGGGAGCCATTTCATAGATCCAAACAGTCAGACTGGTCATGGTTATTGAGTAGTTTTTTAACCACATGCTGGAGAAAGAAAATCAAATATAGTACCTCAGCGCCAAATTACTTGCCAGGACTGATAATAGAACAAAATAATGGATTATAGGAATGGAGGGAAATTATATAAATAATACTGATGTCATCCTGTTTGAAAAACTGTGGCCTGTCATGAAATATTTTATAAACTTTATCGTGAGATATTAGGCCATCATTTATTCTCTATTCGGCCCAATAATAGAGAACTACTTTTAGATCTCGGAATGTCCGAAATGTCAGCTTAATTATTTTTATGACTGACGTAATAAGAAAAACATGGTAATAGCAGGCTATTTAGAGTAATTAAGTTATCCCTATATCCTAATTTAAAAAATAAATTGATATTTACCTGTGATTTTAACCCGTTACTTCCTCGTACTTTATTGCGTTAAGAACAAACTGGACTCATTCGAAATCACAAATTTCTCAAACAAGCATATATATATATATATATATATATATATATATATATATATATATATATATATATATATATATATATATATATATATATATATATGTATATATATATATATATATATATATATATATATATATATATATATATGTATATATATATATGTATATATATATATATATATATATATATATATATATATATATATATATATATATATATATATGTATATGTATATATACAGTGGCTCCCAAAAGTGTTCGTACACTTACGAATTTCAATGAAATAGGGGTCTATCCATTAATTAAAATGAATATTTCAGAATGAGTATTTAATAATAAGGTCTGTAATCGATTCTTAACAAAACTACATGAAATATTTTGAAAACATAGTAAAACTTTATTTTTAAGAAACGAGTAATCAAAAAGTAACAAAAACTTTATCTCACAAAAGTCATCGTACATTGAAATATTTTCGGATAAATTCATAATTCAAATTATCGTCTGGCGCTTTATTTTTATTTTTGAATTGTGGTGGCATTTAAAATATCCTTTGGCTTTAATTTTTGCTTGTCTACTCCGTAAAATTCTATTTATTATTTAAAAATGGCTCGTAGTCGTAAAGAAACAACAAACAGCATTCGAAAATTGATTATTTTTCATCATAGTAGTGGTAAATCAGTTCAGAATATTTCTAAATTACTTAATTTATCCCCTTCTACTGTGCAGTATGTGAAAAAACGCTTTAAAGAAGAAAATTGGATCGAAAACAAGGTAAGAAAAGGCCGTCCGGCAAAGTTAACAAAACGTGATCAGAGATTTATAATTAGAAAATTTGTGAAAAATTCACGTTTGAGTGCTGTAAAAGTTTCTGCAGAATTCAATAAAACATTTTCTACTTCAATTTCACCTGAAATTTTTTAACGAGTTCTCAGAACAACTGGATTACATGGGCGTTCTGCCCATAGAAAATTTTTTGTGAGTTAGAAAAACAGAAAGTTTAGGCTTCCCTTAGCACTATCAATGATAAATAAGCCCCAAACCTATTGGAATAACGTCTTATTTTCCGATGAACATTTTTGGTGCGGGCGGGCGTATAATTGTATGGAGAAGAAAAAATGATGAACTTAATCCCAAGAACTTAGTAGGAACAGTAGGTAATTTGGCTATTTATTGATGGCATAATGAATCATGCTGTTTTTATAAATATTTTAAGAGACAATATAAAATTATCAGCTCAAAATTTGGGTATTGGAAACAACTTTGTTTTTTTATCAAGATAACGATCCTAAGCACACGAGTCTCAACGTTCGCATCTGGTGTCTCTATAATTGTCCACAAGTTTTTAAAACACCACCTCAATAGCCAGATTTAAACCCAATCGAACATGTTTGGAGAGAACTGGAGGTTCGAGTACGAAAACACGACATTCACACGAAAAGCGAACTAAAAACAATTATGATGGAAGAATGGATGAACATTGATGCAAAAATTACAAAAGAAGTAAAGCAATCTATTCCCAGACGTTTAAAAGCTGTTGTGGATGCTAAAGGATATCGTATTAAATATTAATTTAACGAAAAATTAGAATATTTACTAATATGTAGAGATTTTTTACAAGTGTACGATGACTTTTGTGAGATAAATTTTTTGTTAATTTTGGATTATTGGTTTCTTAAAAATAAAGTTTTACTATATTTTCAAAATATTTCATGTAGTTTTGTTAAGAAATGATTATAGATCTTATTATTAAATACCCATTTTGAAATATTCATTTTAATCAATGGATAGACCCCTATTTCATTGAAAATCGTAAGTGTACGAACACTTTTGGGAGTCACTGTATATATATATATATATATATATATATAAGTGTATGTGTGTGATATACATATTTATATGTATGTCAGACAAAAATATTCTTTTCATTTCTCTTAACATTAATCCTGTTTCATGGACACCTTGGAACACCTTTTGTTGTTTATTCTGCAAAAGATTCACTTGACAATTTTGGGTTTTGTTGATACAAAAATGAACACCTTTATTTCCTTTTTTTTTGTTGGAACATTTACATGTTTTTGACTGTTCTTTGTGGGTATATACGTATAAATCCCAAACACACTGATTAACAAAATATTAAAGCATATGAAGAAGGGGTTTTTTCTGTAAATGAGATATATACTTCTCAAAAAAGAAGCTAGTTATTTGTTTTTGTGTTATTAATATTTTAACGTAATTTCATACATCATTGACGTTATGAAGGTGGAAAGAGAGACATTTCTCATTTGAATTTATTCCGGTGAACTAAAGATTTCAGAAAAAAAGTGTTATAATTAAATTGGATGATTAATACGCCTGCTATCTACTCTAAACGAGGCTCCATAACTAATTTGACTTCCCTCAATTTTAAGTATACCTTATCTTGCCGTAAAATATTAGTATTTTCATTTATTTAGGGCCAAACAGATTAAAATGATTTTAAAGAAATATTCCTTTTTTTATTTTACACTGCTTCAAATAAATATGACAAAAAGCTGAAATGTTATTCTTTAGCCTAAGACTCATTTATGAGGTTTCATGCTTTTCTTTAGCTTGTTATTTTCTAGGTTGAGCCATCACTAATCATTCATCTCAGTACTCGACGAATATTTAAGGGAATAGAAAACTGGAAAGTTATTATAGGTATTGGTTCTTACTATAATTTATTGGTAATTCGAATTAGAATTAAAAGTTTGAAACTGCCATCTTGAATACAAATAATAAAATATTTAAAAGTTTTTTTTTTAACTTTTTTTCTCAAAGCTTTTATTTATGGTAATACTAATTTCCAAGTCACACTTTTCATGTTATTTATTTTTGAAGTATAAATGGATAAGAACTTGCGTCTATAAAATTAAATTAGTGTTACACTCTTCCAATTTCCCTTGGTAGGTAATTGAAAAAAGTTACCAAATAAAAGCGTTTATTCTGATTTCAAAGAACTTTTATTCAAAGAAAGACTATTAAATTTTTAATTTTAAAAAGCTCCTAGAAATGAAATCAAAATTTTTCAAGGATATAAACTTTACTATATTTATTCAAGTTATATGTTATATAAAAAATTATTAATCTTGTAAAACTTAAAATTTTTGTTTCAGAAGTAAATGTGAAGTTCCTTTTATACAAATTTAATCAAGTAATTTTCTGTATTTATCATGATAATTTTTTGTAATATTTCGAAAAAGCATAATTATAATTAAAGAAGTTATTCACAGAAAAATAATCGAATTCCCTTTTTGCCCCAGACTCGTTTTTACTAGCATTTGGTTTCTGACCAGTTATTGAAAAACAGCATCTTAACTGAAAAATAACAACTGAATTTTATGTGTGGGCTTCAATTCAAATAAGCATATTCATTCACTAATATTAACGAAGTAAATTAATCTATTATTAAATGAATTTATCGGTAATGCTATTAATCGATTCACTGCTCATAAAGATTTTAATTGATTAAAATTTTAAGCAGTAGCTTCATTTTTAATGCATTCTTTTAGCATCACTATACTGAGAATCTGTAATGAAACTTTTCAGTTAAATTATAGACATGGGAGAATATTTTTCAGTGTTTCAAAATTTTTAAAGTATATGTCATTCTCAAAAAATTATGGCAGATATACTGCACAGTTAAAAACACGATAACAAGAATTATGTATTTGAGTCAAATATCTATGTATGACATCAATAAAAGTTTGTTTCTACTATTTTTAAGGTTATTAAATTTTGGCTTGAAATGCATCATGTTATGTATCAAGATCTCCGAGGATATTCTTATTTTTAATTTCTATTAGTTTTAAAGAAATCTACTCAAATTATTTGCCAGATAAAAATTTGAATCTCGGTTTTATTTATGTTGAAATCAGGGAAGTAAATTTCAAACTTAAATTTACATTATAAAAACTACAAATGTTGAACTCAGTTAGCAAAATTCCCATTAATTGATGAACCCATTAAATTTAGAACCTTAACTAAAGGTTTAAATTCAACTCTCCTTTCTTAAAAAAGAAATAATTTTTTAACAATTTTCATTTAAGGACGATTTTTTTTTTGACAGAAAATTTTCGAAACAAATCCAATTTTTTAATAAATTTATGCATTATAAACAATACAATGTCTGAAATAAAGTTCTTGAAAATGTTTTTGTATTTATGATATTAACATAACGATTATTAATATCAGTATGATTTTACTTAAAAAAATAAAATTCTAAACCGAGTCATAAAATATGAAAATTGGAAGTATGAACTAATTTTTTGCGAAGTTATTTTTAACTGCGGCAAATTTTCCTTTAAGAACAAAATTTTTTTTATTCAGAAAAATTTCTAAACAAATCCCATTTTTTTAATAAATTTATGTATTATAAACAATACAATGTCTTAAATGAAGTTCTTGAAATTGTATTTTTTTATGATATTAACAAAAGCAATATTAATTCAATATGATTTTACTTAAAAAAGTAAAATTCTAAACCGAGGTATGAAATTTGAAAATTAGAAGTATGAACTAATATTTAGCGAAGTTAATTTTAACTGCAACGAATTTTCATTTAAGGACAAAAAAAATTTTTTATTCAGAAAAATTTCCAAACAAATCTCATTTTTTTTAATAAATTTTTACATTATAAATAATGCAATGTTTGAAATGAAGTTCTTGAAATTGTTTTTTATTTATGATATTAACATAAGCATTATTAATATCATTATGATTTTACTTAAAAAGATAAAATTCTAAACCGAGTCAAGAATTTTGAAAATTTGAAGTATGAACTAAGTTTTTGCGAAGTAAATTTTAACTGTGTCGAATTTTCATTAAAGGACAAAAATTTTTTTTTATTCAGAAAAATTTCCAAACAGATCCCATTTTTCAAAATAAATTTATGCATTATAAACAATGCAATGTCTGAAATGAAGTTCTTGAAATTGTTTTTTTATTTATGATATTAACATAAGCAATATTAATTCAGTATGATTTTACTTAAAAAAGTAAAATTCTAAACCGAGTTATGAAATTTGAAAATTAGAAGTATGAACTAAGTTTTTGCGGAATTAATTTTAACTGCGACGAATTTTCATTTAAGGACAAAAATTTCTTTTTATTCAGAAAATTTTCCAAACAAACCCCCTTTTTTTAAAATAACTTTATGCATTATAAACAATGCAAGGTCTGAAATGAAGTTCTTGAAATTGTTTTTTTATTTATGATATTAACATAAGCAATATTAATTCAGTATGATATTACTTAAAAAAGTGAAATTCTAAACCGAGTTATGAAATTTAAAAATTAGAAGTATGAACTAAGTTTTTGCGGAATTAATTTTAACTGCGACGAATTTTCATTTAAGGACAAAAATTTCTTTTTATTCAGAAAATTTTCCAAACAAAGCCCCTTTTTTTAAAATAACTTTATGCATTATAAACAATGCAATGTCTGAAATGAAGTTCTTCAAATTGTTTTTTTATTTATGATATTAACATAAGCAATATTAATATCATTATGATTTTACTTAAAAAAATAAAATTCTAAACCGAGTCATGAAATTTGAAAATTGAAAATATGAACTAATTTTTTGAGATGTTAGTTTCAAATGCGACGAAATTTCTATTTTGCTTAAATTAAATGGAAGTAAAACAAACATTAAAATAAAGGCATGCCTAGTAAATTCACAACCTAAACATCGAACGAAATAAAGCGCTAAGAAATAAATCATTTAACAAAACCCCGAATGCAATAAATCAGCATTAAATTTTTTAAAAAAATTTTAAACGTAGCCATACCTTCGAATTTTCTAGCTAGCTGTACTTATCACAACACTAGACAACTGCAAGAGCTCGGCAACGTAGAAGTCGCAATTTTTCATCCAAACTTTTCCAATTTTTTCCCTTTACCGCGAGTGAAAACTTTCAGTTCGAGCTGGCTCCTGACCGAGAGTCGGCTCAGTTTCCTCCACTCATCCGCAGAGGAGCGCATCCGGATCCGCTCCGTTTCCTTCCACGAGGATCCGCGGAATGAGCAGAGTGGATTCTCGGGCGGATGCCGGACCCACACCATTTTCTGCGCGTGGGTGGTGGAGAAAGGATGGATAAAACCCCCCTTTAGCCTCTGACTGACGTCGGAACGGCTTTTGTCGGACAAGGGGAATCAGACTAATTCCATCTGGAATGCTAATGGACGGAAGATTGGGAGGGGGGTTCCTCTGGGAAGAACGGGGGGGGTAGCAAAAGTAGTGACAAATTAGTTAGTGATTAATTAGGGACAAATTTAAAATATTCCTAAAAATTCATCATTAGATTTTCAAAAAATTGAATTTCACATATTTGTAAGAGCCTTGTTAATGTAGGATGTTTTAAGCAAAATGATATTCGTTTAACAAGGTGAGCGACATTTCATGAAAGCCAGTTATTTTAAATGTAAATAAAAGGCAATGTAAAATTCATAAACTAGTAAGGTGTGAATGACTACAGAAAAATTCAGAACTCTAAAAAATGATTATTAGATTTTTTAATCGAATTTCGGATATTTGTAAGAGCCTTATTGTTCATGTAGGATGTTTTAAGCCAGTGCAATTCGTTTAACAAAGTGAGCGACTATTAATGAAAGTCAGTTGTTTTAAATATAAATAAAAGAAAGTGTAAGACTAATAAACTAGTAAGTTGTGAATCACTAGAGGCAAATTTGGAAAATTTCAAAAAATTTATTATTAGATTTTTTTTTAAAATCGAATTTCGGATATTTGTAAGAGCCTTGTTGTTAATGTAGGATGTTTTAAACCAGTGCGATTCGCTTAACAAAGTGAGCGACTATTAATGAAAGTCAGTTGTTTTAAATATAAATAAAAGAAAGTGTAAGACTAATAAACTAGTAAGTTGTGAATCACTAGAGGCAAATTTGGAAAATTTCAAAAAATTTATTATTAGATTTTTTTTAAATCGAATTTCGGATATTTGTAAGAGCCTTGTTGTTAATGTAGGATGTTTTAAGCCAGTGCGATTCGCTTAACAAAATGAGCGACTTTTAACTGAACTCCTAGTCAGTTATTTTAAATGTAAATAAAAGACAGTGTAAGACTAATAAACTAGTAAGTTGTGAATCACTAGAGACAAATTTGGAAAATTTCAAAAAAATTCATTATTAGATTTTTTTAAAATCAAATTTCGGATATTTGTAAGAGCCTTGTTGTTAATGTAGGATGTTGTGATGAAGCGCCTTCGATTTTAAAGAAAAATGTATTTGATTTTGTAAGTAAGCTAGGGTTTTTCGAAGGCTCTCTATCACATGTTTGTAAGTAATTAGAAAGCCGCCTTTTGATGTTCTTTGATGTTAGTTAGGAAGCGCGGTCTTTGTGGAAAAGCGGGTGTAATTGGCCTAGACGCGGTAGGGGGTATTGGTTGTCGTAGACGAAAATTTGCGTCTGGCGCCTTTTTTGACTTTATACGACAATGACTTTTGTAAGCAAATTTATGAGATCTGCGGTAAAGAGCACGTGGTGTTGAAGTGTGTGGTCCGCGATGACTTTTTCTGTAGGGCGTGATTTTTGGAGAAGTTATCCAATAAATGTTAAAGTGAAGCTGAATGGTGGAGTCTTTGGGGCTTTCGTGAATGGTTGTAGGTGTTTTAAAGAGGCGTGGACGACGTTATAAAGAAAATGAATAAATTGACGACTTAAGGTTTTTTTCGGAGTTTCACTATGCATGCAAGGCCGGGTTCCCTCTTCCCGGTGCTTAGCATCGCAGGTGATGAAGTGTTATTATTTTAACTGACGAGGAATAGTTGAGCTTGCCCCGGAGTTTCCCGAAGAAATATGTCGTCTAGCGGAGCAGAGATCCGGTTGATGCGTCCCGGTATCATAACCTCATGATCATGATACGAGAGTTTGTTTTGCTGATGATGAAGTTTTTGACGGGGAAGCTGTAGAGTCCCGGCAGCATATTTCCAAACCACACTTGGATTCAGGGTAGGAATAGATTTAGAGCGTGCTGATTGGACGCACCGTTCCTTAACGTCATGAATCTGTAAAAATTTAGTGGCGCCATCTGTCTTTATAATTATAATTTAGATTACTTTTTGCAGATGAAGTATCACTACATTGCATTTGTTTCTTTAATTGCTTAAGACAGAATGTTTTACCACGATTAATGCGCTATTATACAAGTGTATTAAATTATTTTGTAACGCTAAATTTTTCCATACAATGTGATAATTAGAAATACTAAAGGTATAGTAGGATTTATAAGAGCACTATAAGATTCAATAATAATAGATAATAGAATCACATACTTTTAAAAATTAAAATGTATAAAGTAAATTTACCGCGTATGATTATACAAATTATATCCGTATTATTTAAATTGTATTACTGTCATTAATAAGTTTTTGTATTTAATACTGATGCAATATTAATATATGTTTTTGAAATGCATTATATCGCAATAGTTGTATGTTATGTTTTCTTTATGAGTGTTTATGTATATGGGATTGTATACGTAGACTTATTATAACGTAATTGAAATTGAAATTGCACTGTGATAAATGCATAGGAAATTTACTTCATTGAATTATTTATTTTAAATTGCTTGTAATGTTATCAAGAACTCTGAAATGTAATCGTACCTTGTGTATTTAGAAATGCAATTATCCACCAGCAAATTTCCTTTTCTGATCTATTTGATTTGCATTCTAATATATTGTAAGATATGCAAGCTGTGTTATACATGTTTCATGGTATTACTTATGTTATTATATTGCTTATTTGGTTTTGTTATGTATTGTACAGTGTACAATACAAGAAAAAAAAGTTAAGAAAGAGAGAAAAAAAAAGTTTATTTGAATACAGGAATGCTTTTGCAACCAGGTTATTGCCACCAAAAATTCAGGCCTAAATTTGTTTATTTTGGTTAAATTGGTTTACTTTGGCGCCTTTGGAGGTTCTTTTTTTTTGGTTACTTTCGTTGCTCTGATTCCCGTGGCTACCGGGATTTCAGTAGCTAACTTACCCGTATAAGCTTATAGCTGTGGACGGGTTATTTTTGAACTTACCGTGTATGATTGCTGTACCAAAATTTCATTAAAAAAATAATAACAATACAGTTTCCATGAATTGCATTGTAAGAGTGTTTTTTACCAATTTTGAAAAAGATTTCTGGGTTCATTAGAATGAAATATTTTATACTTACAAAATAGTTTTAATTTAATTCATTATTTATTTAATTAATAAATAAACTCAAAACAAACCTCTGATTTGATTATTTATTTAATAGCACTAATAGGTATAAAATATATATATAATACATGTATAAAAAAAACCAAAAATATAGAAGGGTGATAAATTTTTTACAAATTTCTATACAAAGCTCAAAAATGAAAAAAAAAGTTATACATATTGTGCTTAATGCCGCTTTGCATTCGGTTGATTTAATTTTACGTTTAGTCCTAAGGAATGTTTCCTTTTTTTGCTTGGTGGAGCACCAGCTGGTCTCCCAACAGGCAAACGCTTACTACCCCTAGTAATTTGGGCAGAACACCTTGCAATGGAAGTTGGCTGAACATGAATAGCTGCACCGCTCTTTCGTTTAAGAGGCATGCTGCTGCCACCAGTATGCAAAAAGGATTCCCAACTTCCAGAAGATTTGACATTTTTTAGTCTCTTAAGGTATTTAGTGAGTCCACTTAAAGAAGATTTATGCATTTCATCATTTTTTGATATTTGATTTAAAATTTCTTTGAGCAATAGCTCTTTCTTTTTCTCATATGATTTTCCCTCATCTTCATGTTCCTCTTCCTGATCTATTTTAAAATTTTCCTCGGTTGAAGCTGCCTCTTGCACCTTTTCAGCCAAAGGACTTTCCAATATTAGAGGCTCAAAAAATTCTTTGGTAGGTGCTTTCTCGCCTAAGGCTAATATACATATTTCTTGCTTATCTTCAGGCAGAACTGGGGGGGAAATTACATGACGTGATGTCATAAAATTTAAATATGGAATACTGGTGTTTGCAAAAGCTGCCATACAGCCCTTTGACACATGATCAACATCCAGTTTTCATATTTACTACATAGCAATTTGCATCACTTTTCACAGAATATGTTTCTTCGCTATGCATTTCTATGTCATCTTTTGTTATGGTGGAAGCTTTTTTCTTCAATGACAACAGAAATAGTCTGCCGCTTGCACATCTGTTGTATGCAAAATCTCTAAATTTTTTTGTGTAATGGACTTCTAAGTGTGAAGCGACAAAATCTAAAAGTGTCAAAACATTGTAGGATTTGACACGACAAAGCACTTGGTCTTTAAAAATGCGCACACACACTTCCGAAAAGTTATTTGTATTGTGGCCTCTCACACTCTCATTCCTAAAAGCGAGGCACCACAGCTCTTTACTTTTCCAATATTTCTGTAAATATTCATTCCAATTGTAGTATGTTGGTAAATAAGCACCAACATAGCCACAAGAATTTTTATATGCTTCTTCAGCTTCTTGAATTGTTCTGGCATACAGAATACGTTGGAAAATCAACATTAGAATACTTCTGTGTTCTTTTGGAATTCGATGCTTTGAATCCCAAAGCCATCTCCACACAGCCTGAGCTACATGAAAAATGCATAGCAAATTTCTCGATGAAGGCCAAACAGTTTTTAAGGCTTTGATTTCTGCATCAGAATCATCCGTCATAATAATTTAAGGATATCCATTCCCATTAAATGGCTTGTCTAACGCTTCATTTAAAAGCTGAAAACCTTTCTTATATGCATCCTCTGTCTGCCCTCTTGTGATAATAACTGCAATTGGAACAGCACCAGCTGCACAAGGACATAACATGAAAGTGATGCTGTGATTTTCAGCATCACACGAAGATGTCGAATCAACGAATGGGGAGAAATAAGCTTCCCCTTTGCGAATAAAGAATGGGTTTAAACGAATGACTATATACAATATGTAATTAAAGAATAGAAACGATTGGGTAACTTACCCATCTCCCTTGGCTGGACACGAGATTAATTAGACACATGACCACTAAGAAATAGGCCCATGATCCTGAACACCACATTTAATTAGAATTGAATTACACCTGATTTCAAGGTTTACATCAAATTAAGAAAAAACTTGACAAATGGGAATAAAATGAATTAATACGAATGCGCATGTAGCTTATCCGTGGTCACACCCCGGAATACCACTCTTCGACTGACTACGACGCAATTAACCGTTCGGGTTTTGATCACATGATCTCCGAACAACGAGAGATGGTCCTGGTAGACGACTCGGCGCCTGCGATTCCGCCGCTGACGGTTTTCGACCATCTTCCGCCGGGGCCAATGGTCCAGGTAGGACCGCAAGGCGACTGACCGACCTTCGAATTTTGCCATGAGACGTCTGTAGGGTGGCGACTCTGACAACACCATCTTCGCCAGGATGTACTTCTAATATTCTGGCTAACTTCCAGTGGCAGGCTGGGCTGTCAGCCTGGTCCAGGAGTACCAGCTGTCCTGGCTCAAGCAGCTGTGTGCCAGTCGTCCACTTCTTACGACTGAGTAAATTTTGGAGATAGGACCGGCTCCACTGCCGCCAGAAACTGGCTTTCAATGTCTGCAACAGATGCCATCTAGAATGAGAACTAAGACAACAGTTAGTATTTGTAGGTTCGGGTAATTCCAACAAAGGAACACCGATAAGAAAATGCCCCGGAGTAAGAGCCGACAGATCGTTTGGATCTGTTGAGAGAGCCCATAAAGGGCGCGAATTAATACACGCCTCGATTTGGCAAAGTACAGTGGCCATTTCCTCAAAGTTCAGAATGGCTCCGTTTAAAGATTTGGATAGATGCCGTTTCATCAATTTTATGGAGGCCTCCCAAAGCCCACCAAAGTTCGGGGCATAAGGAGGGTTGAAATGCCAACTAATCTGGCGTGAAGAACAGAAGTCCTGGATTTCAGCATCTTGGGTGATTCTCACCAGAGATTTGAGGTATGCAGCAGCACCTACAAAATTTTTGCCGTTATCTGACCATATATCAGTTGGAATACCTCTCCGTGCAATAAATCGTCGGAGAGTAAGGAGAAAGGCATTGGTTGACAGATCGGATACTAATTCGAGATGAACTGCCTTACTACACATACATATGAATAAACACATGTAGGACTTGAACTGTGTAGATTTTCTTTTATGCTGGCATTTTGTCGCGATTGGTCCAGCAAAATCCACCCCTACCTTTTCGAATGGTCGACACGGGGTGATTCGGGAACTTGGTAAGTTTCCCATGACTTGATGAATAGGCTTGGCGACCAACTTGAAACATCGAACACATGTTCTAAGTTCCTTTTTAACTGCAGACCGGCCGTCAGGAATCCAGAACTGCTGCCGAATGAGGGACAGAACAAGTTCCGGACCTGCATGCAAACTGGATTCGTGGAAATGTCGAATGACGGCTTCAGTCACTGGATGTTTCTTAGGGAGCAGCATAGGATATTTTTTGTGGAAGGCTAAAGAGGGATGCTGACTTAGCCGACCTCCAACCCTCAGAATGTCCTTTTGATCAAGGAATGGTTGGAGAGAAAGAATTTTGCTTTTTTTGTTTACGGACTTTTGGTTTCTTAAGGCCTGAATTTCTTCTGCAAATTCTGTCTTTTGTATGAGCTTCACAATCGTTTCAATAGAAGCCCGTAGTTCAATGGCTTTCAATGGCCCACGAGTCTTAGAGGTACGTGTATTGTTCACAAACCTAAAAATCCAAGCCACTACTCTTAGTAACTTGGTGTACGACGAAAATTTGCTCAGGATGTCACTCTTAATCTCGATCTTAGGATTGTAAGGTTGTTCTTCCTCGGGGGAATGTGCCGAAGGATTTTGAAGGATGGTGGCAAAGGCAGAACAAGGAGAATCTCGGTTTTCTTTTTTACATGATCAATTTCACGACAGACCTGTTCAAAATGAGTTAAATTCTTTGACAGTTTAGGGGACATACTTAAATTCAATAATAAACAACCGAAAATTCTAAAAATAGCGTGAATTTTGCATACAGCCTAATAATGTCAGAATGATCAACAGTAACAAAACAATAGCAAACATAGCACTACTATATCAAATACTACATTAAATAGAATGAATATATGAGATTTTGAATACGTTTCTAAACAAAAGAATGCATAAAATGCACAAACGAATAAATGACTTGAAAGAATTGACTAATTAATTACTAAAATTACTAATTAGACTCATTACACGATAGGTGCACTCCTGCCTCGACGGACCAACGAAAATTATTTCACTTGAGGATTTTAAGTTATGGGCCCTTTTCATAATGGGTGTCACAATCACCACAGCAAACGGTTCCTCGCTGAACCGCACTACAATTCCATTCTGTTCATATATTATTGATTTTTCCTTCAATTTCTGAAATATGAAAATAAAAGAAAATATAATAATTTTAAAATTTAAAAATACAAATTTAAATACTTTCAAAATACACCATAAAAATAATGCAGCTCTACAGCTGTTTCGGAAGTAAATCAACTTCCTCCTTCGGAAAAAAACCGTATTTCACCAGAGCAAGAACACCTAGTGTCTTTTCTGGCTATACACTAGGTGTTCTCGCTCTGGTGAAACTGCTATTTTTTTTAGCTCCCAAAGAAGGAAGTTGATTTACGACCTGTATTACATTTATGGTGTATTTGGAAAGTATATTAACTGTTATTTAAATCAACTTGATGATTAATTTGATTTAAAATATTTATTTATGCACTACTTTGTTTTTCGTATAAAAAAAGGCTTTTGCTACAAAAATATTAAGGTTATAATATGTTGCTTTTTAAAAAATAACTCTCTCTTACCTCAATCACGCCCTGACAAGTTCTTGGACCAAGATTTTTAAGTCGCCATTGGTCATGCCAATAATGAACTGCTCTGGAAGGAGGGTTGAATCTGCTGTTGGCTATATGTTCTTCTAAAAATTCAGCGTCTAATTGCAAAATGCTTTCTTGGTATTTACAGGCTTCAGCAACACCCAAGCCATCACTGAAATATTCGAAAAATTTTTCTTTGCAGTCAGATGAGGTGGGAAGAAACTTCAACGCTTCTGCAGTCTTTAAACTATGGTTATGAAAGTCATTAATTGTTATGACTGCAACCAATCCCCTCTGAAATTAAAAGTATAATAATATTTAAAATAAAAGTATAATAAAAGTATAATTTATACTAAAAGTATAATATAATATAAAATTATAATAAAAGTATAATTTATACACACTTTGTATTAAAAGTATAATAATAATGCACACTTTGTTGGCGCATTTCATAAAGGTATATATGAAATGAGCCAACAAAGAATACTAACTAATTTTTATTGATTTGATAACTTATGAATTATGATTCTTTAAAAAATATTAATTCATTTTTAAAAAATTATTTTTAAAAAGGGGGAGAGGGAAAGGAGGTAGGAAGTCTTATATAATACAAATAAATTCATTTTTTTTCCTTCTTTAATTTATATATGATATTCAGGAACAAATAAATTAATATCCTTTAACATAATGGTGAGAATTTATATAAATTGCAAATTTTGTAGTCTCTAAATAATGTAAAATAAATTTGCTTAAAAGGAATTAAACATTTAAATTTTACCAACTTTTATGAAAGAATCTCTGTCTCTAGTTCTTGAGGTATTTAATTTAACTTTCACATTAATCTGTGCCTGACATTTAGAATTTTTTGAAATACTTCTTGTATTTTTTTCTTTCGGCACCTTCTGGTATTCACTGTGATGGCAAATGAATAATTTCCTGAAAAAAAATGGTAAAGAATCAATTAACATAAGGATAAATAAAAAATATATTATTAATATATATATTAAAATTTTTAGCTTTATTACTTATTTTAATTTATCCTGAAAATAAAAATGGTAAACAATCAATTAACATAAGGATAAATTAAAAATAAATTATTAATTAGTAAATTAAAATTTTTAGCTTTATTACTTATTTTAATTTATTCTTTATTAAAAAAGAAAAAAAATGTAATTTCATTCTTTAGTTTATGAAAACTTTTATAACGCATACTCACACTTGACATTTAAACAATCTTTCTTCCGATGATTAATAGAGGGCACCAGTATATATTATTAATATTAGTTAATTTTATTATTCATTCATGCATTCTTTAATCAATTAAAAGATTATAAAACATTTCGAAAAATTGCATTTAAAAATTACACAACAAGTTTAACTTTATTAGTAATTAACTTTATTAAATAATTAAAATCATTTTATTAAATAATCAAAATTCACTTACGAACAAACAAATCTTTCTCCACATGGATTTGAATTTCTTGAATTCCAATTTGTATTCGTATTTTCTCCAAATTGTTTAACCCACTGCTTGCTCTCTTCTAAACTGCATACATTAGATCGAAGAATAACTTTATTATTTTCATTTGACACAACATCATTTTTAAATGAAATCGGAAGAAATTCTTCGGAAAATACCGACATGTTGCAAGCGCGTTGTAACCCTAAATAGAACTATTTACATCAGTGAATTCAACGTCCAATCAGCACGCTCTAAATCTCTCCCTACCTCAATCCAAGTGTGGTTTGGAAATATGCGTCCCGGCACCCCTGTGTTTGGTTTTCGAAGCTTGTATTGACGAGGGAAGCTGTTAGTCACTCGTACAGATAAAATTTAAGAAAAAAAATACAAATTGGCCGTAGCTGAGTGGAGCCAGCAGCAGACGCAAATTAGAGTGGACTATTAGAGTGGAGCCCGCCTCTAAGGTTTCGAATAGAGGTCATCAACCGTCAATCAAGTGAAGGCCGCATCCGAATTTGAGATAAAGAATTGATGCAAGTATAGAGTGGAGACCATTCAGACATCCTGCCAGACCACGAGAAGGTTCCCTCATCATAAAGCCAGACTCGACCGCCCCATGCCAAGCAAGTTCTTTTGATTCCCGGACCCATCGCAGTAAATGGAAGATTAGCTATCATAAAAGATCAGCAAACTGAGTGAGTGTTGTTTTGCATTATTTTGATTTTGTTCAGTTCCCACGGTTTCGTGTTCGTTTTTGGTGTGTTAGAGGAATGGGATAAGTTTTGGATTATTTCGGTTAGGGTCAGATTAGTGATTTATAGTTTAAAGTCTTTACGCTCCCTAATCCTATAAAGGTGGTGAATAAATTGATAAATATTTTGATTAAATAATTGTGTAAGCTTAAAATTTGAAACAGTGAAAAAGTTGAAAATTGAAAATTGAATATTTTGCAAAGAAGGTTATGATTATAAATGTTCGTAGCATAATTTGTAAATATTAGGGTTTTTTTTTGTAAATAAATTATGATCTATTTTAAACGTAATGAGTTGGCTTAATTTATGTCTATTTGATCTGTTCGTTATTGTCAATTAGTGTCCAGAGCTTTGGGTTGGATTCAACAAAATAACTTAAACACAACGCAACCAAATAATTTTAATTATAAATAAATACGTACTAACCCAAAAAAACTACGATTCCCGCCCAAAAATCTAATTTCAGGACAGACATTACGACAGATGTTTTAAGTCAGTGCAATTCTCCAACAAAGTGAGCAACTTTTAATGAAAGTCAGTTGTTTTAAATGTAAATAAAAGATAGTGTAAGACTAATAAACTAGTAAGTTGTGAATCACTAGAGACAAATTCGGAAAATTTCAAAAAATTCATTATTAGATTTTTTTTAATCGAATTTCGGAAATTTGTAAGAGCCTTGTTGTTAATGTAGGATGTTTTAAGCCAGTGCAATTCGCTTAACAAAGTGATCGACTTTTAATGAAAGTCAGTTGTTTTAAATGTAAATAAAAGACAGTGTAAGACTAATAAACTAGTAAGTTGTGAATCACTAGAGACAAATTCGGAAAATTTCAAGAAATTCATTATTAGATTTTTTTAAAAATCGAATTTTGGATATTTGTAAGAGCCTTGTTGTTAATGTAGGATGCTTTAAGACAGTGCAAATGGCTTAAAAATTGAAGTGGCTTTTAATGAAAGTTAGTTTTTTTAAATGTAAATTAGTTAAAATTTAATTAGTTAATTAGTTTATTGACAGTGTAAAACTAATAAACTAGTAAGTTGTGAATAACTAGAGACAATTTCAGAACATCTCTAAAATGTTCATTATTAGATTTGAAACAAAAAATCGAATGCTGGATATTTGTAAGAGCCTTGCTATTAATGTAGGATGTTTTCGTCCAGTGAAATTCGCATAACAAGATGAGCGACTTTTAATGAAATCTAGTTGTGTTAAATGTAAACAAAGGGCAGTGTAAAATTAATAAACTAGTAGGGTATTATTAGAGGCAAATTTAGAACATCCCTAAAAATTCATTTTTGAATTTAAAAAAAAAGAATTTCGAATATTTGTAATAGCCTTGTTTTTAACGTAGAATATTTTAAACGATTCAAATTTTAAAAGAGAACTTTTTTGTATCCAGTAATGACTTCAAAGCTTGTTTCGAACGTATTATTGTTATTACTTTTAAATGTTTAAAATTAATGTTCAATATATTGAATAATAAAACATATTAACTTCTGAGATATGTTAAATGAATTGTTTATAAACTTAGGGCTATTTAATAAGAGAACTGTGGCTAAAATGGATTCTCTCAAGTACAATTCTTGTTAACAACCGATAGCATTAGTTGAGCTTAATATGAAGTTTTTTTTATTTCAAGGCCTTAATAATAAACATAATATAGGCGCATCCTCTATAAAGTATCACTTATCTGTAGTCAAATATTTAATCGAAGAGACATGCTGGTTTTAGAAACTTCTCTTATATCGATGGTTTCGTACTCAAGTATTTCATGACAACCTTTTGGAGCAATTCTTTTCTAGTAGTCTCTTAAATGCCTGTAACTGACGTTGAAGTATTGTATGTTCAAAGAATGAGGAAATTGCCATACTTAGCTTATTCTAGGTAACTAATTTAAATAACTAAGTCTCAACAAACTTTCATATTGAGTTTTCGAAGAGTATGAGCTGTGACCAACAACACGTGTGAATTAAATCGGCAGTCTAACCTTGATTTTCCTGAACATGATTGATCGAAAGTTAGTTATTAAAAGATAAACAAGAAATTCTCCTTATGCTTGCAGTTTTTTGGCTCTCTAAGATTATTAAATTCTGTGAAAAACAGATTTGAGTAATTACTTCATGATCTTATACTATGATAATATATAAAACCTTGGTCACTTATTCCTGGTGAACATTTTAATTGTTAGGTGCATTTGAATTCGTATGTGTGTGACCTATTAATTTATTTCTATCCATGCTTTATTTTCAAATACTGGACATTTCTGAGACTTTTTAACAAACAGCGTTTTCGGATTGCTTAAAGGCGATCTTAATAATTACTCCTCTACTGATTCGCTAATTTATTCTGATTCTACGATCATAGCTTAAATGATTTGACCACTGTAAGATATGGATATTTGCTAAAACACTTAATTCGTTATTATATGTCAGGATAAGAGAGAGCTATCTTTTCCACGGTTCTCACAACTCGTTTTAAATACGAGGGTGAGTGAAAAATTTTCCGCAATGTTGACATAACTCTTCTTACATTATTTATACTGACCTCTGTCCTCGTTTATTTTATTGTTATACTGTTGCGGTTGTGCTATGAAATTTCGATCCTAATTCCTCCATTTGTCTTCCTTTTATTGAAGGTAGATCATAGCCGCTCCATTAGAAATTTGCACCAAAGAGGGACCATGAGTAGTGATCCGGTTTGAGTGGTCGCAAGGTGTATCAGGGTCAGCAATCCATCAAAGACTTACGGCACAATACGGGAACAGTGTCTTGCCGCAACGGAGTTGTGAGGTTTACAGAAGATTCGATTCACAATAATTGAACTTTTAAGTGAATAAATCTAAAGAAGGCGCTTAAGATATGCTAATTGCGGAATACGCGGTTAGAATAAATACCAAGCAGCTAGATTAAAGAGACGAAGTCAGAGAAAGTGAAAGGAGGAGTAGAGCTGACAAAACGAAGTATCGAGCTGTAGCTAGGATTAGAGTCTGGTTTAATAATAGTTGAGTTTGGCGAGCAGCCGCTCAAGGCATAGAAAGGTTGCTTCAAACCTACGCGAGTTCTTGTTAGACCCAAAGTTTACGAAGCAGCATTGCTGGTCGACTTTCCGAAGTATTTGTTAGAATCTCAAGTTGTATTTTCATTGCATGAATAGTTATACCAGAAAATATATTGAATGGAATTTCCTTTGCATAAATATTATATATCTCGTACTAGTAGTGCGCTTGCTTTATGTTGAAATGCAAAATTTACATATGCAAATATTTGAATAAACATTGTTGTTATGTAAGAACTGTGTTTGAATGCAATTATTTAGAGTGCCACTTCAAGATATTCATATCCAAAGTTAGGGTAGAAGTGCATATTCTCTATACAGTGTCTATGAATATATTGAAAAATTCAAAAATGGTAGCACGAGTGTTACGCATGAGGAAGGAGCCGGACGACCATCTACAGCCACAAACGACGACAACATTGAGTATATGCATTTGATACAACCATTTTTGAACGTTTCAATCCATTCGTAGACATTCTGTTGCGGCAAGACACTGTTCCCGTATTGAGCCGAAAGTCTTTGATGGATTGTGGCCCCTGATACACATTCCGACCACAAAAACCGGATCACTTCTCGTTGTTCCTATTTGGTGCAAACTTCTAATGGAGCGGCCATGATCTACCTGCAATAAAAGGAAGACAAATGGAGGAATTAGGATCGAAATTCCATAGCACGACCGCAACAGCATAACAATAAAATAAACGAGGACAGAGGTCAGTATGAACAATGTAAGAAGAGTTATATCAACATTGCGGATAATTTTTCACTCATCCTCGTATCATAGTTATCTGTCTTTTAAAAATCCTACTTTGGAATGCTGTGTATTGGGGATGTAAATGGAGAAGCAGCACGCCAGGCAAAGAAGCTGTAAGATGACTTCTGGATACAGGATAGTACTCGTATTGGATTTGCTCAGCTGAATGTTAACCTATACGAATTTTTTTCAATGATTGTTGACTTGGATATAAATATATTTTTAATAGTACTCCGTAATATGGAAAGAAATGTTTTGCTCTTGTATCTTTATAATTGTTTAGAAGAAAATAAATAATACTTTTAAATCTGAATTTTTTGGGGGAAAATGCGGTGCGCATTTTTTTCTCATTGCAAATAAAAGTACATAATTTCCTTCGGTGGACGAAATTTCTAAAATGTATAAGATTGCGGAGAAAATTTTCTTTCTCTATTATGGAATGAAGTTTTAAAAAAAATCAAAATCCAAGTCGAAAATGATTGGAAAATTTTTCTTCATAGGTTAACGTTGAGCTGAGCGAACCTATATAGCTACAGACCAACAGCCTTAAGGAGTATTTAAACAGAAACATTGCAGGCATTTTAGAAAGTTTCAGCGTAGAATATACAGTGAAATTCAATTTACAAGGTTACATCGAAATGTCAGTCGTTTCATGTAAATATTGAAAATAAGTTGTTGTTAATGCAATGAAATTTATTGCATTCAAATGCACGTTTACAGTCAGTCCTTTCTACACTCTTACTGGTGGTAGCAGTGGAGAAGGTGGGATTATATTCTCCCCTTTTGTTTTTAGCTCACTGTGGTCATACCAAAGACTAATTTTCATATTTTGGGGTTCTAACCTCTTCCATAACTCATCATCTAAACATCCTTAAGTGGATTTGCCATTAAATAAAATTTTAAGATGTATACGATCAGATAAGTGAAAAAAGTCAAAACTTGTAGATGACCCAAAGTGGAGGGTAATATGGACTCCCACCTTTTTTACCAAAAAAATCATTTATCTATTTATTAAACAGGTGGAAACAAAAAAGAGAAAAGTTTTCAAATGAAAAAGTGAAATAAAGATAATATATTATTAAACAGCTGGATCATCAAATATTATCTATATAAAAAAACTTCAATTTTGGTGACAAAAGTCGCAAATATAAAACTCAGCTTCGGCTCCGGTTCACACAGAATGAGTACAGTATAGACTCATCCCACAAAGAATCCAAAGTTCTTCTCATGTGTCATCTTTGAATGCACCTTCACAGAAGATGCACGAGGCTTCTTGCCGGTCTGGGCCATCTCTGTAAACATATGGGCTTGAATCCACCCAGAGGGATGAGCTCTTGCAATTGCACCGGATGGGGCTCCATTCATAAGCTGATACTTTAAAATTTTACGAGGAAATATCATCATTGGTGGAAAATGTAGTCCCCCACCACTCATGCAGTAAACCAAAGTTACCAGAGAACCACGTTCAGCTGGTAGAGGTCCCACCTGACGTTTTCTCTTCAACCCGATGATTTAGAAAACTTTTGACTTAACCACGCTTAAACCAGGCTCATCTACATTGAAGATTCTGGAAATGATTCCCAGAACACAAGCCTTCCAGCAAATAAAAATAACCCAGCCACCTGCTCAAGTGGGAATCCTTCTGCGTGTGCACATGACGTCCCTATAGGTTTTCTGATCGAAATTTGTCTGACGAGTAAGGAATCGGTTTAGCCAGTCTCTCCCTGCTGCTTCGTTTATGAAAGTGGTTTTTTTTTTACTAATCCCAGATTGTCTAGCAAGGCTAGACAATCTCCATAAAACCAAAAATTTCCAAAAAGTCTAAAATCAGTAGAGGGTCCAGAAGGACCTCGTCCTTAGTAAAACCCAAACAATTTAAAATATGGGCAGGGGAGGCCATGTCGGCAGAGCACCAGTGGCACTCCGGGAAGATCTTCTGTCCCTGCCGAAAAGTGAGTGCTTTTATATGACCACTCATGAAGCGCGAGAAGGCCGTTTGGTACTTTCTGGGCTTGATCTGAAAAGACCCACCCGGACTTCTTCCAAAGTACCATGGGTGGCAAGGAGGAGTTCTCCAAAGATGGTTTTGTTTGATCTTCATGAGGGAGTAAATCTCTCTAAAAGTAAGTGCCTCACAAGGACTCACGTACTCCTCAGCCGCAGTCCTGGCCAAAAAGTCGGCCCTTTCATTACCGTCGATCCCAACATGGGAAGGGATCCACTGGAAATGAATAGTATGTCCAGATGAAAGCCGGTCAAGAAGATCTAAGATGTCCAGGCTAGTCTGGTCCCCAATAATAGTCCAATTAGAGAGGTGCTGAATTGAAGCACGGCTGTCAGTTAAAATCCAGACATCGTGAAATTGATCCTCAATTTGACACGCATACTGCAAGCCCTTCCTGATAGCAATAAGCTCTGATCTAAATACCGAACAGAAATCTGGGTTTTTAATTTTAAATTCCACAGCACCGGTAGGAGTTGGTATGTGCACTCCACTACCAGAAATTCCCCCATCACCCCTGCTGCTATCGGTATATATCTTCAAAGAAGATTGAGGGATTCCATGGATAGTCTCAAGAGCTAATTGTCTGATGAGGGCCGGAATCTCAGAGTTTTTAATAACACTAGTTAAGAGACCCTCATGGAAATGGATCCCATCAAGTTTCAAACCGTCGCCCAGATGTTTTAAAGAGTGGGGCTCCACATTAGCAGAAGGCAGACCCAGCATTTTTGCAAAGGAAAAGGGGCTATGCTTCCTCAAACGCTGGTTGTCAATCCAAGCATGAAGGTATGCAGAAGTTCTATGCTGATCATTGTAACTGTAAAGCTTGTTATAATATTTTGAGAGGCGATAAGTTCTTCTCAACGAAAGAGGAGGTAAATTGCTTTCATAGAGCACAATGTCATTTGGACAACTGTGTCGAAGTCCTGTAATGATTCTAGCAGCGCTCAACTGTACCCTTTCAAGTTTATTCAGAATGGTATTGGAAGCACAAGAATAGATGGGAAAACCATACTCCAGTATTGGCCTAACAAGAGAAATGTAGGTAGTTCGAAGGGTGCTAGCTTCTGCTCCCCAGTCACGACCAGAGATAAATTTAAGTATATTGAGTCTTTTTCTGCCCTTGACCACCTGGCCTTCAATGTGTTTATTGCTTGTGATTTCCTGGTCAATCACAATGAAAGTGTGGGACATATTATTGCGTTCAGCCAATTGGAACGCCAATTTCCTCACATCTTGTCGAGTGAGACCGTGAAATACTCACTCCATCTCTAGCAAATAGGCCACTAACTCTTTTTCAGTGTAATCTGGCAAAAAAGGCTTCCTCCCTAGTTTTTGTGCCAGGTGATGACCGAATTGCTAGGGCACTGGCATTTGGTTCAGATCCTGTAGGTTCGAGTCCCACTGATGGCATGAATGTTTGTAGCCGTTCGGAATTGGCTTTAAACGGTAGGTCTCGGTCTAATTAGCCCTTGTATAACAAAAGTTGACCGTAGTACTCCAAACCAAAACTAAATCCTACTTTTTGTATAACCAAATCTGCTGCTGGCTCATCCACTTGTGAAGCCAATATTCTCAAAGTTATTCTTGATACATCAAACACTCTGGCAGCCTCCATTAGTCCCATTTCTCCACATCTTAGCTTCTGGATATCCTCAACCATCTTCACCCTATCCCAACTTCTTCTGCGCACTACAGCGTCCTTGCTAGCGGGAGATTTCTTCTCAACTTGCATTCTTAGCTTCCAGAATAACGGAAAAGGATTACAAAACATGAAAATAAAATGTATCACAATGAAATCCCCTGTAGAATTGCATTTTCTCACGGAAACATTATTATTGCATTATCGGAAACTGTTGTTGGTAATATGGACCCGGGTCCATAATACCAGCACCCATGGGGTGCGTATTTCAGACAACGCCCTCTTGGAAACAAACTAGTTTTTCACATTATGAGTTACATTGAATTTAATTTCGAACTACCTCAAAAGGAACTTCATGTCGTGTAGAATAAGGCACAGGAATCAGTTTTTACAAAACATAGTAGTAGATATTCACTTTTACTTTCCACAGAAAAAGTCTGAAAATTGGCCACAGGACGTCATTCGCTAGTGAACTGCGGTCAATTACCTTGACTATCCATTGCAGCCATCTAGGGGCTCTAGATCACAGCTATAATTAGCGGCTGCACCTGCGCATAGGGCAGATATTAAGGGGGTCCATAATAAATGCAGGGTCCATAATCCCACCTTCTCCTCTAGTAGTTCGTCTGCGCTTCATACCTTGCGTAATACCTTGTAATATAGAAAGAAAATTTTACCCTGTAATCTTATACATTTTAGAAATTTCGTCCACAGAAAGAAATTATGTATTTTTATTTGCATTGGAAAAAAATGCGCACCGCATTTTTCCCAAATAATTCAGATTTAAAAATATTATTTATTTTCTTCTAAACAATGATAAAGATATCAGAGCAAAAAATTTCTTTCTATATTACAGAGTACTATTAAAAATATCTTTATATCCAAGTCAACAATCATTGAAAAAAATTCGTATAGGTTAATATTCATCTGAGCAAATCCGAGACGAGTACTGTCGATTAGCCAGAAGCCATCTTACAGCCTCTTTGCCCGGCGTGCTGCTTTTCCATTTACATCCCAATACACAGCATTCCAAAGTGGGATTTTTAAAAGACAGATAACTATGATACGAGGGTGAGTGAAAAATTATCCGCAATGTTGATATAACTCTTCTTACATTGTCCATACTGACCTCTGTCCTCGTTTATTTTATTGATATGCTGTTGCGGTCGTGCTATGGAATTTCGATCCTAATTCCTCCATTTGTCTTCCTTTTATTGCAGGTAGATCATGGCCGCTCCATTAGAAGTTTGCACCAAATAGGAACAACGAGCAGTGATCCGGTTTTTGTGGTCGGAATGTGTATCAGGGGCCACAATCCATCAAAGACTTTCGGCTCAATACGGGAACAGTGTCTTGCCGCAACAGAATGTCTACGAATGGATTGAAACGTTCAAAAATGGTTGTATCAAATGCATATACTCGATGTTGTCGTCATTTGTGGCTGTAGATGGTCGTCCGGCTCCTTCCTCATGCGTAACACTCGTGCGACCATTTTTGAATTTTCAATATATTCATAGACACTCTATAGAGAATATGCACTTCTACCCTAACTTTGGGTATGTATATCTTGAAGTGGCACTCTAAATAATTTCATTCAAACACAGTTCTTTTTACTCTCAACTGAGGTATTTTTGTGTTTATAAATCAGTGTGTCTTTGAGTTTAAATTACTTCTGTTATGGAAATATTATTCAATTGAATGAATTAAAATGCTTAAATTTTTTAACTTTGCTATGAATTAAGTATACCCGTATATTAAAACTTAAATAAAAAGTTCAGATGTCATGTTTAAAATACTTTCCTATTCCGACCCTTAAGATTCCCTGTTTCATAAAAGCCTCTGAAAGGCTAATGAAATTTTTTTAAATCTTAAATAAATTTCTACATTTTCATTTTCCATTACTCATTGGTCGAAAAAATTTCTTAAAAAGCATATTAAATTTTCACTAATATGCATTTAAATGCTTATTAAATTTTCATTAACATCCAGCATAAATAATTAATAATCTAGCGTTATTCCATTTAATGAGTGCAAAAAAGTTTACCAGTGTATTTTAGTAGCTTATTATTTTAATTTATATGAAATTTAGCAACACAATGTATGAACACAACATGATAACATCTTGATAACATTTGGCTGCACGTGCTTATTTTTATTAATTAAATATGCTCTATTAATTAACACATTTAAATGTAAAAAATGTTTTCGCATTGTAGAGGTTCTTCAAGACTCTAAAATAATAAAAGAAAATCTCTTTTGGGGGTTATTTTAAGAGTTGCAAAATAGAACCTCTTCAGGCAAAGGACTTGAGTCGAAGCAAAAACATCGAGTGCAAAACAAAAATCTCAGAATCACAAGCACAAAGAAACGTATTTGATTCTTCACAATTTTCTTTATTTAATCATTACAACTAAGGAAGATTTTTAAAAATTTTTATTTTAATCTATTTTTTTCTAAATTCTAAAATAATGCTATATTTACTAGCAACAGAAATAAATTTTCAAATGTAGTGGCATTTCTTAATGAAGAATACATATGAAGTAAACCAAACTATACATAGATAAATAAGTAGATAAACCAATTAGAAGTAATTTATTACCGTAATATACTTCGCCCACAAAGTAAAAACAATAACATTTTTGTTCATAAAATTGATGAAAAATCAGTAATTTTTTTCACGCTTTTTTCTTCACTCTTGAATGCAGACAACGAAGGCAAATTGACCTGAAATCTGGCTTAAAAGAGGATGGATATTAAATCAGATTGGGCATGGACTGCTTAAGACAGTCGTGTCAAATATACAGGTAGCCCTTCTAAAGCACGGCAACTTACTACACGGTTTCGCTCTAACACGATAAGATAAATTACGGGAACCCTCGTATAACACTGCAACCTGTAGCACGGTTTCGCTTTAACACGATAAAAATATTGCGAAAATCTTTGTACAACACTGTACTTCTATGGCACAAGATAACATGATTTTTGTTTAACACATTTAAAAACTAAATTACCTTAATGACGGGAAGGAATAATAAACTATAGTGGCTTTACATGAAAATGTATAAACTGATTTTATTTATTTATAACTCTATAAAATTACAAGAAAGCCTAAGCTTAGCTGAAAATCTTGAATCATTTTTCCTGAATACAGACCCTTCCGCTGAAAGAAGCCGAAAATTCAAAAGGGAGCTGCAAAATTGTCTTTCTCCATACCGTGAATCTACAGTGACCTTGTAAGAACCAGCAAATAAACAAAAATTACAGATTTTCTAAAGAGGATAGAAGGTGCAAAAAATCTAAATGAAGAAAAAGGTTCTGAAAGTGAAGGTGATATCGTTCAATCGAAAATCCCTTCTCGCTTGATTGTACTGAGCAGTGATGAGGAAGAAATTTATTAAATTAAGATCGCATTAAATGAAAATAATATTTTTTTGTTTCTTTTCGTTTTGTGTTATACGTACATTTATATTTTTTATAAAATGTAAGTTGGTTATATGGAATTTTAAAAAAATGTTTGTTTTTAATAAGTTTTCGGAACGTTACCCCCCTTTTTTGAACTGTCTCTGGGTCTCATATAACACGGTTTCACACAACACGGCATTTTCTAGGAACCTATCTATCGTGTTAAGGAGGGTTACCTGTACAAAAGACGGATGGCTCAGAAAACGTTACGCCATCAGGATTGTCAGAACACACGACTTTAACGTTCTTCTTTGTAAACGAAAACAGAGATTTGGATTGATCAGCACTTTTTAAGCATAGGGTTATAACTACCGAACTAAAAGTAGGTCAAGAGAATGTGACCGGCTGCAACCTTGAAAACTGATGGTCGTCGCGTTCGTAGTGGGGTTTTACATGCTTGTTGCTTACTGTGGCATCACGATAGGTAGTTAAGGCAATTCTCTGAGGCATTTTTAAAATTACTATTTCTGAATCCATGACTGAGAAAGACATATTCCTAATTATAATGAAAAGGCCAATTTTAAAACAAAAACTTAACAGGTAAATTTATTTACAAAATAATTAAACATTAAACAATTACAAAATATTCAATTAATTTACGTGCAGATTCTCAATACACGCTCCGGGACCCATGGTCTCAAAATGGAGCCTCCAAAAAACACGTCCGCTCGGGACGCGTCATATCCAGCATCTCCTCAAATTCTCCAACTCTCTCTGCCTGCTTCTCGTGGTGTTTTCTTTGTCGGCGACTCTCCCAATTCATCGAAAATGCCTGTTTTTCACAGAGGGGACCGGCAGCTTGTTGGTGACAGTTCTTCGTAGCGACCCATATTTAAGTCATCTTTATGGCCCGCCGATGTCAACTTGCATCAAGCTATCGCTAAGAAAAGACAGCTTTACGACTATGGTGGGAGACATTTGATTGAAAACCCGATATGCATGGGTTTAACTTTCAGGCCAAAACTCTGGCGGCATTTGTTGGAATCGTTTTTTAATCCCCCACGTGTTCAAAAACGGTGGTAACTGGCAAAAATACCCCGATAAACACGCAGCTGTGTGTCGTGCAGTCTGTGAGGTTTTGGGAAAAAACAACCCCATACTTCCATTACGCTACAGTACCCATGGGGGAACGGACAATTCTCAGGCGAATAACTAACAAGTTTTAACAATTTCACAGTCGTGTGTCAAAAGAATAACTTACCAAATGTCTAACATCCAACTATTAAGTACTTAGCTGGACTGAAATGTTTTTGTTTGCCAAAACGGGGTACTGATTACCGAAGAAATTCGTACATAATCCACGAGTATCGTTGGCTGATTTCAAAGGCAGAACCATGTCGGTGAACGGGGCTGAAATGTATTACGTTCATGAGAATCTTCAAAATCTGGGTGGCACAAGTGTTTTCCATCTTCATTATGAAATCGGTTCCTTGTGATGGCACTTGTTGCAAGGAATTGATAAACTACGCTTAATATGAAGAAGTGTACAAATTTAATAGTTATGCAGGTCTCACTCCTTTTTTCGTATAAAGCAATCACGTTCTAAAATTTTAACTTTTTTATGGATTACGGAATAAGGCATTTTACTTTAACCAGTATCCTGGAGAGTAAATTGGTTTGCAATTTTAACAGTAACTGATAATTCATTAGCGCCGTTTATTTTCATCCATAGAAATTTCCGTCCATAGAAGAAATACTAAAAATAATACATCTGCAAAGGAATCCCTCATACTTTGTCATTAATTATTATCCTTTAAAATTTAGGAAAGAAAGCGAATTCTAGGGCTGAAAATATAATTTAAATTCTTTTGCTTTCTACTACTTCTATTTTCATGGGTAAATTTCTATACAGCCAATATAAAACTACGCAAAACTTTTATCATAATTAAATATTTTGTAATTTAAACAGCTACCTAGCTTACCTAGTTACCTAGGCTTCATTTAAAATTCTTTAAACAGTATATTATAGATAAGAGAATTATCTGAAAGCGTCTATGTGTTTAGTCAATAACTATAATGAGATTGCAATTCACTGCGGATATAATTACACGATAAGCTGTTAAATTAGGTCTAAAATAAACATGTTTTCTTGGGGACGTAGCTGTTTCAAAATTTATAACAAACTATATTCATAACCATGAATAAATCTTTGCAGCGCAATATTCATTACTTTAAATAAACGTATGATACAAATTAGATTTTTCATTTTTCAGTGCTACTTACTTAATCAATGAACTTGAAAAGATATTTTAGTATCCATTTGATATTATCTCTCAATTTAAAAGAAATCTACAGAGATTTACTTTTAAAATAAATTGAGTGTCGGTAGAAAATATTCAACAATTCAACTGAAGACCCAATTTCAATTAATTTACGATTGAAAAATCCTTTACTAACTACTTAAATTTATTATTTAACATTTTAACGTATATGTCATGAAGTACACCCATTATTACGTAAATTACAATACACGTAAGCTGATCAGAAAATAAAACAATTTCTTAGATTTTATTTTTGTATTCGCGTAAGTCATAGATAGGAAAATACTGTTGTTACATTGATTTAACAACTTACGTATCGGACACATATGTGTCAACAGGGCGCAGTTTCGATTCATGCAAATATGATGAGTAACGAATTCAACATTTAGTACTTTTCCTATCATGTCTGGTGAGTATGGCTAATCTTCTTGTAGGAATTTCTTCCATAGAAGACATTTTCGTAAAAGTAAAATTAAAAGCAAGAAACCTTATATGAATAGGTTTTAAAAGAACTATATTCTATTACGGAGGCGAAAAGTTAATATATTCAGTATGATCAGAAATATAAAGTACCTTGATAAAATAATTTCTCACTTGCAAAAAAGACTTAGATAATTAGTAATATTTTAAATCAAATAACAAGTACAATAACGTACGTGAGTGTAGTAGTTGCCAACGAACGTTATAGATCTCCCTTCAAACTGAGATCAGTTTCGTATATTTTCCTAGAACGATTGGGTCCCTACATAGCAGAGGAAGGTTAAATGGCGCTGCACCTGAACCATTTCAATAAGCCAACGAAACCTCTACTTTTAAACCGAATCGTTCTGTTCCAGCTCAAGTTGTCTGCTCAACTTAATTTTAGCTAATAGTAAGACTAAACTTATGAAATAAACCCCTACATACTTTCAAAAATACACTCATCGTACAGGCATGTACACGTTATATTTTATATATATATATATATATATATATATATATATATCAATACTTTGCTAAATATTGAACATTATAATGTTTTAATATCCATACGTTATTACGTAAGAGATTTATTTTTGCTATTTTAGGTAATATATCAGTAAAATTTGGCATGTACAGCATTCAGCAAAAGCATTTAAGATTATTCTAAGGCAGAATAATTTGTACATATTAGTACCTCACACTTTTGAAGGGTTTTATTGATGCATCAAATAAATATTTAAACGGATAAGGCATAAAATTGAAAGTAGCTTTTAAAGAACAACACTAAAAAATTCTGTATTAGAAACCGTCCTAAATCAAAGTACTCTAAATAAATTTATTTTTACCGTATGAAGTACATAACATGCTTTGCCTTTCAAGAATTTTATTTAAATGTTACGTAGACGCGGTAGCATGTTTGCATGAAGTAATTTATTTAAAAGCATTCAGTTCTCGAGATTAAATAAACTAACTGAATGCATCCATTCAGTTTTTTACTGAATGAGTGGCAAAAAATATAGCGTATGCCAGAAAGTGCACTAATTTTGAAATTATTATACATCTAAAAAAAGTGTTAAGAATATAATATAAGAAAAATTCTAATCAGTATGCATTGAATAAGTCTTACATTTTTTTTTCAAAATCCGGAACATAAAATAGAATGATATGCATAATTCTTTGCAAATGTTTTTAATTATGTGTCTTAATAGTGAGCTCGTCACTGTTATCGAAAAATTCAAAACTCGTAATTTCGTAAAATGGAAAATGGTTGAGACTTAAATCCTATACAAAAATATTTCAAACATCCTTCATTTAGTTTTACTATATATAGAATATTATTTAATCAAAATTTAATAGACAATTTTTAATTTAGTTTACTTTAGTATTCATATTCTTCGTCGAGCATTAGGGCTTACGTCCAACCTCAACAAGATTGATTCTCCAGTGGAGATAGTGTTTGTGATTCTACCGTGGGTAACCTCTTTCCCAAAGAAACGAAGCGGGTGAGATAAAGAAATTGGGCCAAATATCAACGAACAAAGTCGATTTCGGCTTAAAATTTGGTTGGCCGTCCACATTAACAAACCGAATGCTTGTACAGCCGTTCGTTCATTTTCGTATGGTAAAATGTTGTGGCCAGTTTTTTTTTTCTAGATATATTGAGTTACAATAACGAACAACTTACAACGAAATTAAGGTTCCTACTCGAAATGAAATAACCAAGCAAATAGCAAAATGAATCCAAGCTAAACTGTAGGCTTTGTACTCATACAGCGAACAATGGATAACGAAGAGTAACGAAATTCCTTTAATGTACCGCCTAATGAGTGAACCTTCACAAAGGCGAAAAGATGCGTTTAGTGGCGTTCGTTGATACGCATAAATTTAGTGAACATCTTCGCGCGTTACCCTTAATTCGTTGTATTTATACGCGTCTTTAGACCTATCCAAGTCGTCTGAAAGGAGGGTATTAAGCGTAAAGAATGGTTTTTTGAGATGGAATCACACATTCGGCCGTTTCTGTATTTATTGCGTCCTCAGTCATGTACTACAGCTGATTTCCCTCGGGCATTTATAATAATAATATGGCATTTTGCTACCGTGCGTCATAATAATCATATAAGATACGCAATACGTCCAACTGAAATACTGTTGAACAATGTCTAATTGCTGATGTTTGGTAGGATCTACTGGCATCAAGCTATCTACTTTATCTAAGCTGTGAAAAGTTGATCGATGATATTTTCGTCAATATAGACTAAGTAAGAAGCGACTAAAGAAAGGCGTATCTCAATATACCTTTTAAAAATGATGAGTTTTCAATTATCAATTAAATTAGCAAGGACTTTGTATTTTCTGAGGATTTTCATGTTGTCTAGAATGCTGAAAACAAAGTTTAAAAATCGTCATTATTATGAAATGAAGTGTAATAAGCTTAGAAAAATCATGTTTTCTGGTTTTAAAATCTTCAATTGCATTTATCTTTTTCGGGAACTTTGGTAAAACTCATTAATTTGGTGTTGCGAAAAAATACTTTGAAGTTTACATTTTTCAAACTTAGAATTTCAAGTCAAATTAGATTCGACACTAACATTCTTTAGTATTCCATATTTGTTAATTTGATTTCATTTTTGCCGTATAAGATGTTTGTCTCTTATGAAACGAGATGGGATTAAATAAATATATGCATATTTTTTTTGTCATCATGGAAATAGAAAAACTGATCTTGTGATGATAAAAATGTAATACACATGCATGATATATACTCCATTAAACCATGTCTCCCCGTATACCATTATCTTCGCTTCAATTATAATACATCATCTCGTTCCTGAAAATTTAGGAAGGTTAATGTCCTCATATATCAACTAAATATTATTAGAAGTCAAGAATTTTACTTCTTTACATCACTCAAGGAATGGATATTATTCTGTTATATTACATTTATTTATAATAAATAGTAGTCGTTCGATAACGTTACGACATCTCATCAAGAATGTATATTTCAAAATCAGTCTTTTTTCCTCCGCTACTAAACGATCCAATTACAAAATAATCCTAAATACAAAAATAAAAGATGACACCTTTCACAATAATTCTTTTTTAATTTATGAAAAGAGTTTTCGAAATTTCGACAGTAATATTTTTGAAGAGTTTTGATGGAACAGTTTAATAATACTGTTATTGTAGTTTCTAATGCCCCTTGGCTAGAAATTCCAAACCAGGTGAATATATAGGTTTCGGGCTGAGTGGCTCCTGTTTTAAATAGCATCGCAAGGGTTAAGGGGACAAGAGACCTTCAATCAAGATTTTTTAAATTTTCAATTTTTGAAACTATATACAGAATGAGAATAATTAATATTCTTTTTTCCTACATTGAAGACCCTTAACATTCAAAATTAGGATTTTTTTTTGGCAGAATAATGTCTATTTTTCAAATTTCTTTTCAAAAATGAAACACTTTTCAAAATGCTCCATGTGTATTCCATACACCTCAAAAACCTTAAATTTATTTTTATCAGTTTACCATATATATGTAAACATAATTGCGCATTGTTTTTTTTTCTGTATAAATCTATAGTCTTGAATAATTTTTTTTAAAATTCTGCTTGTTTTTTTTATGTTTTTGCAGGTTTTAACTTTATTTCATGGTCTATAAATTCGAAAAATATTGTTGGTTTCAAAAAACTATGCATAGATTTATTTCAAACACTTCATTTAACTATCGTCAGAAGTTCGGAAGAAATCAGAAAAAAAATTGATGCGAATGGAGAAATTTGATAAATTCTAGCATTTTTGAAGAATTTTTTGATAAATAGGCCTTATTCTTCCCAAAAATACTTATTTGTGGATTCTAAGTGACTTCAATGTAGTAAAAAATTTTTAAATACACTCATGTGGTACGTAAAGTAAAATATTGAAAATTTAAGAAAACAAGGATGAAGGTCCCTTGTCCCCTTAAAGACCATCTTAGCTATTGCCACCTCAATTTTGACCGAGTACCTCCAGGAGCGACATCTGAGGGGATCGTACCCTCTCCCACCCTCTCGGCCCTCATAAAGGTACATTCCAGTCTACGGATTTAACGTACCCATATCCCGCCTAGACACGGAGGTATTTAATGGCGTGTCTAGGGATTCTATCCGAACACCCTCAGCCCCGAAAGCCAGCACGCTACCACAAGGCTACCTCGAGCCCTTAATTATACTTAAAACAGAAGCAGAATTCGTCTCCTTATTCATTTTTTTTCCTTTACATAAAATTACAGTTATGCATGTGATTATTTTATTATGTTCTGTTTTCATAGACCTCAACAAAAAATACACTTGCTTATTTCGAGAATAATTTTTTTTTCTGTTGACAAAACAGTTCTTGTTACCTTAAATATATATTCCCAGTAATAAATATATATTCCCTTAAATATATATTCCCAAAAAATGCAAGGATCTTAAGACAGGGAGAGATTTCAGAGATGAAGAAGCGTAACGAATTCTGTTTGTCAGCAATTTGCATATTGTGGATTCTACTGCACTTTATACGAATACCATATTGGGAGAAAACTTCACAAAGTCACTATAAAATAGTCATAAAATACTTTATTCATATTTGAAAGACAAGAATAGCCTTTTCTTTCGGCAGGTTTCCCCTGTTTGTCATCATTGCTTGTGATTTGTTATTCGGATCCTAAATAAAAAGGCCGTATCGGAGAATTCTAAAACTGTTTTACAGAGAATTTTTTCAGGTCTTTCCTATAGATCGTTATTCACTAGAGTTTGGTAATTTTTTTGTTTGTTTGCAATTTATTGGTATTTGAATTTCGTTTGAAATAAAATTTTCTTCTTGTTTTGATCAGGTGGATCTCCAAGAGTTAAGATATGAAATAAATACCCATGGAAGCTCTTCAGAAACGAATAAAAAATTAAAAACATAAGCCATGACTCTATTCTCATCATTTATATATACTGCTAGATTCGCTCACATGGCTGGAATTGTTTAGAGATCAAAGCACTGGACATAAAGACTATAAATTCATACACTAGAGGCTCGTTGTTAAAATTCCTTCCCTATAAGACAGTCGTAACAAGGTATCACCTTAAATTTTAGGCACTAACCAATTTTATTTACTTTGTATGAGGCACTGCCAGCTTTATTTATTTCTTTAAGGCATTAACAAGTTTTATTCATTCATTTCTTTAAGGCATTAACAAGTTTTATTCATTTATTTATTTAAGGCACTAACAAGTTTTATTCATTCATTTCTTTAAGGCATTAACAAGTTTTATTCATTTATTTCTTTAAGGCATTAACAAGTTTTATTCATTTACTAGCCGCTGCGCGACCAGCAAGGTCGCTTTTATTTTTATATTTTCTTTTAAAAAACAACTAAACTGAAAGAAACGTATGTAAGGAATGTTACTATTACCTGTCATCATAAATATACGTTGTTAAGTGGTAGTGCGATCTCAGCCAAAAAATTTATAATCATTGCGAAATTCTCTATAAGGCTGATTCTAAAACATCGTGATTAAATAAAAATATGAATTTCAATGACTTCAGAACAGAGTTAAAGATAAGACTAAGAAACCCAACAACAAAGATTTTAAAAATTACATTCCTCTCTGTATGTAATATTTTTCAAAATTAAGATATCTACACTTCATCATTACATCAAATAAGAAATTGTTAGAGACAAACTTTTTCACTAAAAAGGAAGTAAAAATTCTGCAAGTACTAAAATAAAGTGTGGATTACATCACTCTCTGTATGTACTATTGTTCACAATTCAGATATCTACACTTAATCAAACCAAATAAAAAATTGTTGGGAAAATTTCTTCACTTATAAAATGGAGTAAACATTCAGCAAGTACTATTAAAATAGCTGTAGACAATTAACTCTTACTTACTTTTAAAATATTATAATGCAGTTATTAATATTTTACTATGATATTCCTCAAACTTCTTGATATATACAGTTGAGTATTTCAGAAATAGGGCATACTACAGTGACAGAATCAAAAGAACGGACTCTAGATAAACTTACATACAACTGTCCAGGACTAAACACTGGATTTGATAGGTCTAAACATATTTTGTCAAAAGTTTGTCCTCTTACATACATTTAGAAAAACCGATGGAACAAAAGATTAAATTTTCTCGTGAATAAATTAAAATTATTCACGTGTAAAATACAGCAATTAAATTGTACCAAATTACGTGCTATCGTCGAACCACTACACACAAGTGGTTGGCCGCTAATGTTTACATCTGGTAGTTGCAGCCGTTGCCATTCGAGTGTAGAAATATCGCCGATTTTTGTGCCGCATACCTACGCGTTTTTTATATATAGATTTCTTTAAGGCATTAACAAGTTTTATTCATTTATCTCTTTAAGGCATTATTAAGTTTTATTCATTTATCTCTTTAAGGCATTATTAAGTTTTATTCATTTATTTCTTTAAGGCATTAACAAGTTTTATTCATTTATTTCTTTAAGGCATTATCAAGTTTTATTAATTTATTTCTTTTAGGCATTAACGAGTTTAATTCGTTTATTTCATTTCGATATTAACAAGCTTTATAAATTTATTTCTTTCGGGCATTAACAAGTTTAATCCATTTCTTTCTTTCAGGCATTAACATGTTTAATCCATTTATTTCTTTTAGGCATCAACAAGTTTTATTAATTTATTTCTTACCATACTAACCAAGGCTCACAACAGACGATAGCTGATGTTTATATAAAGATTTAAATTACGATTCATGTTGTTGTTTTACCATATCTGTAAACCTTACCTTAACAAAATAAAATTTATGCTCAAAATCATTTCTTAAAATCAAGTTGTTTATTA
Organism: Dolomedes plantarius; assembly: GCA_907164885.2. Lineage (NCBI taxonomy): Eukaryota > Metazoa > Arthropoda > Arachnida > Araneae > Dolomedidae > Dolomedes > Dolomedes plantarius. The sequence continues at coordinate 138,329,103 of OU015493.1, read as the reverse complement.
AGTTTAAGCTTCGTTTTACTCTTACCACTAAATAATTGTAGAGTAGATCAGATAGGTAATGTTGACCTATCGCAAAAGTCCTTTTACATCTAAATTTAAATTATCGACATTTAAAGATTAAATGTGAACATTGCGGAAACCATGAAACTTATGTAAACCTCTTAACTAAATAAAATTTATTCCGAAAATCATGTCTTAAAAATCAAGCTGTTTCTTAAGTTTAAGCTTCGTTTTACCCTTACCACTAAACCCTTGTACAGTAAATCAGATAGGTAATGTTGACCTATGGCAAAAGTCCTTTTACATCTGAATTTAGCTTATTAACATTTAAAGATCAAATGTGAACATTATGGAAACCATGAAACTTGCGTAACATGCAGCCATATAGACTCAACAATGTAGATTTGAAACCCCGATAATTTCTTTTTAAAAAAAACTAGCTTAAGCGAAGTGTATGAGCAATAACTGTCTTTCTTTCACGTTAACAGCATATGTTTGCTGTTGCTGTGTCAAGTTGTTACACATTAGAACGCATTTTGGCCTTAATTCAAAATTAATTTTGTGGTTGCCTATCTCCTGAATTTTTCCTCACTTTTTTTCTTACAGAAACAGAATTTGCTGAAACTGGAAACTTATTTAAGTCGAATTGTTCAGAAAAATTTAGTTACTGTATCTGTAGTAAGTCTACAAATTATCTCAACCTGCAAAACACACACGTAACCCACTTATTTTAACAGAGTAAAAGGGAGTATTTATTTTCTTAAATTATAAAAAAAATCCTTCTACATTATAGAAGATTTATTCATAATTTATTATGCAAAGGAAATTATTGCTTTCATAAAAAATTTAATTATTACTATAAAGTAGATTTAATACATCATCCACATACATCAGCTATAGGGTAAAGTTACCGTAGTGTAATTCATTTTTTCTTAATTAATCTAATATTCCTTACGGTTAGTTATATTGTATTTTCAAAAATAATCAGACGTTGGAAGAATTTACACAATATGTAGTTGAATGTAAGAGCAGGAAGCGACTTAAATGTGTTTTTAATAGTTTTGCGATAAAAATACATTTGGTCTAAGTAAATAATTCCAAAGTTAGATCATAAAAGTTTTTTCGCTCTCTCGCTTTATTACGAATTACAGAGATTTTATGGACGACCAGATTCGAAATGAATTTAACGAGTTATTGGTTTTGCAATTAAATGTTCGAGAAAGAAAAGCTTTCCAAATATTTCCCAAAAAATGTTTGCGGGGTTAAAAGCAGATCGACATCTATGAAATATTTAAAACAGATAACGTTTAGATTATTGGCTTCCTTTTTTTAACAATGAAATTAGTTGGTAAGATCAAATCATATAATTTTTAACAGCAATGTTCGCGGTTAAAAGCTAATGTAAATTAAATTTCACCGCAAAATTGGAAAATTTTCAGGTAAATGGAAAGGAATTTTTTTAAAGTTTGACTGAATGACTTTTAGAGATACATTTTAAAGTAATTCAAAATGTTAGAACATATTTAGATATTTTTTAGTAAATTAAGTGCCTGCTTAATTTAGATTGATTCATTTCAAATCTCGAAAAGAAACTGCAGCATCGTCATATTTTAGTACATTAACGAGAAAGGCAAAATGGCGTAAAAAAACCTGCGCGGTAACTAGAAGAAAGAATTTTAAATAATAATATCGATAAAATTGGTGAAAGCAATTTGGAAAGCATTTAGCCTTCAATTACAGGTTGTGCATGAATGCAAAACAGACTTCACTTATTAACTTTAAAATATTATGTCTTTCTGGGATTATCATTTTAAAAACTTCCATAAAGCAATGTTCTATTAAGTAACTAGCTGAAGTACCCGGCGATGCCCGGGATTTTAAGAATGTTTGTTGTTAACCAAAATCAATTTAAAAATTAACACAGTATAAATAACATAAAAAATATATGTGAAATGTTATACACGTCTCAGAATTTCAGCCTTTCATCATTGTAATACTAAAATCTGAAAAGTAAAAATGTCAAATTTTCTAATGTTTGTTAACCAAAATTAATTTAAAACTAAGCACAGTATAAATAACAGAAAAAAAAACCTTGTGAAATCTATAAATCTATAAATTTATAATAAACTCCTCAGAATTCAGCTAGAATTAGCCTTTCATCATTGGGGAAAAAAAAGAAGCTGCAATTACAGGTTCAGCAGAAATTTCCAATAGAACAATGATATGATTGCAGCGTTGCCTCTTAAAAATTGAAGTGTTTGATTGAGGGCTGCAAACCATTCAACTCCTCTCCACATTTAACTCCTATAAACATCCTCTACATATTAAATTCCTTTTCTCTCCATAAGAAACTCCTCAGAATATTGGTATATTCAGCCTTTCATCATAGTACCTCTAAAATCTGAAACATCCTCTCCAGAAATATAAATTTATTAATTTCAATAATTAAACACACACAAATGTATAAATTACGCAAAAGTTTTTTAACCAACATTTGAATAATTCGTAAATGAAAAAGCATATGAAAATAAAGATAAGAACTTACGGAATCGAAATTAATTACCCTTAATTTTTAATTAATAAAAAACCAACATAATATGAATAAAAACAATAGTTGTTTAAAACCATATGAAAATAAAGCTATTATAAAGATAATAATAAAAAAAGCATAAGAAAATAATGCTCGCGCATGAAGTTAACGTTAATATAAAGATAGTAATAATAATATAAACCGCGTGCGTAAAATATTTAGCCTTTCAAGCGAAATACATTAATTTTTAGAAAAAAACTACTTTTAATCGAGAAATTAAATACATTGCACAAAATTTTGATTTTACCAACTTTCCACCCTACAATTTACACCCTACTTCTTTTAAATAGGGTGTAAATATAAAGTTTTAACAGCCAATTGAATGCCAGTTAAAAACGATTGTTGTTTAAAATCATATGAAAATTACGCTTATTATAAAGATAATAAAAAAAAGCATAGGAAAATAATGTGTGCGCATGAAGTTAACGTTACGATATAAAGATAGTAATAAAAATCTATATATATAAAACAGTTCCGTAACTGACTAACTGACTGATTGGCTGACTGACATATAAAGTACAGACCAAACCGCTGAACCTAAAGGACTGAAATTTTGCATGGCGATTCTTCTTATAATGTAGGGGTGCACTAAGAAAGATTTTTGAAAAAATTTTCTTAGATTTTTTTTAATTAAATTTTTAATCTGTTTTTGTAACTTTTTTCAAGTTTGCATTTAAAATAATAATTTGAGGGTTGTAAAATTTATATCACGAAAATGATCATAAAAATTCTTTTAAAATGAAATTCTTTTCGAATCTTTACCTCCATTTTCTAATTTTTGGTGAATTTTTAAAGATTAATTTTTACAATTTAATTTATTAAACGCTGATCATGTGATTTCTTTATCTGGTACTTTAAATAAATTTATCGTCACGTAACAACGAAATAGACAAAAAAAAATATTTTTTTTTCTTGCTAATGCGGCAAACGATTGGACATTATCCAAAAAATATTAAAATACAGTAAAAGATATGTTCCTCCAACTGTACTATATTCTTTAGTATGTAATGTTAGATTTAATTTCAATATTTTCTTCTACATTATTTTGTCTATAAAAATATCCCTTACGATTTTTAAAAAAAATATATCTTTTTGTCTTATGGTTAGAATACTAAAAGTTTAAAATAGTGGCGCCATCTACTGAACGCCTGTGAATCGAGAGTCGCATCTTTCAAAAGTTGTTGGTTATTTATTAATTAAAAATATTTGAAAGTTCTTGTGGATCTGTAAATATACATGTGGTAACATTTTTAAAATTTATAAATTATCAACCTACACAGGTGATAATTTATCCTGCGTTGCCCGGGACTTTAAGAATGTTTGTTAACCAAAATCAAATTAAAAACTAAACACAGTATAAATAACATAGAATAAAAAGCATGTGAAATGTTATACGCATGAATAAAAAGAAAACCCAACATAAAAAAACCATAAATTTACAATAATTTCTTCAGAATTCAGCTAGATTTAGCGTTTCATCATTGGAGCAAAAAAAAACCCTGAAAAGTAAAGCATAAAATATATACATTTATAAACCACTAAAAGCTGAAAAGGAAAAATGTCAAATTGTCTTTAGGAAAGTAAAGAATTTTGAAAAGTAAAGCTGAAAAGTAAAAATGTCAAATTGTCGAATGTTTGTTAACCAAAATCAATTTAAAAACTAAATACAGTATAAATAACATAGAAAAGATTTAGCCTTTATCATTGGACAAAAAATCCTGAAAAGTAAAACATAAAATATATAAATTTATAATAAACCTACCAAAATCTATTAAAAAACTAAACACAGTATAAATAACATAGAAAAAAAAGTATACGAAATGTTATACACATTAATAATATGAAAAATAAAATAAAATAAAAATAATAATTTTTAAAAATAATAAAATAAAATAAAAATAATTTTAAAAAATAATAAATAAAAATAATAATAATAATAATTTAAAAAATAATAAAATAAAAGCTGAAATAAAAAAGCTGAAAATACAGGTTTAGCAAAATTGGTACGATCCGTATTCGAAGCCGCGTCGTGTAGCGTAGTAAATGAACGCTTTTACTGAATGCGCTACAATGACATGCTGCTTTATTGAGTAAATAGGAAAATATTTGACTAAGATTACTGGAAAGTTGCTATGGGTTGGTGAATATACATATATTTATGGAGTGAGAGGATTTTTAAGTCAGAAATAAGTTAGCAGGATAGAAACTTAGTCTTTAACTCTTCAATAGACACAAAGACATAAGCGAGGGGGGTTGCAGTAGCGATTAAAAAAGATCTCGTGACACTTAGCGTGGTTGATTCGAATTTTCCATCGCGTGTGATAGTGTCAATATGCCGTTGGATCCGATTTATTTTAGAGTATAAAATCTGACTTGAAAGATTATTATTTTCATTTATTATTCTGGTTTAATATATAACTTGAAACTTTTTGATTTTATTTATTTTTATCTTTTCGCTCGCTGTTTGCCAGCTAACCCTAACGTGGACGCCATATTCAGAGGGGTGATTCCACAAAGTGTAACAGCTTACATTTAGTTTCAAAATTGTTGGTTTTTTATTAATTAAAAATCAACGGTAATTAATTTTGATTTTTGAAGTTCTTCATACCCTCGGCTGTTTTTAAAGACGCCTGTATGTAAAATTTCACGATCGTTACTCCTAAACTGTGGATTTCTATACAATTACAGAGGGACAAACATTCATTTTTATATATTAGATGGCAGAAAATGTGGAATAGCTTTCTTCAAGTATAGTACAATGTCAAATATTAAATACATACTTGTTTGTAACATTATAGAAATTATTTTTATGCATTTGTGTTCTTTTGTTCGAAGATCAAAATAATACACATTCTTTACAAAAATAATATACATTCAAGTATTATAAAAAAATTCTCTTTTATAATTCTATTTATAATTTTATAATTTTTATTTTTATTTTATAATTGGAAAATTTTGCATAATATTATAGCTTTTATACTAAAAAAAATCGAGCTTAAAGACTGGATTTGTATACCACTATTTATCTGTTTTCATTTACCTTGGTTTAATTTTCTAGTTTCCTTTACAAACACCATCTAAATGCAAAAATCTAGTTTTAAAACTCATTCATACTGAGTAGATTTCAAATTACGTTGGAATGACTTTGTAAGTACAAATGTAATGAAGTCGGAGGAAAGCGGAGATATGCAATGTCAAGCACATGTTGAAAATGGGAACTTCGAAAACAAATCTTGAATGTGAAGAATTTTACAGGTTTTCCCAACTTTAACAATTCAATTTTCTCGCGTAATTATGACCTGTTTTGAAGGATTTCAAATCTGATTGCTCTCCGCGAGAAATGTTCAGCTATGGATTCTTTATTTGAAAACAAAATAGAGTACACAAAATAAATGGTTTCGGAAGCGACATAACTTCTGAAACTATGAGAATTCGTGTCAACTGCTCAACGTAATATATCAGTTTCCTCTCACCGACGCTAGTTATCTAATACCCATCAGTTATGCCAATGTAATATATCAAACTTTATTTATGTAATTACCATAAATTTAATGTTATTTAGTGATGCCAATGAAATGTCCCCATTTAGTTATGTAATTATTACTAATCGAATATCTTACGGACAACGAAAAAAAGTTTTTCTTCTTGTGTTTTCCCAATATATATTACGTCTAGCAGCTTGAATAGTTGACTAACATGCAACTATGTAATGTCTCTACAACAGAATATGCAACTTAAAAGAAAATTTAAAAAAACATGTTAAAAGATTTATTTCTCTGTGTATACAGCACTGTTATAGTAAAACTCAATGTACTTGTATTTAAAGTTTTCAAAATTACGTACTAGTAAGTACATAAAGCATTATTAATGATAAGCAGACATTCTTTGCTTTGCTTCAGAATTATAGTGACATGTTTAAAACATTAATTCTCCCGTTTCATTCCCCCTTATAAGCTTAAAATGAATATATGTCTTTACTTTCAAGTTTGGAAACACCTACAGCACAGAGAAAAATTTTCTGTCCAATAAACCACGCTCCTGAAATCTTTGCTGAATTAATTAATTTGCTCCCAGATTTACAAGCAATATATTAAGTTCAAGGTACTTACTTTCTTACTATCCAGTTTTCATTTGAATTTATTTTTAGTATTAAATAGGCAACTACTCTGTTTGCTTAAAAATATTTCAGTTTTCGGCAAGATAAATTGTATTACATGTGATTAAGATGTCTCAGAACCTTTCAAATTTTTCAATTTTTCAATTTTTTTTATTTCTGAATTTGCAATATTTTCTGCGCATTTTGTTACCATTTGTGTTTGGGAAATTCTCTCTCGAATGCGAGTAACTACAAATTTCATAATTACACTCTGGAGGTTAAAAGGACGCTTCTGAGTTTTATTCTATACTTGTGAGTATAAAAAAAAATTCAGGCAGTCTCTTCTAACAAAACTACTGGGGGTTATTAACAAAGGATTACTTATCGTTGCTTACCTCTTTTGAATATATATATGTATGTATGTGTTATGTATATATATATATATATATATATATATATATATATATATATATATATATATATATATATATATATATATATATATATATATATATATATATATGTGTGTGTGTGTGTGTGTGTGTGTCAAAATTTTGACGAATTCTGATACTTTTCTGTTTAACTGTTTACTGCTTGCCCAAGCGATACAAACTGGGTTTGGCGTGCTGCCAAAATTATAACTCGCGACGATGGATGGTTTTATCGTCTGAAATTTTGCTTTCCGGAGGACCGTTATGGAGGAACGAAATCTTACATTAAAACAATTGTTTGAGAAATATTTATAATTACAATTTTGAGATCCCTTTTATCTCCCAAAATACCATTTGCTAGACAATACTGCATAAACATATATTAAAAGGTATAATAAGCGATAAAATGGTGGTAATTTGAAAATTACAGAGAAATTTTATCTTTAACTGACGTGTTCTCATTTTTTATTAAATTTTGCTCTTGTGTGCACTATATATATCTCCTAAATTATCTGAAATATTACTATACAACTTGATATATTACAAGGGCTACATGGATTTCCGTACACCTCAAAGTGTGTGATATTTTGTATAACATTTATTTTGAACAATAATAGCTTTTAAAAATATCGAAATTGTGATTAATAAAACAATGTTTTAACTCTAAAAAATTTTTTAATTGTATTTTTAAATAACTTCAGCATACATTTTTCTTTTTGGAAGCAATAGTTTTGTTACAATTCTGCGCACAGTGAATACCAAAAAAATTTTGTTTCTGATGTTTTAAACTTTTCCTTGCGGAGTGGGATAGCATGTATCCCAAGATTTAATATATACAGGTGGTTATCAAAATAATGGAAACACGAAGAAACATCCTGAAAACCTTTACTAATACGACACAGAATCATCTTTGTCATGTAATGCCCCCTGATTCCCCTTGGAATCGGATTATACAAGTCATGAATAGTGGTTAAGAATATATTATACCATTCTTCAGGGAAAATTCATGAAAGTTCCTGTAGAGATGCTGTGGTGGATATCGATACCTAGCTTTATCTGCTAGTACAGATCACAGTGGTTGGAAGATATATAGTCGGGGGGGGATTGTACAGGGAAAGATATTTGACTTCTTTTTCATGCTCTTCAAACCAATATTTGATAGATTTAGCTGTATGTATAAGGGGATTATCATCCTGGAGAACGCCATCCCCTGCAAGAAACAATGTTTGCACCATAGGATGGACTAGTCAGCTAAAGTTTCGACATAGTCCGTCCATTCAATCTCCCTTTTAGGGTTATAACAGGACCTGAAGAAAACCATGATTTGTCATCACAAACCCTGATACATCTATCTCCATGATTGACAGTTGAGCCGAGACAGCCAGAATCTTACGCTTGTGTAGGTATTCTCCAGACATATGCACGCCCTATTGCGAGGAACAATGTGAACAATGATTCGTCGGACGAAATGCCATTTTTCGACATATTACTCGATCAGGATTTGCGCTCGTGGCAAAATTGGGGACGATATTTTGTATTAGCATCTATTACGCGTGGACTGGGAATAGCTACTTTTCCGTAAATGCTATGTTTGTGAAGTTCCCTTCTACCTCTGATGGTTGATACCGGAACATGCAGATGCAGATTGAGCTCTTCAGTCATTTTAGTTGCAGTTGTTTTCTTTCTTCGTGTCACAATCTGCTTCAATACCTCGTCCGTCTCTTTCACTCAGCTCTCCCTTTCATCCACTATTATGTTTGGCAAAGGATGTTTTTCCATGCACTCTGTATGCTGTCATGACGTTCGATACCGTAGCTCGAAAAACAGCCTGGTAGCCTGGGGGCTGCAGTAACAGATACTCCAATTTAAACGAGCTCAAACAATTTGCGCTTTTTGCAAGGTCTGTAAGGGTTGGAATTTTACGCTGTTCCTCCCAAAAGCACAATGCCCTTAGCTTCATTACTGCTACCTGACAGTAAAATAATACATACACTATATTATATAAAAAAATACCGGTGTTTTTTAAGGAATACGAAGCACATTCATACAAATACAATTGTTAAAATTTTTTGGTAAATATCTTCAGAGGCATACTGACAAATAACCCTATAAAATGCACCATGAAAAAAAATAATAAGGAACATTTATAAATACAGTTCCACATAGCAAACAAACTAAATGCAGGTAATATAGCAATAAACATTTCAAATAATTAGGAATAAGCAGGTTTAAAAATAGTTCTTTCAATAGTTATCTTAAAACTTTCAATTCAACCAATAACACTCAACAACATTATATTTATCTTTGGAAAAAATGGATTTATACCACTGTGGCAGTGAACTGTAGCAGTGAACAGGTTTTCAATAGTGACAATTTTTGCTCCACAGAGGACCTGGGAAACACATTAAATTCAGAACTAACTGAGTTACCATTGGGTTGGGTTGGTCGTGGGAGGTTTTGTGTTCTGGGTCTAATAGAATCACTTGGGAATTATATTATAAATTGTGTTCCGGGTCTAACAGAATCACTTGGATTTATTATAATTTGAGTTCTGGGTCTAACAGAATCTCTTGGAATTTCATTATAATTGAAGTTCTGGGTTCAACAGAATCATTTGGAGTTACATTATAGTTGGTTGAGGGTACGTTATTGGAGGAACTCGTTTTGACTAAAATTGGTTTCATAAATTTCTCAATATTTTCAATATTCAGTTAGAAGAGTTCACATTCAGGTAATTGTTAGGGTAATATAGGGTAAATTCAGAGTCAAAAATATAAAATGTCATAGTAGGGAAACACAGGATCAAGTTTAAAACACATGTCAGGGAATTCCAATTTATTTTCTTGGTTTTATTTCGAATGGATGGCCTGATTTTATCTTGAAGGTAGATTCTGGGTTTATTTCGAGAGTATCCGGATACAAAAATCATCAATCTTTAAATAATTAAGGCCCATCAAAATTCAAAAATACCGAAATTTTCATTATGAAATAAAGAACATCAAAATATTTTCAAAAATACATTAAATAAATTTATGGTACCAGAGAGAATTTTTCTTTAACTTCAATCAAATCTTTCATCTCTGAGTTTGTAGCAAAAATGTCTCAGTCTTTATTTAATTAACACACTCTCAGTCCTTATTGCTAGACAACGTCCCATTCGTTGCAATAAATAGTACCACAAGAACACAAAACAAAAATGAAAAGCTTTAAATCACTGGAATTGACACTAAATATTATTTTTCACTTGTGCATATAACAACATGACATACTAAATCACTAGAATATGACCAATCTGAAATTTAATATCTTATTTATATCACTTAATATCTCATAACACACATAAAAATCAATAATAAACTGAAAATATTAAAAATCACCCAATGGAACAAAAATACACACTAAATAAGGTTATGGAATATATCAAAAATAGTAAATTAGACCTTAAAATTATAGAATCAAATTATCAACACAAAGTTATATTATTAAAGTTAAACTTTCTTATTTTTTATTTATCACCTTTTTTCTTCCTCTTCCAGTTCAACGTCATGTTGACACACATGTCGGAATCGAACATCTCACGCATAATCCTTGATTGGCACGGATCACAAAAACTGCACTGCACAACACTCAGATTCATTTTTCTGATATTTATCACACTTTAATAACACGCGCACATTATTCCGCTTAAAGGTCACGCTTATCTCCAAAATAGAAAAAAAACACGTCTTTTTCCATTGCTTGGCACACAGATATCTTTTCGCGCACCCGCACATGCGAAAAATATCACAAATCTGTATCACCAAACACGTTTTTCGCCGTTGCTTTCTCCGAAGACACCACAAAATATCGAAAACTTTAAACACATTAGGCCGTCTGCACACGGAGCAACTCAAAAGAAACTGATAACTGACTCGAATCACAAACCAGTCCGTGTTGAGTCGTAACCTATGTAATTGAATGGAGTCACGCACACGGCGCAACTGGTTACAAACCCGTCCGACGGGGTTACAAACCCGTAACCAGTTGCGCCGTGTGCGTGGCTCCATTCAATTACATAGGTTACGACTCAACACGGACTGGTTTGTGATTCGAGTCAGTTATCAGTTTCTTTTGAGTTGCCCCGTGTGCAGACGGCCTTAGATTCGCGAACTTTCACGGTTGGTGACGAAGTCCCCTTCCCGCTGAGCTCTTTAATCGTGACGTGGCACACACTGGAGCGTCTCGAAGTCGTACATAACACCACAGATGACACTGTACACTGACGCGGAATTTTCACAAACTCTGGGGATCCCAAAAAAGATTAGAATTCACGTTGTTGACATCACCGCACTCTCCCACGACACACACATGGCCTGGAAATCGATTGGGATCTTCCCGTGTAGGTTCGAATCCTACCGACTTTAAATTATGTAACGATTTTGGTGTCGATGAACTTCAGAGTCTAAAATATAAAAAGTCATAGAGTCTTGGAGTAATGTCGTTGTCGAGAGGTTTAGGCAATGGGTGTGGTCGAACCGGAACCAGGCGAACTGAGATGTCAAACTAAAGCAAAGTTCATGCGAGAGATACAATCCTCCACATAACTAGTTAAACAGTTTTTATTTCAGAAGCATTTTCGGGGCTGGCTGTATAGTTATTTCAGAAGTTCACATTTGGACATATTTTAACAGGATACCACATTCAGAAGAGTCCGGAGCCTGCCGGAGCAACACAAAATGGCCACAACCCTGCAGCGCAATTTGGTGCATGCTCCTAGGACCGAGGGCAGACACAGAAGGGCCGCGAAAGACCTACATTCACGCCCGGAGTACGAGTGCACTGAACTCCTAATTGGTCAATTTAGGACACCTGACTTTAGCACGTCATATCGAATGATGATCTCGCCAGGCTTCTAGAACATGTCTCGTTATATAAGCGTTATAAAAGGCTATCCGCACGTGGCTTAGGAGAAAAACTAATAGGTCACTTTGGGTCAATCCCAGATCGAATTCAAGATGAGGGGAGTTTTCATATTGCGATAATATAAAAGAATTTTGAATAGGCATTTCCTTTAATGGTTATGAAAGTTATCGTTTCGTATACACACACACACACACACACACACACACACATACATACATACATACATACATACATATATATATATATATATATATATATATATATATATATATATATATATATATATATAACCCCTTTAATGGCCGTTTTTACAAAAGAGTAGCATGAAATTTCTCGTTCAAAATAGGGAATCGGAAAAATGGCCCCGTAAGTTAAAGGTTAATTACATTCATCAATTTATTTTTAAATTAATTTATGTGTAACAAATTTTTAAAATGTATGGTGTATACATTTGTACATTAAAAATCTGGTTTTAAGTGTTAAAAGTTGTATAATAGTAGAAATTCTAGGTAAGGAGAAATAAAAGGGTTTATATAATGATAAAATCCTGTATTTAGTTCTTAAGTAAGACTCTTAGTCTCTTAAAACTTGAAACAATTCTTATAATGTTTGATTTAATTTATGTCTGCATGATGTTATTAATTAGAGTAGGTTTATGCCAACATAAATTACCAAAGTACTACCTTGTAAGTAAAATATGTAGAAGTGCATTGTCGAGTTCTCCCTGTTTCTGCATTTTAATAAAATATAGCTGTCTAGATAAAATCTAGCTTTCATAACTTGTCTACTTTTATGAGCTATATCTGATGCCTTTATTCTTTATCACAGGCTGTTAGTCTCTATATCTCACCAAATGTAAAGGTTGATCTGTGCTTTTCAAAAATGCAAATAATTTACTCTCAGCAAGAGACAAAAGAATTGTTTCGGAAATTATATGTATAACTGGCTACAAACTTTCGAATTGAGGAAATTCCTCCACCTCTTATACTAACGTAATTTAGAGTTAAAGTTCAGTTTGGTTAAGGAGGTCAAAGTGATCATTTTGTCAATTAGGTGCTCAATAAATCTCCGAATTAATCAGATGGTGAACTTCCCGTTCTGCTATTGGGTGGAGGGTTGAACAACCTTTTCTGTAATCTAGAAATCGTATCTAAAGCATTTACTTCCCGTAAGCATTATTACGACCACATTTGAAAATACATTGCCGTTAGTTAGTAAATATTAAGACCACTGCAGCCATGAATTAACCATCTCGTCGTTTATAAGATTCCTTAGCCAAAAATAAAGATTAATATTGTATATAAAAAATTGCGTTGTAACCTTGCAACTCATCTAGGGAAGATCATGAGGTGGCATAGTTAATACTGATATGACAACGACAATACTGTCAAAAGCGTTCTCAAACTATAAGAGACTACAATGACTGCAAAAATCAAACACAAAATGTAAAAAATGTTCAAAAGGTTAATTCCGTGAACATACTCTGGTGTAATGAAATCACACAGATCTACTTCGAAATTTCTTTACAAAATTTTTATCGAAGATTATCCCATGGAATTGCTTATGGTGCTTAAAATCTTGTATGAAATATGAGAATTTCAGAGTACATTATACCTATTTTTAATGCAAAGCGCAAAACAGTATGCGGCTAATTCTAGGCAATTTAATCTGTTGTTAATATTAAACATTATGACGTATCAAATGAGAAATTAAAAGAATTAGTATTTGTATTTAAAGAAAATAAAACAGCTATAAAAATATCCAAATTTAAAAAAAAAAAATTTAAACAAAGCCCCAAAAAACACTTTCACTTTAAAATGTCCTTAACGGACAACGAAATTATTCCAATAAATGCTTAAAAGAATTAGATCAAAAAATCCTTTCGGGAAAGTCCCGTAATCTCCGTGTTTCTTCGATCGGTAGCGGGAAATTTGATAATTTCAATAATATGACGTCACCACTTTTACGATTAATTCGGAATAGGCGCCAAAGCTGTATTTTCGGCTTTCTGCAAAAAGTCTTTTAGGATAAAAAAAAAAAACCTTTAGCATGATTTACAAGCATTTCTAGTGCTATTTTTTGCCAATAAGGTGCAAAAAAACCACCGATTGGTACGGCGGTTCTGCTAACGTCATCGCTTTCTCGAGTAACCTGAAACCTTCAACCTCGTGTACGTTTTTGAGATGCATTTCGCAGAGCATAGTTCTCTCGGAGAAAAAAAGCTTCAGGGAGGACTTAATGAAGTCTTTAGTGGTATAACGTCATATGGCGAGATCGCTGACTTTGCGCACGTGGCGGAGACTGTATCTCCCCGTTCTTCTCGGGATTTTAAAAAGATCGCAAATTCGAGTTTCCTTGTGGCTCTCCGACACCCAACGCGTGAGGAGCACGTGGGATCGTCTCGAAACATCCACGTTTCTTTGTCACTGCTTTCACGATTTATTCGGAATCGGCGCCAACGCTATATTTTCAGATTCTTGGAAGAAGTCTTTTTGGGTGATAAACGTTTAGCATGAATTAGAGACGTATCTAGTGACATTTGTTTCCATTAAGGTGCAGAAAGAAAAGACTCACGTAAAACCACTCAAGAAGATATTGTTCATCAACTTCTTCAAATCCTTTTAAATTTGCCATTAAATTAATTAAATCGGCCATGTCACTTGTTTCTTCTTCCATTTGAGTTGGTGAATTTTCTTCGTTTAAAAAAAATAATTTCGTCACGATCGTGCAAGGGTAATGGATTTCTGATAGGACCATGCCTTACTCTCTCCTCATATTACAACTAATACTGTAGTTTTTTTCCAGAATGCTATTAGATTGTCATCGTTATCAGAAAGAGTTCTTAGACCCCAAGCCCACTAAATTATTTTCATGCTGAAAGAACATTATCGCTCTTTAGCAAATGTATAGACTTCTTAATATATAGGAAACTGCTATATTTTAAAATAAATAAATATATATATATATATATATATACACTCATGGACAAAAAAATTAGCGCACCAAGAAATAATTGCGGGATCGTAACGAAACTTGCAATGAAGGTACATGTCGGGGAGATATGCAAATGATTAGCAATGCAGCGTGATTGCGCATTACGTATAGCCTCTAGAGTGCGTTGAACATCGTACTCTGTGGAGTATAAAACAGGTAACCAAAGCTTGTTTGAGTGTGCTGAATCATTTACAAAGGAAGAGCTGAGATAGACATGCCATTACGCCGTGTTCGAAGACAATATAAGCAGTTGTCGCAGTTTGAGAGGGGGAGAATCGTCGGGATGATGCAAGCTGGGTGGTCAGCTAGGCGAGTAGCTCGTCAATTAGGCCGCTCTCATTGTGTTGTGAGGAGGTGTTGGGACCAGTGGACCCGAGAGATGTCATGTACACGAAGACCAGGCTCAGGACGCCTTCGACAGACCAGTCGTCGAGATGACCGCCACATCGTAAGAAATGCACACGTACAGCCAACTGCTTCATCGGCCGCCATCCAGGCACAGGTAGCACCTTCATTACGGGCCTCTGTGTCTTCTCGAACCATACGAAGGCGCCTGGCTGAAGGACAGTTGGTATCGCGGCGCCCATTACGTGTACTGCCCTTGACGCCCACCCATCGACGCCTCCGTTTGGAGTTTTGCCGCGCACGAGGAAACTGGACTGCGGCGGAATGGAACCAGGTCGTCTTTAGCGACGAACCCAGATTCAATCTCGGCAGTAATGACTTTCTTGTTCGTGTGTGGAGAGCACGTGGTGAACGCTTCAATCCTGCATTTGCTGTACAGCGACACATCCCTCCCACAGCTGGTGTGATGGTATGGGTTGCCATTGCCTACAATACACGGTCACCCCTAGTATTGTTCCGTGGCACCATGACAGCCCAGTGGTATGTTCATGAAATCCTGAAACGACATGTGTTGCCACTCATGCAACGGCTCCCAGGAGCCATTTTTCAACAAGACAATGCTCAGCCTCATACGGCAAGGGTGTCACAAGGGTGTCACTCGTGGGCATCCCACGAGTTTGAACGAACTAGAGGCAAGGTTACAGCAAATATGGAACGAAATGTCTCAAGACATCATACAGAACTTGTATGACTCAATGCCGATCGTATCGCATCGTGCATTCGCGCTAGAGGGGGTCCAACAGATTATTAACTCCTCCGTTCTTTTGCCTTTTTCTCTGAAATAAATTATCCTTTTTCTTTGATTTTCTTATCATTTACTTATATCAAAGTAGTCATTACGTATGTAAAATTTCGTTTCATTTTGACGACTCCTTCTTGGTGCGCTAATTTTTTTGTCCATGAGTGCCCTGAAGGTAAGGAAGGACAACTGACTCCAACACCTCGGAGATGTAGCGCTGGCTGTTTAAAGTACCGGCAATGCGTACTAGAGGTGTGCGAGACTGATATCCAATACCGACCCATACCATAATACCCGGTGCAGGACCAGTGTGGCGGTGCATAACGCAGCTGTTCAGCATCCTCTCTTCACGGTGTCTCCAGACTCGAATGCGACCATCGTGGTGTTGCAGACAGAAGCGTGACTCGTCAGTAAAGACAATTTCATTCCATTCTGCCGTCCACATCCTTCTTTCATCGCACCATTGGCGGCGGAGACGTCTGTGGTTCTGCGTCAAGGGTAGACAAAGCAAGGAAGTCTTGCGGACAGACCACTCTGCTGTAAACGGCGTCGAATGGTACGCGCAGACACTGGATGATGCGTTACAGACTGCATGTGCTCTGCTATGGTTCGTGATGTGACTGAGCGATCCGTCACTGCCATGCGCACAATTTGCCTGTCATCACGTGAAGTGGTGCGCTGAGGTGGATGCGATCGAATACGCCAGTCCGTCGTACCCTCCTGCATCCAACGATCACATATCCGCATTACAGTTGTTTGGTTTCGTCCAACACGACTACCGATTTCCCTGAAAGATAATCCACAATCTCGGTAGGCCACTATCCTTCCTCTGTCGAACTCGGATACGTGATCAAAAGGTGATCGCTGTTTTCGACGAGGCATAATTGATCGTTTTTTTTGAAAAAACCACAAGAAAAACACAATTGCCGAACTTGAAATCGTCGAAATTTCCAAGCCTTAAATAGCGCTTTGAAGTGGCGCCACAGGCGCGCGTGATGTGCGTCTGCGCTGAAATTCTAATCATTTGCATATCTCCCCTCCGCTAATGCATGTTGTAAATTTCATGATATTTGCATGTTTCCTTCAGGGTGTTGCATTTACAGTGGCCAGCAGTGTATATATATATATATATATATATATATATATATATATATATATATATATATATATATATATATATATATATATATATATATATATATATATATATATATATATATTACTGCGTGTGTGTATTCTTAATAACTTTTTAATATTAAGACTAATGATGAGATGTTAACCCAGTTACGCTTTAAAAATGTTTTTTAAGCAATATCCAAAAATTAAGAATTTAAAAAGATTATCAAATAATTCCTTAATGTTAAAGAAAATCTGAAAAATATTTTTCTTTGAACGATCTGGAGGGCATCAAACAGTTTGTTTCAATATACTTTAGTCTTTACCAGTTATTTCATGCGCATGTCCTATGAAAATGTACTATTGTCTGTACATTTTCAATACAGCCATTAAAATACTCCCTTTTTTAACGGTTTTAAATATTTAGCTCGAGTAGTTCTCTCCATTATTCATAAAGCAACTGTACCACATTATTTCATCTATCGATATCTTTAAAAGAAGGCAAACGTTTTAAGACAAACTCAGTTCCTTTACTAAGGCAAGATTCATTAAGTACTGCAGAAGGCAAACGCAACCCATTAACGTCTTTATCACTGATGGGAGAACAAATCTGTTATCTCCCCGCGATTTCTTTTGTGATATATCTAATATCCAGAGAAAACAATTACACTGTAGCTGAGACAGCAAAATGTTAATGCTGTTTTTGTTAAAGACGTAAGTAAGTTTTCGGATGTTTCCTTTCACGACAAATACATTTGCTTTAGAGATTAGAAATGTTACTATAAACAAATATTTTTGTTAAAATGCATTTCTTTTGAATAACTGTAGTAGTACGTAAAAGATCGCATTTGCTTGGGAAAGACTTAAGACCAAATTTTTTTAAGCAAACTCTACACGTTACTTGCAATAACTCTAGAGAAATTATTGTATTGAAACTTCGCTATATTTCGTTACAAACCAGATTTAAATGGGGGATTTCATATTTAAAGCGTTTCTACATAGATCCGGTGATTCGCACTTCTGTCTAAAATGAATAGATTTAAGGACGGGGCTCTGAATTTCAAGCATTTTTTTCCCTTTAGTTTCGAAATTTTTACTCAGCTATGCTTTATTTTTACCCAACGCATTAAGATATCGCGATTTAAACTTTCATATACAACTGCGATCATTTGAATTATAAACCGCTATAAAATTTTCACAATCCGTTATGTTATATGAGTCCTTCAGGAGCATTTATATATGAAACAGTTCAAAAGTACATTTTAAACGCAACATCAAACTTAGAGGTTGCATGAATGCAGAGGATTGGAAGATACAGTCATGCATAAAACATATCTGAACCATTTATATTTATCAGTGGCTTCTATTAACGAGAATGCGATTTGTTGCGGTATTTTGGTACTATGAAATGGTTAATTTATAGAGTATCCCTACGCACTGATCGTGCTTATCTCCGAGGCAACATTTTGTTCCATCGTTGTTTCTAATATTGCTTTAAGATCTATTTTATGATAATTACTAGCTGAAAACCCGCGCTTCGCTACGGAGTAAATTCAAATTAAATACAACGGTCAATGTATGCAATTAATGCCAAAAAAAAATAAATATATATATTTATAATAAATGAGACGATCAATGTATACAATTGATGTAATGTAATATATATATATATATATATATTAATATTTTATATAAAAATTTCGTAAGGGATATTTATTTTTTTGGATAATATCCAATCGTCTGCTGCATTAGAAAGAAAAAAAATATTTTTTTGTCTATTTAGTTGTTATGCAAGTGACGATAAATTTATTTAAAGTACCAGAAAAAGAAATTACGTGATCAGCATTTAATAAATTAAATTCTAAAAATTAATCTTTAAAAATTCACCAAAAATCAGAAAATGGAGATAAAGATTCGAAAAATATTTCATTTTAAAGGGATTTTTATGATCTGTCTTGTGATATAAATTGTATAACCCTCAAATTATTATTTTAAATGAAAACTTAAAAAAAGTTACAAACACAGCTTAAAAATTTAATTTTAAAATAATCTAAGAAGAATTTTTCAAAAACCTTTCTTAGTGCTCCCCTACACCATAAGAATATTCGTCATGAAAAGTTTCAGCCCTTTAGGTCCAGCGGTTTGGTCTGTGCGTTGTATGTCAGTGAGTCAGTCAGGTACAAAACTGTTTTATATATATAGACTAGCTGAAAACCCGCGCTTCGCTACGGAGTACATTCAAATTAAATACAACAGTCAACGTATGCAATTTATGCCAAAAAATAAATATATATATTTATAATAAATGCGATGATCAATGTATACAATTGATGTAAAATATATATCTATATATATATATATATATTTATTAAAAAATCGTAAGGGATATGCATTTTTTTTGGATAATATCAAATCGTCCGCTGCATTAGAAAGAGAAAAAAATATTTTTTGGTCTATTTAGTTGTTACGCACGTGACGATAAATTTATTGAAAGTACCAGAAAAAGAAATCACGTGATCAGCATTTAATAAATTAAATTCTAAAAATTAATCTTTAAAAATTCACCAAAAATCAGGAAATGGGGGTAAAAATTCGAAAAAAATTTTATTTTGAAGGAATTTTTATGATCTTTCTCGTGCTATAAATTTTATAACCCTCAATGTATTATTTTAAATGCAAACGTAAAAAAAGTTTAAAAAACAGCTTAAAAATTTAATTTTAAAAAATCTAAAAAGAATTTTTGAAAAGTGCACCCCTACACTATTAGAAGAATCGCCATGCAAAATTTCAGCCCTTTAGGTCCAGCGGTATGGTCTGTGCGTTGTATGTCAGTCAGTCAGTCAGTCAGTGAATGAATGAGTCAGTTACGGAACTGTTTTATATATATAGATTATACTGTTTTAAACTCCGATTTTGCCAGTAAACGTGTAAATCACTCGCTTACACATAGATAAGCTTCGACCGTAAAATATTTCCCCAATATGTTATGCCCTTAGTTTAATAAGTATTCAAAAATTTGGAGTGCATGTACACTTGCAAAAATATTTCTGGTTTAGAAAATTTTGTTTAAAGTACCCCATCTATAATGTGCGTTTTCCTGCGTGTTTAATTATAAAATGGCTAGATGCCTCTAAAATTCCTAATAATATTAAATACAAACACTTCAAAAGAAAAATATAAATTTATAATACAAGAAAAAGAAAATCTCCTTGAATCTAAAGAATTTCGCAAATAATTAAATAGATTTGTTCTGAAACTTAAAAGATTTATTGATATGCAAAAGGACTAGTTTAATGTTCTTTAAAATAAAGAAGGATATAATGAGATATTTTCACAGTCATAGAGCGATTTTATATTATACATAATTTTATATTATACATACTTTTCAACTTTGCAGGCATAGTATTATATATTGTGGGGGGTTTTAGGAGTAAAATTTACTGCAATAGTGTTATTTTTTTCACCGTTTAAATTGCACATACTGTAACAAATTTATAATAAAATCTATCTATAATAAATTCTATCTATAAGAATTATAATAAAAATTTTAACTCCTGACATTTATATAAATCGTGCCTTTATTTTATTGAAAAGGATATAGAATTAAAAATTATGTCACTTTTAATGCAACTTTCCTGCAATATTTTGCACTGCTAAGTGTGTTTTCAAATTAGTATGACATAGGATTGAAGGAGAAATCAAATATTAATCGGATATACACTAAATTCTTCACCCCTTATTTAATTTACAAACTAGAAAAGTATTGCATTATCCGTTTGGCATTTTACGAAGTCAACTATAGGAAAATTATATATGAATTTTACGACAGTATTAGATTCAGCTGAAGATTTCAATATTTCAGTATCCATTGGCTGGCATTGTATAATATTGCAGTTACGAATAAAAAGAGAAAATGCTTTAAACTTCAAAAGTTATTTTTGTTAATAGGAATGATTTATAGAGGAAATATTTCATTCTTACAAACTATGATTGTTTTACCACTGCAGTAATAAACAATGGGAGAAAACATTATGTTGCCTTCCAGAAATACATCAGATATTTCCCTTTAACCTTATTTTCTCAAAATAAATTAGGATAAATTTACAGTGCGTTAAATTATTTTTAGGTATATGTTTTAGGTGACATCAATGCTGTTTATTTTAATTTAAGTATAAATTGTAAGCTAAGCTATCACGTACAGATTGTAAGATCAGGTTACTAAAGGGCAGCAAAATCCTTATATGTGCAATCTTTATATTACCTTACGAAAAATTTTTCAAGTTTATTTCATCTAACTGAATGCTACTTCTCAGACATAGTTTAGTGACAAGTATTAATGAATGCTGTGTTTATAAATTCATTATACTATTGCATTATGTTAATGAATGCATTAATGAATGCATTATGTTAGGTAGATTGAATGCTAGGTGTTTTTATATATTTGCTTGTTCAATGCAACTCGCAAATAGTAACGTATAATTTGTTTTCACGTTACTTCAGCTAATAAAAGCTGTCAAACTTTCCTCCAGTGGGGATATGTTCTATATTTTTATTGTGGTTTAACATTATGAGGGAAATTGTTCAAAATAACTGCACTGACATCTAGACACTTCGGTTCGTTTATTTATATATATATATATATACATACAGAGGCTGTTCACAGATTTTTAGACGATGTATATTGTATTCACAAAACTAAATTACATAAAATTCTTGTGTTTTAAATGTTCTATTTGACATCCCTTATTCTGAACTATCTTTCGACACCGCAATTTCCAGGATAATAATGCCTTTTGAAGTGTCAGAAGAGGTATTCTATCCCATTCCTCCTGAACAGCTTTCCAGAGTCCTATAAGGGTTTTGGGACGACGTTTGGATAATGCAGATTTTAAAAGTCCGAAAGCACAAAAATCCATAGGTGATACATCCGGAGATTTAGTAGGGATATCAGTGAAGGGTATGGCCTTGATACCAGTTTTTTGTTCCATTTCTTTTAGGAAATTTACAGTGGATTTTGATGTGTGACTGCTAGCTTTGTCCTGATGGAGTCTGTGATTGATGGCACTGTGGGTAAAGCGATGGTATTTCATTCAGAAAAATTGGCGATAAAATATGTTCCTGATAGTATTTGGAGTTAATCTTGACATTTTTTCCACTCTCTTTATTTTTAACTTGCCATTATAAGAAAAACCAGAAACAATCATGAATCCCTTAGAAAAACTTTCTTTCGATTTTTTGAACCATGTACTTAAATTTTTTTCTCCCCTTTTATGATAATAAATGGCTCTTTTTTTGTTGAAATCATTTAAATACACCCATGATTAATCTATTGTGACAATTGTTTTCCATTTTTCTTTGGATAAGTGTTTCTCATTTTGCAGCGTGTCCTGCGTTCAGCGATATGATTTGGAAGAAGATGATGCACATTGCGTTTTTTCGATTTCTTAAGATTTAAATCAACGTTTATCATTTTGTTTACAGTGGACACCGAGCATTTTAATGATTTTTCAACTGTCCTTTGACTAGGGGGATTTTCTTTTAACATGAAACAACGTACCTTTGCAATAGTCGAAGATGTCCGTTTTTTCCTTGGATACTTGTTTGGAATTTTTGTCCCACTTGAGGATTTGACTCTAATTTGACTTTTTTTTTCCTTTATTGTTGACGATATTACCTATCGACGCTTTAGATATCACAAAACCATGACTCTCACATCGTTTTTGGATAACGGAGTATGCATATTTCTCTTCGGAAAGAGCATAAATGTAGCCTTCGAACCACTGCTTTGTTAAAAACGCCATTTTGAATAAAAACAAAACTTTCAAGCCGCAGATGATAATTTTGATTTTTAAAAACATAGTACAATTGCAATTATTTCTTTTGCAGCAAACGATTTTTTATTACCGCTTACCAAAATCGTCTAAAAAATGTGCGAACAGCCTCTGTATATATATATACCTCTTCTGACCCGAAGTAATTATAATAACTTAAATATCCTTTCATGGCTTTTATACTCATACACTGACATCAAAGATCACAAAAAAAAAAACATTTTTCTGAAATTTATAATTTAGGGGGCTAGTAATTTAAGGTCCACATGTGTGGACCTCAGGTCTCAATGGAGTAAAAGAGCGGAAAATTTCCAAATGATTAAACCACTCAAAATTGGTTTAAAATGACTTAAAATTCAAACGCTAAGAGGTTAAATGCAATGATAACTGACTTAATGAATATTAATAACAATTTACAGAAAAAATAATTGAAATTTTTTTGACCGATTTTAAAATTTACACTTTTTTTAACATTTTTGTGTAGAATGATATTTTTCAAAGCAAGTATTCCTTACTGAACACAAATAAATGTTACATTTTATGCATGGTACTCAAAAACCATTTCTTAGTTTTGACAGTGCATCCGTAATATGCCAATCCTTGAGTTGCATCCTGATAATTGGCATTTGGAAGCATTTTTATCATCCATAAATTTTGGTAAATGTCCTACTCCATGTATGGTTTTCCTTAGTTGTTAGGTTCACTACAGCTCTGTGTTTCACTGGCATGTTTTCATAATCATTTATTGTACACAAATATTTTCTCTTCTGTTTGTTGGTTTTGTTTCCTTCGTATTTCAAGAGACCAAAGGCAACTGTCATACGGTATTCCGATAGTGACATGTATTGCTTGATACCATTTATATTTTGAAATCTTCTATATTGAATCCAGCAGTTGGATATGGCAAAATCTATAAAATGGCTAAATACAAGCACTGGCCATTTCTTAGTTTTGCCAGTGCATCTGTAATATGCCAAATATTGGTCACTTAAATCTGTACCACCCATACATTCTTTGTAAGAATGCACAATGGCGGGTTGTGGTACGCTGGTCTTTCTCTTTTCTTCTTTGGACCACCTATTGCAGCTAGAAATAGGTTCACTTCAAACACATGAAGACAATAAAATGACATATCTATTATCCTTCCGTTTTAAAATGCAGATATTTTTAACATTCTGGACCCATTTACCTCTCTGCATCGTTCTATCACTTTTCAACTTTTCTTTGACTGTTCTTATTCTGTTGCATCGTACAGTTCCTGTAAAAAATATATTATTTTGGAGGTGATATTCTGCACATGCTATTCCCGTAAAATATCTATCTGTATATATAACATGATTTGAGTTCTCAGGAATAGTTTCAGCAAGGCGTTTTAAAATACCGCCACCTAAACTTAAAGTCTTTAAATCTTCTGGGGGAACACATCCTTTTCCATCATAAATGGCAAAATCCAAGACCTAACCATCCCTGGCTGACAGAACAAAAAAGTAAAAGAAACTCCTAATAATAAAATACTCGACATAAACATTCTAATTAGATTTAATTTTTTATTATCATGCAAGATAATGCAATAATTGCAACTAAAAACTGTCACTTTCTATTGATGAAGAAAAAAAAAGCTCTACTATATTATCTTCTTAAATTAAAAAAAAATACATACTCATAATTACCTCAAAAATAAATTAAAGTTATAGGAAATACATTTGCAAAGAAATAATAGTAAATTATGATATAATTAGGTTTAATTATTTCCATGATCACAAAAGATTATTCGATGAATGCAACATAGAAACTGGAAATTTCTAATCAAAAAGGAAAAAAAATTCTATAATTCTTGTTAAATATGAAAAAAATATATATGTGAAAACTCGTAATTATTCCACGAATAAATTAAAGTTATATGAAATACATAAAAAAAGAAACAATGGCAAATTATAGTAAAATTAATGGACTTCACTATTACTGCTTTTTTACTCCGTTGAGAACTGAGGTCCACATGTGTGGACCTGTACATAAATCACTACACTGTTCCTAAATATCACACAATTGAAAGTTTAATGGCTTTAAATAAGTTAATAATCTATAATGCTACAAATTTTATTGCGTAAAGTATCTATTTATTTATTTTTAACTGTGAAAAGTTCTTTCCTTTTCGGCCACGCTGTCCACAAACAATTTTGCAAAATCGGATGAAACAGCAATTCATGTAATGTGTAAATCCAGTTTGGTGCTGCCATTTATTGGTATCTTTTTAAATCAAAACCACTAATCTTTTCAGAAATGCGATAAAAATCTCAAAAAATTAAACGGTGTAGATTTTACGAGGCAAAGAAGCGAGGTCTGAAGAGGATATATATATATATACTGAAGAGGATATATATATATATATATATATACACTCATGGACAAAAAAATTTGCGCACCAAGAAAGAGTCGTCAAAATGAAACGAAATTTTACATACGTAATGACTACTTTGATATAAGTAAATGATAAGAAAATCAAAGAAAAAGGATAATTTATTTCAGAGAAAAAGGCAAAAGAACGGAGGAGTTAATACTCCGTTGGACCCCCTCTAGCGCGAATGCACGATGCGATACGATCGGGCATTGAGTCATACAAGTTCTGTATGATGTCTTGAGACATTTCGTTCCATATTTGCTGTAACCTTGCCTCTAGTTTGTTCAAACTCGAGGGATGCCCAACTCGTCGTCCCAAATGATCCCAGATATGCTCGATTGTAGATAAATCTGGGGATCGGGCAAGCCAAGGAAGGGTAGTAACAGTGCGGAGACAGTCTTGTGACACCCTTGCCGTACGAGGCCGAGCATTGTCTTGTTAGAAATGGCTCCCGGGAGCCGTTTCATGAGTGGCAACACATGTGGTTGCAGGATTTCATGAACATACCGCTGGGCTGTCATGGTGCCACGGAACAATACTAGGGGTGACCGTGTATTGTAGGCAATGACACCCCATACCATCACACCAGCTGTTTGAGCGATGTGTCGCTGGCAGGATTAAAGCAAAGGCAGGATTGAAGCGTTCACCACGGGCTCTCCACACACGAACACGATTCTCATCACTGCCGAGATTGAATCTGGATTCGTCGCTAAAGACGACCTGGTTCCATTCCGCTGCAGTCCAGTTTCCTCGTGCGCGGCAAAACTCCAAACGGAGGCGTCGATGGGTGGGCGTCAAGGGCAGCACACGAAATGGGCGCCGCGATACCAACTGTCCTTCAGCCAGGCGCCTTCGTATGGTTCGAGAAGACACAGAGGCCCCTAGTGAAGGTGCTACCTGTGCCTGGATGGCGGCCGATGAAGCAGTTGGCTGTACGCGTGCATTTCTTACGATGTGGCGGTCTTCTCGACGACTGGTCTGTCGAGGGCGTCCTGAGCCTGGTCTTCGTGTACTTGACATCTCTCGGGTCCACTGGTCCCAACACCTCCTCACAACACAATGAGAGCGGCCTAATTGACGAGCTACTCGCCTAGCTGACCACCCAGCTTGCATCATCCCGACGATTCTCCCCCTCTCAAACTGCGACAACTGCTTATATTGTCTTCGAACACGGCGTAATGGCATGTCTATCTCAGCTCTTCCTTTGTAAATGATTCAGCACACTCAAACAAGCTTTGGTTACCTGTTTTATACTCCACATAGTACGATGTTCAACGCCCTCTATCGGCTATACGCAATGCGCAATCACGCTGCATTTCTAATCATTTGCATATCTCCCCGACATGTATCTTCATTGCAAGTAGCGTTATGATCCCGCAATTATTTCTTGGTGCGCTAATTTTTTTGTCCATGAGTGTATATATATATTCTCTACTCGATACTTAAATTAAACAGTTTGACATACATGAACTTAACTATCAAAACCTCTACATATTCTCATTCACTACCACAAAAATATTCTCTTAGAGATATGTCAGTAGAATTAAAATAAAGCTTTTAAGTTTTAGGAAAATCAATATAGTTAATACTCACATTTAATGTTGTTTTCTGGTCTGTTTGCTTCAAGTATGAAAACTCTATAAGAAAATATCTCGTTTCTAGTGTTAATCTTTGTATTCCATATACTGCTGAAACTAGAGCTTTAGTAGAATGCAATTTCAAGTTCACCAATCAAGAATAGGTTGATATCCTATCACACGCTCTGTACGTTTACTCACTATTTGTTCATAGTTCCCAGTTTTCAGGTTATTTTCCATTGTGATACTATTTAATTAAATGCCACATACATTAATTCAATTAAAGCACATGATAATCATAACTAAGTTTCAAATGTCGGGAAAATTAGGATTTATTTAGAAATATGACGTGAAACTGGGTGTTATACTTGAAAAGTTAAGTCTCCTCATTAAATTCAAAATTTAGTCAACAAGGTAAATTAGTTACGTAAAAATTAATTTGCTCAAATTTCGTAAAGAAAATTTTTAAAAACCCTGAAAAACTTAATAATTTGCTTAAATTTAGTAAAGTAATGATTAATTTGTTTAAATTTAAGCAAACAAGATGAAAAAAGCTGAAAAAACTGAACTATCTTGCAGTATATATTAAAACATCAAAAGCTGAAATAAAGACATTTCACAAAAGTGAAAATAAGTTCCCCACAAGGAATAAAAAACTGATAGATTAATAAACATTAGACATAAAACTTTATGCGACAAAATTCAATGTTTTCATTTTCAAAAATTTACTACAATGGATAATTAAGATTTAAAAACAATAATAACATAATTAATGTAAATTTGCAATGACAAAGACAATTTTCTATGACAATTTGGCAACACACATAAAACCCACCCGGTCACACATTCATATTAATCAGCGAAGTCCGTTAAAAAACAGAGAGAGTTACATTTTTTTTGAAATGAGTTTCATTAATTCCTAGCGCAGTCGTATGAACAACAGATGTATTAACACATTAAATGAAATTAAAATGAATCCAAACATATCGAAAGATTCCGAGCGGCACAAATAAGCTTCGGGTTGCTTTATCAACTTCGGCAGAACAGATAAATGTCGACGCTTTTTAGGGAAAGAATGTTCATCATCAGAGCACAGTTCGCTTGCGAGTTATAAAAAAATATGGCCTTCCGATATTAGTTTTTCCGTGAAATCTAATTTGCCGCTACAACATAAAAGAGATTTTCCCACTACGACATCTGTTTCGGGAAAATAAAGTGTTTGCGAAACAGCTGTATTGGCGTCGTGTATTAAGAGATAGATAAATATTTATCAAACTGCCTAATTTACTCTACTTTGAAATAAACACAATTTTTTTCTATTTTTATATCATTTATATCTTACTAATTTATTTCCCAAGAATGTGACCTCTAAACCTTATTAATAATAACTGATAAACGAAAGTTGTAAAATCGTATACAAAAACATATACCGACATGCTTCCAAACTTTCCGATTTCTAAAGTTATATTTTTTATCTAAGACTTAACGAAATAGTTTGGTTTTTTTTCAATATTTTTATGATTAAGAAGAATAAACCTAAATTAATAAACAAAAAGGTTTAGTAAAACACGACTTCAGTTTACAACTAAAAAACTGTGTGTATAACTAATTATTTATACTTACTCACGCAACACGTTGCAATAATGAACACGTCAAAGAAAATAACATTGCTAAACAACAAGAACAGCTTCTCTGAATCGCACCCAAACTTATCTAAATAGCTTATCATGTAGTTTTTGTTGCTAATCCCCTTGGTATAGGAAATCCTACACCAAATCCAAAGGACCTAAGTCCTATAATCCTAGGTCCTTGACGAAGGGTAGTAAGCAGCTTCACTTTAAGGCGAGGTACCACTAGGGTTGAAGTCTGACTTGACCTCGAAGAACATCGGTCCCGTAATTTTGAACCGAGTCAAGTGACGAGACCGGAACACCTGACCCCGCACCTCCAGAGGTAAATTGGAGAACTTGGAGGACATTGAGACACGACCTTTTTTACGTGCCCCGGCCACCATTAATGAACGCGGCGGTAGATTTGCAGCGACGAGCATCGAAGCAGGGACGTTCAGATCACTGACCCGCTCTCTTACTAACTGGGCCACAGCGCCCGTATCATGTGGTTCAGAATATGAGCTTCAGGACTGTGTCTTCAAGAAAGATTGTCTTGGCTGAATCAACAATGGCTAGTCTACCCCTTCCGAGCTTCCTTCCGGCTTTTGTATCCGTCGTTGCTTGAAATTTCCTCTTACATTAAACAGCCCACTGACCATAACCTCATTCATCTTCACATACTCGGATAAAAGTTGCCCAAGGCTTTGCAAAATCAAAAAAATTGTCGTTACTGAAGCTTACGGAATTTTTTTAATTAATGTGCCTTTTTGTTAAATTTTAATAATCAAGCGAGAATCTCTCCCTCGGTTGATGTATGCATTACACGGCTGAAACTGCTGATGTCCATTTGCCGAATGATATAATTCACATCGCTATTTGCTAATAAACTATGATATGTTTGTGAGGCTCTCACATAGTTTGAAAACAGACTCAATCTTAATTTTGGAAAATCCAGTACAGATGTGACTATTTTTTAAATTAATCGGATAAACCGTTAAACATACAATGGTGCGGTGCCCACTTCCCTAAGTGGAAAAAGGGCCATTCCTAAAAGAAGATCGATTGATCATTAGAACTCGTTAGGAAAAGACCATCAGCGCAGAAAGAGGCGATTCAAGTCCTCGGGGAGCCGAGCTGACAAAAGAAACCGCAGTCAAAGGAAGTGGCCAGGTGTGACGAAAAGCGGCGAGGGTTCTTGTATCACACATGAGGGATAGAACTTTCGAGTTGTCTGTAGAACTTTAAGAAGAAAAAGGTATAAATGAGGGAAAGACTATTAGACAGGGCTTTTATCAGACTGGACCGTGATGAGATATTGAGGTACTGCGAGAGCACGGGAAAGAAGAAGGGTAGACGTGAAGGCTCTATTGAACTGTGATTATGAACCCGGCTCTCACTAATCGATGTACCAGAGTTCTTCGGAACAAATTCGTGTACATTATTATTATTGTATGTATCATATATTAAACGAGATGTAAATAGAGCATTTATCCGTGTCTACATTAATATTACGAGTTGCTTATACACGGGTCCACGACGATCCGGTTTACAATGTTAATTATTTATGTCTAAAGCAACTGATAGCTGATATGCTAAAAGTTATTTCCCAATACATTAAAATCAAATTGCTGTACAACGCCTGGTGAAATTCATATTTTAATTCTCTTCTCAAAGGGTATTCATATTTCAATTCGCCAAAAATCCTTTGAGGGGCGGTGTTTGCACAGTGCAAACGCTTAAATCTCGTCCTTCATTCATTTGCATTCAATTTATTCCAGTTAAATGAGGAGAAAAATGGCTTGTGCTGCCATCTGTTATCAGTTTAGAGGAGTAAAATCATATTACAACCTTTAATGGAAAAATTTTTCAAGATTTTTTACGTTAAAAAAATCGAGAAAAATATCTGCACCATGCAAATGGTCAAGGTTCTTGCCCCTGAAAGGTTTAATATGTTTTATAATCTATCTATCTTAAAACTACGTTTTAAACTATAACTTTCATTCCCAGCTTAAAAATTATTTTAATACTGTGGTCACTGAATTCTATTTACTGACCTCATTTTTATATTTTTTTTTATTTATTTAGAAACCTGAATATATCTCAGAACAGAAATTAAAAAACTTATTAACAAAATGTCAATTAAATTCCTCTCCGAATAGACTAAACTGTAATTCAAATGTGGGTATTTCTCTTTCATTAAATGCATATATCTCTCACTCAAATTACCAAATTGCATCTTGCATAAGTAATGAACCATTGTTCAAATTCATTAATTTCTGCAGCTCCCTTTCTGAAATTTTGTGAAATAAATTTATTCCAGTATTTTCCAAAAGCTTTCCTAAAGAGGGGAGGTAATGCATTACATACACGAATTCAAATTCCAGATTCTAAATAAATCTTCATTCACATTGAACTAGTTCTTTTATGTTTCAATATCTATGGAAATTAGAATTTTGTTAACATCGAGAAAATAATCTTTTGTTTACCCTTCATTTAGTTCAGACCTTTTATTAAAAAAATATTACGCTAATAATAAACGTATATCTCGCTACAAAATAAATCCCTCCTTAAGAGTGGAAAATATATTATGATACATAGTGCTGAAATTTCAACTTCACATTTCATAAATATGAAATGAATTTGGGGAAAACTCTACCGCAATTATTTTACACGTTATAATTTTTCAAGTACGTTATATTTCTCGCTATCATAGGTTAATTTACAAGAAAGCAGAACACCTACAATTACGTGGTGTGATAACATTAAAATG
Organism: Dolomedes plantarius; assembly: GCA_907164885.2. Lineage (NCBI taxonomy): Eukaryota > Metazoa > Arthropoda > Arachnida > Araneae > Dolomedidae > Dolomedes > Dolomedes plantarius. The sequence goes on along the minus strand of OU015493.1, from coordinate 138,297,644 downwards.
CAATGAATTATTTATCTATGTGTGAGAAATATATGTTCCTAAACATCGTCGTGGCATCTTTAAATGGAATAAAAATTAGTTCCACCGCAGCGTTACAACGATGATTTGAATTCTATTTAAGAGGATGGTGGACATTACAAAGCGATTTTTGAAATTTTTACCTCAGAGATACGAAATTTTGCATATATATTCATTAAAGTATAACTATATCAAACACCTTATAAAATTTTATAGATATTTTGAATTTTTTATATTTTTTAAATTGAAATTATTATTTTTTTAAATGCTCCTTGCAATCCAATTTTTAACTTTCCTCCTTAATTTTGCATTTATATTGCTTATAAATACATTTTGAACAGAATTACGTACTACTTTGAGCTTTCGTTGAATAGTTAATTTTTAGGAAATATTTTTATGCTTGTACTCTGAATTTTCGGGAAATTTTTGTACTTTTCTACACTTAAATTTTGATAATCTGAATGATGTAGAAACCTGAAATGGATACATAACTTTATTTTGATGCATTTGAGGAGTCTTTATTATAAATTTTATAAAATTTCGTCAAAAATTATAACGAAAGGAGCATTTCAAAGACTTGCAAATCTGGAAATGACTCACTTTAAGAAAGAGCCATTTAAAGGGTTTTTTTACCTATTTTTAATATTTATTTTTCTAAAGTCCCCAAGTTTTCATTTTACTTTTCACTACATATTTTAAATGCATTTTATTCCAATATTTACAAATTTTTAAAATATTAATACACCCCAAATAAATTCCGTTTTTGTTCGATTTTTTGGTAATTTGAAAGTCCATCATCCCCTTAACATTTTATTTATTTTTAAGGCTAAACTGGCGCTTTTTCTGGCATTATAGTGTGATACGTTTAGAGATTATGGCATTATAGTGTGATACATTTAGAGACCATGTTCATGTTGCTCTTGCTAATCTTCCATAAGCTTGCATAACTGTCATGAGCATTCCCACTTTCAGATCCATGAGTTCACGTGCCCTCAAAAAATCCAAAACCAACATGGATTTTCCACAAAATTTCTCTCTAGACAACTCCAGACTGGCAAGTAGATAACCAGGAGAGGCCTGTTCAGTATTTCACATATTGGAAAAATGTTATGCCCTTATTCGAATTTCAGAATTCGAATTCCTAAGAGTTGGCCACCAGAAGGATTTCTGTGTTACCAATTATGAATAAAGGGAATTTTCCAATAGTTCTTGTCAATGTTTTTCTTTTTTAGAAAAGATAAAGAAAAGTCAGTGAAAAAAGAAAAAAAAAGCTATCCTCTCTCGCAAACCATTAGCCATATCATATCCATCGGGGTCCACATAAGAAGGAATTCGTTGTAAATGTATATTATGAAACAGCGATAGTTGCCGGAGTTTATCTAGAATTGCAATTCCGGTTTTTCCCCCTTCTCAGTTCTAGTTACTCAAATGCTGGATGAAGCTGTGAAACCATAAAATTGTGAGTCATGAAATTGACTAATTATAGGTTTTACTCTCTATTTTAAATCTCATTCAAACACAGAACATCACAACGAAAAATATCTTCTCACTCGCTGACACCTTATGTGTACATTTTTGTTTATCTCATATCTTAAATATGCCTCGATTACTTTTCTAAAGCTTCCAAAACCTTGTTAAATTCCTTCACCTTAACTTCCCATAATTAGTGCGCAATACTTTTGAACAAGGGTCTGTCCAGCCTTGGGAATAGACATGGTCGGTTCTTTGATCACTCTAATAGAGAGCACCTCGGATCTTATTTTTCGGAAATATTCAATTTATTTCAGAATGTTAATACAGAAAGATGACTATTGTCACAACACTTTTTGTCTCGGATTTCATTTGTTCTAAAATTATACTGTTCGACATTTATCTATTGTTTTTTCTACCCACCACAAGTGCAAATAAAAGTTTTTATATAGAACGATAGAGTGAGAACCTTCCAGCCGTAGCACACCAACTAATCTTGTCCACGTAAGGCAGCTATCGATTCCATAGAGATGGTCAAATGTGCTTTGCCAGGTCTCGTCATGTTCAGTGCTCACACTTCCATCACGAACTTTCTTAAACCTTCTGAGTACTATGCACTATGACAGACACTGATGCGTATACAAATCCCTCATACGACGAGGAATTTTTGGTTCACTAACACTTTCTGCAGTCTAAGATTGAATAACCGCTCGCTGGGCCTATTTGGAAGAATCCGTGTCAGGACGTATGAAGTCACCTTGCTAAAAAGCGTTCAAAGAGTTCACTGACACTTTCCGATGTAGCAGCTTTCTTTCAAAAGATACAGCGTCATCTACTGGCGCAAACTCAAAGCGCATGGTATTTAACTACTACCTCTAAAACAGAGTATCACTTTCATTTGGGCTACCCGCATAATCCACAGTAAAAACGAGTATTTAAGGAACATTGATTAGGTTTTAAAAAAGTTCAATGAGAGGAAAAATGTTTCGGGGAATGTCAAATGAGAGTGAGTCAATGCGACTGAGTTTGAAAGTATTAATTTTGTGCCAAAAATAGTTCTTAGCGGTATTAAGACATTCGTTTTACTGACAAACGAGACAGCTGTTTTTAATCTCATAGTAGACCGTTGGAGGTCGCATCAAAGTGAAAATATCTGCGGCGCGTGATCATCCTGCCAATACCCTTTAGCCACATCTTAAATTCATCTAAATCAGAAGCTTAATAAAAAGGTGACATGTTTATGCGAACAGGCCCTTAGACAAAATCTGCGATGTCTACCTGTAGCTGCACCACCTTAAAATAAGTGTGTTCCCACCAACTGTGACATTTGGGACTGACTTACAACAGAGAAACCGGACAGAATGGTTTTAAGTTGCATAAAATAATCGTATGAAACAATATAATGTGTGACAAGTCCTTAAAATATAATTTCATACAATAGAAACGATATTTTAAAACTTCTGGAATGCTTATATCAAAATTATTCATTGGTCGATGAAATAAACAGGTTTCTGTGACGGAATTCATTAAAACAGTTGATCTGAAAACTTTATCTTATCCTGAGAGATAAATCATAGCCACCAACAGCCGAGAAATCAGTCACGGTTGAGAGGCAACAAGTGAATGCTACTCGCATAAATTTTTCAAATGAAACTGGGGGGGGGGGGGGGGCATGGTTTTCAAAAGCTGCTTATAATGATTTTCACCTGTTTTCAGTGGCGTAAAATCTTTATATTAGGATTATTAGGCTGTTTTCCAAAATTCTGCCTATCAACTCAACTCGATAAAATGACTTTCTGCGAGATGAAATGAGATTTATACAAGAAGCATTTAATGCAGAATATAGCCTTATTTTACTCGCATTATACATTTTCTAAAGTAAATGAAATACCGAAAAGTGACGACATTATATTATTATATAAATGCTGAAATATTTCGATTGGTTGAGAACGTTACGGTGAACTTTTTTTCAATCAATGGCTAATGTGACCTGTGCTTACAGTTTAAAGCCGATTCCGTACAATTACAAACATCCATGCCCACTTGGGACTCGAGGGCTCAAGGGGAGGGGCTACGAAACCCCCTCCCCTTGAGGCGCTTGGTCTAAAATTCACGTGGTACGAGGAGACAATATTGTTTCACCTATAAGCCCCCTTTATAAGAAACCAACCATTTCGTGGTGTGGTGGGCGAATATCAAAATGCAAGTTGCTTACGTCGTTAGAAAAGAGAAAAAAACAATGGGGCTTGAATTCACAGGCTCTGGATCGAATGTCAGCTTCCTAGCCATTCGGCCATTGTCCAACTACTGAAATCTTTTGAGAAGCACTCACTCAGCAATATGAAAGAATATATAAAATTAGTAAAATAATGCGCTAGAAATAGAAAATAAATTATGTGTAAAATGAAGATAAAATTACACGTAAGCATTAATGACATCGTAATCATATTCATGCTTTATGATTTTTGATCGTTTTTGTTTTCTATTTCAAGAATTATATGCTGAGATCATAATTATTATCTTCCCTTATCTATATATTAATATTTATAAGTATACGGGCAAAAATCCTATTAAAACTTACCCTCGGTTCTAAATTTTCATATTTCATATCAGATTTTATTCCCTTTTTTCCTCGTCTTCCTACAGCAATAAAAATAACAAAGCTCAAAGCCCCAATACATTATTTGTGATTGTTTAAAAAAAACTTTTAAATTGATATGCTCCTCATCTATAAGCCCATCAAATGCATCACAAAGATCTTTTCTATTCTCGAAGGAGTCATCACTGTTTTCATGTTCATGGAACAGTTTTCCTTTTTATTTCACACGTTATTTTCATCTATGTGAATTCAATAGTTCTCTCGCGCATGTTCACAGATGCATTTACAGAAACAATTTTGAGTCAATTTCTATATCCAGCATACAAATTATTTCTCTTCCATGAATTGAATTTCTAATAATAATAGAAACACATTTGCTTGAAGAAGGACAATGTACAAAACAGGTACAAAACAAAACAGGTACAAGTACAAAACAGGTTCATATGTACAGTTATTAATAAGTAGATAATAATTTTGAAATTATATATATATATATATATATATATATATATATATATATATATATATATATATATATATATATATATATATATATATATATATATGTATATATATATATATATATATATATATATATATATATATACAGTATGCCCACTAAAGTCCCTTCCCACCCTCTTAACTTCGGAACGGCTGCTGCTATATTCATAAAAATGGTGTCCAGGTATTTTCATTCAGTATTTGCTATATTCATTCAGTAGCCATGCGCTACTGAATGAAACCACCTACCGCGCCACCTGGTGGAAAACTTCGGAGTTAGCATTCCTATCTCGAAAACGGAACAAGATAGGGATAAAAAGGGATTTGCAAAGATGTAGAAAATCATCGATTTAGTACGAAAAGATACCTTGTGGACATTAATGTAAAGAATAGAATGGTTAAAACACACATTTGTTTTTTCGTGATTTTCTACATTGTGCCGTCACGAAACTTAAACGAAAGGTGAAATGATTATCTTTCGGGCAAAACACGACACCTCAATGTTCACAGTGGTATATCGCTTTTGATCCCCACTCAAAAGGACCGCGGTTCAAACCTCGAGGGTTTCATCCTTGTACTGATTGTCTTTATAAACAGAGTAGGCAATACGTAGATAATGTAAAATAGTGTCACATCAACTCAACGCAACTTGCACTTGGTGTTCGAAATTTTTGCACTATACAAATACGTAAGAAACGTCACGCCTGTTCACCTGAGACCTCTATAAAAGAGACATCTTCTTGGGGTTGTAGTATGTTGATGCTCGGGGTCATGGCTGAGTATTCCAAACCTGAGATCTCCAGTGAAGCAGTACCTCGTTGTCACCGTAATTATATTATTAAGTTGTTAGTGTGATTAATTATAGAGTGATGCTCATATGTATAGATACAAATCAATTTATTAAACCTAATTATAATACATATACAAACAATACTATTCATTGCAGACTTCCGAATTCTCTATCTCATTAACACAATATATATGCATTTCAAATTATCCTTCTTCCTATATCATATCAATACATTAATTATTCTCATTAATACACTCTTCATTCTCATCAATACCAAAGACTCACATTCTTTATCAATTCCCTAACATTCTCTGATTATCCTACGCTCTTAATCGATACAAATAAACACATTGCTAAATCATTACAACATACTAATCAAATTAATACGGACATACACAATCAATATTCTATGATAGATATCTATGTATATATAGTAACATTTCACATTAATCTGACCCCATCTAATTATCTGTGATCTCCAGTACGTATTGGGCATCGTTACGATAAGTCAAGATACTCTTCTACCTTATCTGAAGACACTCTGTCATCATAAGCCTGGCTGGGGGGTCATCGGACTTTCTGGTCATCGGGCTTTCTGGTCCAGGGGAACGGCTGTAACTATCTGCTGGCGGCAGACTCAGGGCGCACGTCTCCGTAGATACACAATCGCTTCGGGGGAGCGTTGGTCAATCGGTAGGTCCGTTCCTCTCTTGATGAACGGCAGGTTAGTCGGTCGGCCTCTCCGGTACGGGGCTTTGCATCTAATTCTCCGGCCTAACTGTCATCGTGCAGCTATTCGGTACCGAGGACTTGCGTCTACTTCTCCAGCCTAAATGTCATCGGTACAGCTATTCGGGTACCGGGGACTTGGTCTGTTTCTCCCGTATTAAGTCAGTAGCCCGTCATCTCCTTCTCTCCTTCTTCGTCGGCTACGGGGGCTTATGTGTGCCTCGTGAGAATTCTCAAATTATTCTGCTCCTTTTCTAAAAACTTTCCTACCGAGCTCAACTTCTATCATTATCTATTCAGGCCTTCATTGGTGACCATCTTCTGTCCTATAGGTCGATCCGGGGCCCCTTCATTGGCCGACCACCTATTTTATATTAAACTTTACTCCAATCAACATTGAAGGGGGCGTCTGCCCTTTCACCTGTCTGGGGTTTCTTACACTCCCAACTTCTCACGCTCTTCTCCGGCCTCCTGTGGTGTTTTTAACGCAGTCCAACATCGTAAACTGCCTCATCCCTTTTCTTCTCCTAACTATGACTCCGTTTTCAGACTTCCCTTAGCTCATTATAACCAGCTGGGCCCCTTTTACTGTCAAAATTCTCTTCCCTCTGACCTCAACATTATCCATCTTAACTCCAATCCGTTCGTTAAACGCAGCTGTTGACCGTTTCTTGTTTTCCATTTCAATTGGCCCCTCACAACTTGTCATCTCTCCTTTCATTTCGCCTACGCAGCATATTACCCCGCTGGTCAAGGCACTTCTTTGTCTGCCTCCTTGAATTATATCCTCTATCGCCCCTTTTTCTGAACACGTGTCGTGTCTCCACGACACTCATCAAGGAATTCGGGGACCAAATAATTGGGTATGGTGATTTCGAAGAGTGGCCTCCACGTTCGCCTGATCTGACTCCACTGGACTTTTTCCTGTGGAAATATCTGAAACAGCAGGTGTATGCGACCCCTCCACAAACATTGCAGGACCTAAAACGATGCATTACGGACGCTTGTGCCAACGTATCACGCTCTATGCTCCAACGTGTGCAAAGAGATTCAAACGAGGATCTAAATGTGTATTGCAGCTGACGGTGAGAAGTTTGAACATCTCAAATAAAGGAATATTGTTAAATTAGTTGTTTTTTTCTTTCTCAGATCCTTTTGTCACGTCACAGTGTAGGAAATCACGAAAAAAAATGCGCGTTTTAACCGTTGTAGTCTTCTCATTAATGTCTACAAGGTATCTTTTCGTACTATATCGATGATTTTCTACAACTTTGTAAATCATTTTTTTCCCTATCTCGCTCCATTTTCGAGATAGAAATGCTAACTCCGCAGTTTTCCACCAGGTGGCGCGGTAGGTCATTTCATTCAGTAGCGCATGGCTACTTTACTGTACCTGGACACCACTTTTATGAATATAACAGCAGCCGTTCAGAAGTTAAGAGGGTGGGAAGGGACTTTATTGGGCATACTGTATATATATACATATATATATATATATATATATATATATATATATATATATATATATATATATATATATATATATATATATATATATATATATGTGTGTGTGTGTGTGTGTGTGTGTGTGTGTGTGTGTGTGTGTGTGTAAGTACAGGATTTATTATGGGGGGGGGAAACCGTAAGGGATTTTAAAAGGGGGTTTTCTAGAAGAAATTGGAATTAAAACATTTTAACGCCAGATAATTCATAAATGAGCGCGCGAAAAAAGGAAAGCGAATTTAAGGTCATTAAACTATTAATAGAATCGGACTTGATTGACAGTAAATTCAAGCCCTAGCCTCATCTTCGGTGCGACGTCATAGAGTATTCTAGAAGCCTTCTGGGGAGTTCAAACAGTTTGAGAATAAGAAATTAAATCAGAGACAACGTGATCGGGCAAGCGAATAAGACGTGCCTCTTTAGGCGGCCAGATATTTTGGGAAAAGGGAGTTAAAGTAAATTAAAATGGAGCTGAGATCCTTGAGTGGATTTAATAAATATTACGATCTAATACTGGATTTGTCTTTGTGTTCTTGAGAAATGAGATGACTGCATTCACTGGAATTGGTTCAACATAAATTCTTCGCCACCGGACCACCATCAACTGCAATCATTGGGACTATAAGAAGTATTCGATTTAAGAGGAGTTCGGACTATTACTAAAATATGGGCTTGAAGAACCAGTCCGACAAATATATATATATATATATATATATATACACTCTTAGACAAAAAAAACGACGCTCCAAGAAGGGGTAATGCAAATTTGAAACAAATTGATATGTATACAGGTTTCGACGGAAAAAAGCAAAATTTTAAAGTTTGGCGGCCAATCAATGAACACGTGACGCTGCAGCACATCTTAACTGCGCAACTGGCAGGATACTAAAGAGGAGGAATTCCGATCATAAATTCTTTGACAATTCCATTCTTTGTACTCAGGTAGACAGTAACTATGCGCCACATACAGGTGCGCGATCAATATGCGCAGATGTCAGCATTTGAGAGAGATCGTGTAGTTGGGCTCAAAGAAGCCGGTTGGTCTAATCGGCAAATCTCATGACATTTGGATAGGAGCGATGCCACTATTAGACGATGTTGGTAGAAATGGGTGAACCATGGCCGAACACAACGTCAAGAATGAAGCGGTCGGCCTAGAAAAACGACAGAACGTGAGGATTGAGCAATCGTCCTCACGTTCAGGGCGACACTCATAGCCCCAGATTCATCATTATCATCGATTTTACGTGCAACTGGTGCTTCAGTGACCGCAAGAACCATTCATGGGCGGCTCAGAGAAAGAGGACTGAGCTCATGGCGCCCCTTGCGTAGACTACCATTGACCTTTGTACACCGACAGGCCCGTTCGCAGTGGTGTCGGGCACATTCGACCTGCTATGTCACTGACTGGAGTAGAATTGTCTTCAGTGATGAGTCCCGCTTCAAATTGAGCCCCGATGACCAGCGAATACGTGGAGACGCCCCGGACAGCGGTGGAATACCAACCTGACTGTCTTCCGCCATACGGGCCGACAACCAGGAGTGATGGTCTGGGGTGCCACTTCATTTCATAGCAGGACCCCTTTGGTTGTCATCCGCGGCACCCTTACAACACAGCGGTACGTCGACAATATTCTACGCCCCGTTGTGTTGCCCTTCTTATCAGGCCGTCCTGGGCTTACATTTCAGCAAGATATTTTGACGATCTAAAGGACAGAATTTGGCATGATATCCCACAGGAGGACGTATGCCAACTCTGTCAGTCAATGCCAAGCCCAATAACGGCTTGCATAATGGCCAGAGGTGGACCAACGCGTTATTGACTTTTTCACTTTGTGAATATCTTTCTCTTGAATAAATCATCCTGTTTTTTTCAAATTTTGATTTTCTGTACGTGTACATCCCAATTCGTTCCATTCAGATAACTTCTTCTTAGTACGTCGTTTTTTTGTCTAAGAGTGTATATATACATATAATTGCTGTTTTGAGTTAGAGAATATATTAATATTAACTTATAATCCTACAATCTGTTTCGTATGCTAGGATATTTTGCATTTTCTCGTGGAAAACATGTGATTACCAACTAGTTATGTTTATGCCATGTGCGTTATATATTCAGCATAGAATGTCATGTAATGGTTTTTATAGCTCATACTCTCCGGTTTATTCTGTAATATGCTTCAATAAAATAAAAAATATTCCTTCATTTTATCACTTTTCATAAGGTAAATTTAGTTAATAATTGAGGAGTTAAATTTAGATAGCAAACATAACAGTTTTGACAATGACCATATATCGCCTCAGCCCCTGATAATAGTAAACCTGGATCTAAGCTGCGGTATCTTACGCAGTTTACCGTGTTGTTTATTTACACATTATTTGTGTAGTAAAATTTCAATATGCTCTTTCATTCAGTATACAATTTTATTTCAGTCAGGTAAAATGCATTACAATCGAGCGCAAATTAAGTCGCATAAAATGTTTGAAAAAACGCTATTTGTTATATTTCTGTGTCATCTTAAATGCTTATATTGCCTAATATTAGGTCTAAATGTTGTAGGGTTCGCGTGTTGCTCAGATGCAAATTTCTGCTAGCAGCGCTGTACATGCCAGCCAAAGTGAGTTCGGCGCAGATGTTTGAGCTATTTAAAGGGCACACGCTGAGTTGGCAAGGAGCCCAATACTGAGAAAGCCCAAGACGGGAGTAGCGATACTGAGAGAGCTCAAGACTGGAGTAGCGATACGGATAGAGCGTGTATTGGTATTTAGCCGAGGTGGCTGCACGACTTCGAGAATTAGCTCAGAGCCGAGGTTTACGGGTATGTTTAGTGAATTCATACTCTGCCTGAGGGATTCATTGCGACCTTTAGTTTCTTAGTACCGCGGGTTGCGGTACTAATTGTGTATTATTTTGGAAGCCCCAAGTCTGTATATGTTAGTATCCCTCGCACGAAGAGTGCCAAAGAAGTTATTCTAGAGATGTAGAAAAAAAGAAAAAAAAAAGAACCGCATAATGTGTCCATACATCGTTGGTGTGATCTGATATATAAGTGTGTTTACTGACTACTAATTTAATAGCAAACGATTTCCTTTAGATCATTGTGAAATAACACTTGTGTTTCATTTGCATTGTCATATCGTTGTCCTAATTAACAAACCACGTAACTCACTTTTCCCACTTTTTACGGGATGAACAAAGAGCTAATTTATTTAACAGTCAAAAGATAAAGCCTTCTTTTTCCTGTGCATATAAATTCAAAACATTTTCCGCGTCAAAATAATACGACATTAACCCTTAGCTTACGGGGCCCATTTCTCTTATTGCCTCTTTAGAACGGGAAATTTCATACCCCCCTTTTTCAGGACGGCCATTAAGGGTATATATATATATATATATATATATATATATATATATATATATATATTCATTCTTGGGCTGTATTCTTGGGATATATGCTATCCCATCCCGTAAGGAAAAGGTTAAACACAAGTTACATGAAAACGGCCCATTAAAAATATCATAGTTAAATGTTCAATTACAGGTGAATTTATATGTTTATTACCAAACTGATTCCCTGTCGAAATGCTTATTCTTTTTATTTCTCAAACGTGTTGGAAGAAATCTGCATGTTTTTCAGAATAAAGCGGTATTAGTGCCAAGTACTGCAAATAAATTTTTAGGTTTGCATATTTTTTGACACAATGTACTGGTTTCTAATTTAACAATAAAATTTTGTATATTTGAAACTAACTGGAAAAGTACAAGGTCTGTCCCAAAAGTAATGAGAAAAAAAAATTACATAAATTAATTTTATAAAGAAAAACAGTTAATATTCTTCGAAATATGTGCCTTGGGCAGCGATACAAAGAGTCTAACGTTGCTGCCATTGCTTGTAACATTTTGCGAGCTCATTTTGTGAGATGCCGTGAAGCCTTGTGGTTACGGCTCTTTGGACATCTTGAAGTGTGTCAAAATGGCGTCCAAATGTCTTCAACGTTCTGCCGGCTACTCCTAAACGCAGTGTGCCACTTGCAATTGTGACAAAACTTCATCTTGGTAAACCTCCTTTAACATTTGCAAGGTTTCATTACTTTTACAGAGTTTAATCGCTGCATCTTAAGTGCAATGAGCCACGTTCACAACGACTCACTGTTAGGCCACTGGGCATGCGCTGTGAATTAGGAGCAGTTGTGCAACCGTTGGAATACGTCACTGACATTCCAATCCAAATTTCTGAGCCACCTGTTTTCCTTGGCGATTTGCCAGAAATGCGCAGAAAATTTTTTCTCATTACTTGTGGGACAGACCTTGTATCTAAAATAACAATCATCAAATTCAAGAAATGCTTGTTTATGATCAAATAAACACCAAGAAATTACAACTTCGAATTTCTTTTGAATTTTGAATAGCTAAATAAGGGAATTTTTAACTTTTCAAACTGTTTACGAATTGACTATATTCCTACATACTAGAAGACGGAATAAACAAAATAATCCCTCAAAATCGATTTTATATTAGTAATCCCACCAGAAATATTGAAGCACATGCACCGGTTCGTTTTCCGTATTCGCTCAATGTATTTCCAGACTCCATTACTCGGAATATTTTTATCATCTCTTCTCAGTACATTCCATGCTGTTCTATGTTATTCCCTGATGTTATCAGTTTAATAGCAGATCATTTGGCATAAATAATTGTGATTATTTTTTTTTCATCGATATTTGTGCATAACTATATGATAACACATATCTGTTGTACTTAAAAATTCTGCATGGCATTAACACTGCATGGTTTTGCTCTGAATAGCTCCTAAAGAAGGTTTTCGTTAATATCAGAATACTTCCTGAAGGTTGAGGGGGGGGGGGGGTCAATATGGACTCATATAGCAGATAAGAGGAAGATGCATTTATGGGTTCATTAAGTACTTTTTTAACGTTATTAGTTGCTTATATCTTTATTAGTGAGTAGATAGTCTTTTTCCACATTAAGACTTAGACTATTCACATGTTAATAAATCTTACATTTTTCTGTCGATAGATTAAAAGCAATTAAATAAGATTCAGTACCTTAATATATATATATAAATGCACTGGTTGTGAGTTTTTTTTTCTATCGGTTTTTTGAAAGGATCAAATCACTTTTTATGCTATTCAAATTTAATGTCATATTTCAGATAATCACTTCATTAAGAATGTTTTTATTTGCAGCAAGTTTTTATCTCTCAAAATTTAAAAACTTCTCGATAGAAATATTTATAGTTTTTTTTTGTAAGTTTACACCATTCGCAAAGTCATTTGCAAATCATCCTCAGTAAGTATATATATATATATATATATATATATATATATATATATATATATATATATATATATATATATATATATATATATATATATATATATATAATCTTTTCTCAATGTTGTGTAATCCTCAAAACATGTGTTTAAATTTTTCAAGATCTAAACGAATTAATTTTTTATTGCTAACTCCAGTTTTAGGATATATTAAGATATTTTTAGTAACACATTTCAGTTAATCTCTAGAGTGTTAGACCGCTAACCAGTCGGAGCTGACCTCCGTAACGTTCGAGGCCTCAATCTGCAAACTTCGCTTAGTTAAGGAGCAATTAATTCCCCAAATCTCTTTGACACCCTCATTTGCAAATCGCAGGCTTTTAGAGAGCTTACACTGAAAGCAAGTGATTTGATACTTTATTGAAGATGCCTTACCATTAATATTTGAATATCATTACTGGAGATATAACGGCACACTGTGAACGTGAATTCTGTTATAAAGGAATAACTACATTAATTATTGCCAGAGAGTCGTACTAACATAAACATTTGATTTTTTTTTTACCTGTAAACGTATAAATTTCATAATTTTATTTTTTTTTAACTTTCTCGTATTACAACAGCCTGGGTAGTTTTAAATCATTCTTAGCTACAGACTTGAAACATATAGAATCATAAACAAATTGGATAATAACTTCATTTTGTTAATCGGGATATGGTTTTACCGAAATATTTATTTTCATCCAGCAAGGGAAATTATGTGTAAGTTCAGGAAAGCAAGTTTATATATATATATATATATATATATATATATATATATATATATATATATATATATATATATATATATATATATACATACATACATAACTTTGAACTAGATAGCTTTAATAAATTTTCAAAAAAATTAATTATATAAAATAAAATACATAATAATTATATATAATGAAATAAATAATTTTTGTATGACTGAAGTGGAGTTTCTTAAAGAATCAAACGAATTGAATCTTTTATGCAAATGCCATTGTCATTAAGAGTTAATTTACCCCAAACGAAATCATTCCCAATGTAATCGGAATTTACTTACATAATTTTAACGTGACATTAAGTAGTGTCTTTATACAAAAAAAGTCATATTTTAGCGCACTGCCATTTTGATTTTTAACAAAATTAGCAAAAGGTTTTATACAATCGGTTATATAAAATCTTATTCTTTCGACCACATCACAACTTATGGACATTTGGAAAGATGTACATTAGCAAAAATAGTAAAAAAAAAGGAATAACCAATATCCTGAAATCTATACTTTCGTTAGTAATGCATATAGTAATGTATATAGTAACTTAGTGTATATAGTATTTTATTAAGAAATGGGTTATTATAGATAGTCAGAAAGACGACACATAACTAAGTTCTACTTATCAAAATGTAAAAAACTATTGCCATAGAATTTTTCAACCAGTTTTCCTGTTTTTATTGGTAAGTAGAAATATTGTAGTTGACAATTAATACAGTTTTCATTTTTTTCTGCTCTTGTGTTAGAAACACTAAATTAGACATATTAATAGACAGACAAAGATAATTAACTTTTACTATTTTCGAAACCTAAGGACTTCAAAACAGAGCTAGAACCTAAAATTTGTTAAACAGAGCAAATATCGGTGTTTTCCATGAAGAGGAGAAAAACCCCATAAGATAGACAATAGGGATTATATTTTAAAATTTAAAGCCGAAAACTACTTTTATGTATATTTTGAAACGTGTATGAACAGTAAGGATTACTTCTATTTTAAATTATTCCTTTATCACGGTAACTAAAGTTGCAAGTATTCTTCGTATCCCAAAGTATTAATTATTTGCATAAAGTTAGTGCATAATATTTGTTTTTAGAGCTTTTTAAATGAATATATTTGCCTGTTTTTACCTGTCGGATTGTGGCCGAATGCCTAGGGCGCTGGCAACAGTACCAGCGTCTGTGGGTTCGAGTCTGACTTTTGATATGGACTTTTGTAGCCGGTTGGAATAGCCTTTAAGCAGTAGGTCCCTAATTCTCCCTCATGTAACAAAAAAATGACCGTAACACTCCAAACCAAACCTATTTCGTACCTCAAAGCAAAAACAGTGTAAAATCAGCAAAAGATATTAATTTAAAAAAAATTAAAGTTAGATATGTTTAAAAAATGTTTGAAAAGTAACATGATCGTCAATCTAATAAAAGAAATATAAATATTATTATTTACTAAAAATATTATTAAGAAACATTTTGATAGATATACATCAAGGCTTTTGATTTCAAGTTTTTATATTCATTATTTAAGGCTTAATAAGTATTTTCACCTATTTCTGAATTAAAATTCGAAAATTTTCTAACTTCAATGGAGATTATACATAAATAATGTTAATATTCAAAAATACCACCCATTAATTTCCTTAAATGGGTAATGTTTCTTCGATGGAGCACTTCATAAACTAAATGCACAGGCGAGTTAATGTAAGATTGTGATAAATAAGGCAGGATGAAAATGCTTTTTCCTGCTTATAAAAGCATCTGACGGAGGCTGTTACAAGATGAAACATAAATTAAAATGAATGTTCATGTCATCCTGTATAATAGAGTTAGAACCCGTGAATTAGAAATGATTAGATTCCCTACAGCACTATCTGATAAATTATGACTTAATCTAAGTAAAAATACACATTTAATGGAAAACGTGCAGTAAATAAGATTTTGTGCTTTATCTGTTATGCTGTTAAACTAACACAATAATGGCAAAAGGAAAGGAATCTAAGCTACCGACGAATCCAGTTATTTTGATGAATGCATTCATGGATGTATGCATATTATACTAAAACTTAACCAGAAATCAGGGTTTAGTTTCAAAATATTATAATAAACTACATTAGAATGCCACCAAAATACAAATTTGACATTTAAATTCTAAAACTCTGTGGCGTCATGGCAGATGTTTATATGTACTTTTTTCATATTTTCGGTAAATTAAAAAAAGTAACATTTGTTGTGAAATATAAAATCGCCCAATTAAGTTTTTCAATCCAAATATTCTTTAGTTAATACTCATATTCAGCTTCAAGCATATGGCTGGATTTTAACGAAAGTTTTTAATTAGGGTCTAAAATTTTGAGGGAGGGTTGATACTCTTTTATACATATCAGCATTTGCCAATACGAATAACTTAGTATTATTTCATAATTCCACATATCAGATTTTGCGACATTAAAAAACCAATTTTAAGTGTGACATACCAACTTAAAACATAAAATTAAATTTTTTCGACATATCAACATCTGTCATAATGCCACAGAACTTTGTTTTTAGTGTGGTGAATAGTTCAAAAATTAAACTTATTTGCTCTAACTGTTGAAATGTAGAATTATATTCCCTGAAAATTGTAAATTATTGAGCCTCGGAATATATTTAGATGTTTCCTAACATAATTATTTAATAATATTAACGTCGTATAAATGAAAATCACAATGTTAGCATTTTGTAAAATTGGAAAAAAGGTGATAATTAAAATATAATTTATTAAAGGCGTCACTTTAGTACAGTAAAAGTTATCTTAACGATGTTATAATAAAGTTATGTTATCAAAATAGTAATTAAAGGTTATGATATAGAATACTACTAATAATTCTAAGATTTAAAGCCTACGTCATATCTAAGAAATATCCTCTTCCGGAAATTCTCTCCAAGTATGCTTCAGGAAACAAAAGAATCTTCCGAAACTCCAAAATTATTGAATTTGGTTCGTAGTCACGAATACCTTTTGTTTGCAGTGAGTGTTATAAATGAAAAAAAAAAAATCCGCGCATCGCACATTGCACGTAACTCCTCAAAACAATGTGCACCCAATGTGAAAGAATAGCCCATTGATCATCACTTCTAATTAAGTACACTTCTAAGTAAGTACAGGGCTCCCAGACCTGAGTTTTTAAACCCAGATCTGGGTTTTTCAGTGACCAACATGGGTGTATGGAATTTTTTCAAATATATCTCAATCTGGGTTTTCCCCCTGTAAGTTAAAAATTAAACAAAAAATTAATATTTATTTCTCATCATAAGCATAATTTAATTTTTCAGTTTAATAACATAAATTAATTAATGTAAAATGTTACAAAGCAGAGAAAATTTCAAATGAATCGTGATATATCTACCCCTCACGAAACCACCTCAGAATTTGCTACGTAATGTATCAAATATGGATTTAAAAGTCCCAAAAATGAACCCCCAAACTTCATGACACATTTGACAATTTTACCTTACTCTTCTGAGTGCATAGAGAGAGTTTTTCCATAAGTTAATACTAAAACCCCAACAAAAGACAAAAATTGTCTTAAAACTAAAACTGTAAACGATTGTGTGAGCAAAATAAATAGACATATATCCTCAAAATTGTCGAACCTAAATACCTAAAACATAACTGGTATAAAACATAACAGAAGGATCATGTTATAAACGGTAAAAAACAAGAAGAAAAAAACGACAGAAAATTAAGGATGAGAAGTGAATGATGAGATTAAATATGACGACAATTAATTAAAATAATTTTAATTTTAATTTCCAGCAATTTCGGAAAATGTTATATGTAATATCTGATTTGTATTTTTATCATTATTAATTTTGAAAATATATATTTTAAAAATCTGTTTTTTTTTTAATTACAATCAGGTTTATTCAGATGTAATCTGAGTTTATTACATTTTTCTCACTGGAAGACTGAGTAAATATTTTGTTTTGATTCCTTCTCCCAGGTACGGGGGGGAAACGTTAGAAATTGAAGATTCGAGTGCATAAAGGTGTTAATTTTAAAAAAATTCATTTTTTTCTTGAATGATATTGTGTCTATGTCTCAAATAGAATCATTGATTATCCACTAAGTACAGTAGTTCTCAAGATTTATTAATGGACGTTCGATCATGGTATGTGAAAGACAGAGACGTAACACCCCCATCCATGCAAAGATAAACTATTTTTAAAAACTTGGGGCTTAATACTTTCATCCACTCGTGTCTTCAATTGCAAATAGTTTTGAAAAGGACTTCACTGGGAAAAGAAACCTTAATAAACTGGACAACTGAATTATAAAGCACCCATTTCAAATTTCGTCACCAGCGCCAATTCGAAATTTCTTAAAATGCATTCTATTTCGAGGAGTTAATGGAAAAATTCCGAATTGTCTGAGGAGTAATATATTTCGAGAAGAGCGACATATTAAATTGCTTGATAAGAAAATCCAGTACAGCCTTTCCATAAATTTCTCGACACAGTTTTAATGCCAGATATTTTCAGTCGGTCTTCCGCTGATGATACACTGACATTTCAAAGAGTCCCGAATTTTCTGAATTTCTTTTGGCACTTTTAAATAAATATGCTCCTAGGTTTCAGATAATAGGATCTTTAGATCCACAAAGCCTCTCTTCCTCATTCTTATTTTTCCCGATACCTTTCAAATATTCAGCTAAACCTCGCAAAGGTATTTTATTAAGCTGTACTAGTAAAGTAAAAGTAAATGTGTCAGACGATGCACGTAAAGATCTTGATGAATAAATCGATTCTGTGGGATGCCAAAGTAAACTTACTGAATTCATTTTGTATGTAAATGGTTAACGTTGTAGGCATACATTTTTTTGGGGGACAATCCACTGCCTGAAGATTTTTAAAAGGGAAACAGATTGAGGTCTCTAGTATCCAGCTGTGAAGGAATTTTCTTTTATATATATATATATATATATATATATATATATATATATATATATATATATATATATATATATATATATATATATATATATATATATATATATATATATATATATATATACTTGAATAAAATAATATCCTTTTTCCCATAAAAATTACATTATAAATCGGAAAATTATAGTGTACTTATTTCACGAGTTTTGTTTTACTAATTTTAAGTTGCTATTAGTTCAATATACATTTTAATTATGGGCGTAGTAGCCCAGTTCGAAAGAGCAGCAGGCCAGTGATCTGAACGTCCCTGGTTCGATGCTACCGCCGTGTTCCCTAATGGTGGCCGGGGCACGTAAAAAAGGGCCTGGCTACAATGTCCTCCAAGTTCTCAAATTTACCTCTGGAGGTGCCGGATCAAGTGTTCCGGTCTCGTCACTTGACTCGGTTCAAAATTACGTTACCGGTCATTTAGCCAAGTCGAACTCCGGCCCTTGTGTTGCTAATTCAAAACAGGAGCCGCACCTTCATCGCCCATAGAAAACGGAACTTGATCTGATATTACTGTCGGTCAAGGGGCATAAGCAACACTATTTTATTTATTTTGCAATATTCTTTCATGCTACCTCTTTTACGTTATTTCACTACCTGGAATCCTATCCCAAGTATATCATAAATTTTGAGGAAGTTAATCTGTGGACACACAGCAGTATTACTGTGATACAAATAAAAAAGGTATGTTGTACAATTTATACATTCTTAATAACAGGTTCTGAATTTACTTAAATATGAAACATCAAATTCATGAGGTTTTTAAAAAGCATTTTAACCCTTTCAGGGGCAACAACCTTCTCTTTCCAAGGTGCAGATTTTTTCCCGATTTTTTTTCAACCTAAAGAATCTTGAAAAATTTACCAATTAAAAGTTGCAAAATGTTTTTACTTCTTTAAACTGATAACAGATGGCAGTGCTAACCATTTTTCTGCTCATTTAACTGAAATACATTGAATTCAAGTGAAAAAAAGACTAGTTTTAGACGTTTGCACTGTGCAAACGGCGCCCCAAACAAAAATTCATAAGGCAGTAAAGTAAGGAAGTTCATGAAGTATTGAATAATTCTGTTATATTTAACAGAGAGAAATACTTATAAATAATTCTTTTTTAAAGGAAATTTATATAAACCTGTTTTTAAAACCATATTAATAAAAAGATAATTTTTTAACTCTGATCAGTTATATATCTGGTCTTTATTATTAGTAAAAGGCATAGATCCTTGTGAATTATGGACTAAGTAAATGTTAGACATACAGCACATTTTTATTGCCATGTTTTTATTAACTTGCTTTCTTGTTTGTGTGTGTGTTTGTTTGCCCAGAACAAATCTTTGAAATTGATTTTTAACTAACTTCCCGACTAGATAGACGTTTGAAATTTTTAGAATAGCTCAGAACACGATGACAATGCATTTTTTTAATCCTTTTTGCCATCTGTAAGCAGCATTTAATTCATTTTCAGTTATTTTCAATTAATTTTGTTTTGTAGACTGGTGCAGCCATCTATTGGCCGGAACGGGAACGAAAAGTTATATGCAAGTTAACTTCCAATTAACTTCATTTTCTTTCAAGTTGATGGGATAATTCATCAAAAAAATTTTAAAAAGTATTTATTAATACATAGAATTGTCAAGTTTATGTGATTCAACAGAAAATTTAAAAACATGGTATATAAAAGTTCTTTTTATCTTGTAATTATTATAAACTCTAAACACACCTATATACAAGTATGCATTTGTGTCGTTAAAACCTGCATACTGCAAGTATACACGAAAATATATAATTTCAGATCATCGATTATTTAATTTTGTTGTTCCTTTCTTCTTAATATCATCCATAATGCGGTAAGATTGTTTTTACGGCTTTCCTGATATCAACAACTTATAGACCGTAATAAAATATCTAAAACTTCTTTTGCAAGACTGATACAAAGCAACACGGGGCATTTAGTAGAAAATCTTCCATCAATTAATCATAAAATAAAACTTCCGGAAATTTCGCTTCTTCGAAAACTGCACTATCTTTGCTCGTCCCGGGCATCTAATTTTTATAAACACCATTCCCTAAACTGAGATGGGAGTCACTAGTAAAATTTAGCCATGCATGGAATAAGGAACCGTTTTTATTTCTCTTCCAAATACCTCGGTTCCAAAGGGAATTGCGCAACTTAAGCAAGAAGTAATCCAGTCCTCTAAGAAAATCCTGAAACTTTGGCGGCGAACTATTTTTAGTTTATTAGAGGCCAGAAGTTTGGCCGTAGATTAAAACTCTCGGTTTTATTGCTATTTTCTGAAGACTCTAGAAAGTACAGCAGTCAGTAACTACCCAGTGCCTACACAAAGCATTTATTTTAAAACATAGCATCAGAACTATATCTCTGGGATTATATTAACTACAATTACTGTTACTTGTGCTTTATTTATGAAACAAACTTGCAGATGTACACGTTATTTGCATTTATGTTATTACAAATCAAAATTTATGAATTCTGCATCTGGACATATAAATTTTTAGAATAATGTTTCTTACATTAAATAATAAATATTGATTACATTGATAAAACATTCAGGGTGACAATTATTGAGCTACATGAAATAAAGTATCAAGTTTTAAAAAAACTACTGAGTTCAAAAATTTTTATTCAAATTAGAAAATTAACTACAGATAATCGGATTTAGTTTATGACATGTTCAATATGCTTACCATCAATGGCTCTGATGTGGCGCAGACAAAGAGCAAAATTCTGCAAAACTCGCTGAAGTGTTGAGACATCAGTGCTTTCAATGACCTCCTGAATGGCTGTTTTGAGCTCAGCGATGGTTTTAAAGTTATTTGCGTAAACTTTGTCTTTAATATTGCCCCATGAAAATGAGTCACTAGGGTTGAGATCAGGAGAATATGGCGGCCAAGCGATTCCCATTCTAGTGGCCTCTGGGTACCGCAAAGCCAGTAACAACCAAATTTCTCTCCAAATTTCTCTTTCAGGACTTCAAACGCACTATTGGTCCGATGGGGTTGTGCTCCGTCCTTCATAAACCCCATTTTTTCGAAATCTGGGTCACTTTGTATAATAAGGTTGAGATCATTTTCTAAAATATTGACATACCGTTTAGCAATCACCGTGCCTTCAATGAATATTGCACCAATGATTTCCTCTGAGCTGCAATCACGCTGTTATTGCTGGAATTGTAGGCCTTGACGGTGGATATATGCTCAGAAACGCCGTATTTCTACATTTTCAACGAGAAATGAACAACAACAACAACAGTACGAGAGCGCCTGCTCAAAAAAAAATCCCAACATGCCCTTCAATCAACCATCAAGTTTTCACTGAATCTTGTCAGCGGTTCAAAAGTTATGAAGGATTTTTTTTCATATAGCTCAATAATTGTCACACTGTATCTTCCTACTTCGAAACAGACACATTTTTCCCATATAACTAAAACCTAGAACATTTTTGTTTCTAACTTTCAATAACGATGCATCGAAAAATTTAACCAAGAAATATGTTCAAAGATTATAGGCAATTTCGAAGTGTTCAGTACTGTTATTATAACCTAACGCACGCTTCAGGCTTCCGTATTTCAGTATTCTTAATGTAAGATTTTACACGTGGCCAAGAATAATGAAATCCAAATTGTCTTGCATAAGACAATTGCCTTCCTGAAGACTCGCCGCCTTCTTTTCTTTGAAAACTGGACAATATTTTTATAGTTGTTTTTGATGTTGCAACACTTAATAATCTTTACCAGACTGAGATATTCAGTCGAAAGCAGAAAGAAGAATCAAAATGGAAGAAATTTGACATGTTTATGTGTACAGAGTGCAGCCCAATAAAAAAAGAGGTTTTCGGAGCGAAAGAAAAATTGTTATTGAAAAAGGAACTTCACAGTTATCATAGATGAATTTGATATGAAGCCAAGGAAATTGAGTAGATCTAAATTTTGAACCGACCAAGTGCAAAGGTAAGACATCAAGACTTGGTTTAAATCTGTGAAATCTTGGATAGTCTATGTGACTTAGAAAGCAAATACATTTAAAGTATCTCTGTATATATAAAATTTTCTACCCTTCATAATTTAATCTCCTGAAAATAAGCTAATGAATAAATACTTTGCAATTTTAATAACTTGGAATAAAACAAAGGACAAAAAGCAAGGGCCTATTTAGTGCTTTTATTAGCATAATAGTATTAATGCTGGAGAGTAACATTTTGATGCTTTCATAAACTCTTGATATGTCCATATTACTGAATATATAAACTCTATAGTCTGCTGAATTATTTATTTGCACGCAAGATCTGAAACTTTTGTTTTAATCGAACTACTAATTTATATAAACCCTATAGTCTGTAAGGTTATGCAAATATTCAAAGTAAATGTAAAATAGTATCTTAATAGGAATTATAGTTTTCCGTTAAAATTTATTTTTATGTATATAATGTATCTTTTTTAAACTACCCCTATCGGGAATTGTAAAGGATTTTAGTTTTACGTTAAGATTTAAGAATTTTAGAGCAAAAAACTATTTACTCCTCTAAATGCCTCTAAATTCCCATTGTGTCTCAGAAAATCTTTTCTCTTTCAAAATATACGAAAATTAGTTACATTTGTTTGTTTTTTTTGTTCCTTTTGACTGCTTCTAATCATGACAAAGAAAGAGATAGTTATCTAAGACGCTTGTTATTGTTTCCGCTACAGCAGTCGAATTTGCCAACGAGATTAAATAGTAGAGAACAAAAGAACTCATAAGAATCCATTAAAACTCATTTTACACGTTCTTAATTTGCTGAGAGTAAACTTTTATGCTCAGTTAACCACAACTTCAAGTCTTACAATTAGAGATCCCCAGAGAAGTTTTGTTTAACATAATGTTTTTCTTACCATGGAGATTTAAGAATAGTTATCGCTATTGTTATTCGCAAACACTGATCTGTTTCATTTGCTTGAGGATGTTTTCGATGTTCTAACACTAAATTTTAAAAGAGTTTATAAATAATGTAAATGAATGAATACAATTTGTTTTATCTTTCAGGTTGACTGGTTGAGGAAGATATTGTTTATATACTCCTCGTATGAAGTAATTACAGTCTAGAAGGGTTAAAGTGATGAACCCTAACTGCATTCGCACTGGTTCACCGAAAGATGCAATCATATGAATGAATATACATTCGCATTGACAAACACATCAGTATAAATCCTTTATATTTCTTCTCTTTGTCTAAAAATTTTTCTAACGGGGGTATAAACCTGATATGATTCAATTACCAAATTTTTCCCTCATTTTAACGCAGGCAATACAGTGGTACCTCGACTTACGAGTTTAATTCGTTCCATGACGGAGCTCGTAACTCGAAATACTCGTATCTCGAATCAATTTTCCCCATTTAAATCAATGGAAACGCCATTAATTAGTTCCGGGCTCCCCAAAAGCACCGCAATTTTTTGTTACATGTTTTTAATTAAGAAAAATGTGCTTATAAAGGACGAACATTGTATAAAAACGCAATACAATAGAACGTACTGCAATAAATTTGTTTTATTGAGTGTAATGTACAGCATTTACCTTGGAGATCAGACTTGAAGATGCTGATGGAAGAGGAGGAGAAAGGCTGAACTCAAAAATTAAACCTTATTAGTTGATTTTTGACCTTTTTGCCCAGGTTTCCTCACTTTTACGCTTTTAATACCAGCTACTCTATTAAAGTGAACGAGTGAGACACGGAAGCTGGGCGATTGTTGCATCGTTCACTGTGGCTGTAATGTCCAGATTCTTCTTTCTGAGAGTCCGAAGAACGTTTTCTCAGAATCCGTAGAAGGGGGAGAGCTTACGATCCTAGGACCAAGGTCATCCCATCCCTTGGACCCCATGTGGAGTTCCAGTGTGGGGGAGGGATTTGAAGCTTTCTCTCTGCGAGAGAGGTTGGGCGCTGTTCAGTTTCAGAGGGTGACTCAAGTTTAGGCAAAGCAAGCTGCCCCGGGTGGTAATTGTTGAGTGTTAATCTCTCGGTTTAAGACTGAAAATTAGTCTCAAAATAATATGTATACAATTGTATAATAATTGTACATAAAGGTTGTGAATATCACATACTTCTTGTGTTCTCATTTGATGAGCACGTAACAGGGCATTCGCTGCTCAAACTAGCGGTGGGATATCTGAAGTTTGCTCGTAACCCGAATTTTAGCTCCTAACTCAAAGCAAAATATCTACCGAATGCTAGATACCGAAGCAAATTATCTAGAGAATGCTCGTATCTCGAAAAACTCGTAAGTCGAGACACTCGTAAGTCGAGGTACCACTGTACTCTTAAATTCAAAGTCACCTGCCCTATTATGAATTTATCAACACAATCTTGTATTTGAGGAATACAATGTGATTGTCCTGCCAAAATTGGGGCGAGTTTTGAATTTACAGTAGAATAGTTTCCTTTTAGCAATAGCTGTAATAAATACAGTTAGTTTTTGAAATTAGTGAATCCATAATTTAAAGTAAACTTTCTTTCTAGCAATGATCGCTTTCATCCTCTCCTAACAAATTAATTTGTTTTCCATTCCTGTACTGTCAACTTTTCTTTTTTACAAGTGTTGTGAAAGACTTTTCATTTCCTTCCAACAGTATGTGACATCGCCATTTTTTTCCGTGAATGCATTTAGGGCGCTCATACTTTTTAAAGGCCAAGAGACTCGACAAAATATTTTCAATCATCAGTAGTTACGAAAATAATTTATTCAAAAATATGAAACTTTTAAGGTGAGTTAATCGCTTTTTCTTCTTTATAATTATGGCTCTCAGTTTTTTCTAACTTGAAGAGAAATTTTTTAATTTTTAAAAATTTTAATCATTGTTTTTTTCATTGTTATGTCATTTCGCACATACTATCACCAAAACAGTTGGTTAGAATACCATGAAATTTTATACACGGGCAATATAGATAAGTATCATTAAAATGAACAACTATTATGTCAATTCTGCTATAAAAATTTTAATTATAGTAAAATTTATCACATTTTTTTTCAAAATTAATTTTTTTAAACCTTTTTTTCTATGAAGAACTAAGAATTTTGATTTCAAAGTAGTTCATTTTAAATATATATTACACAGCATAATTTTAAAAATAAAAAAATGTATATATTCTTTAATATTCGGACGCAAGTCTACGTGTATTGCTATAACAATGAAAAAACAATGGTTGAAATGTAAAAAAATTAAAATATTTGTCTTCAGCGTAGAAAAAATTGAGAGCCCTATTTATAAAGAAGAAAAAGTGTTTAACTCACGGTAAAATTTTCATATTTCTGAATAAATTATTTTAGTAACTACTCATGATTGAAAATAGAGACTCGTTTATCGAGTCTCTTGGCCTTTAAAAGGTATGTGTCCCCTTAGGTTCGTAAAACGGCCATACTGGAGAAGGGGCCTGGAGCCCGCATCTGCACCCCATCTTCATCTAAGAAACAATGCACCCCAAAATTCCTTAGGATGGGAAGAAGCAAATTTCCACGAAGAGACAAGAGGCCTACAATTTCGCGGAAATAAAATACCACGTGGTCAACCGCGGGAACTGTCGTTTCATCCTGCCCACGAATTAAATGGAAGACATGTCAATAAATTTACGGGAGGGCTGACCTGGGAGCGGTGCCAAAAAAGGGAGAAGCCCGGAGTTTTTTTTCCGGATGGGAGAATCGACGACGAGACCTCAGGTAGAAGGACGCAGAGCTCGGAGCTGTACGATGAGATGCTGGGTGCCGTGCGCTGACCACGAGATTCCCTGACTGCTCGAGAACTACATGAGGCTTCCCCGATAAAGTCCCGTCGAAATGTTCGTTTTCAACTTCCCGCGACATACCTGCTGCCTCCATTACTAGATGTGCCACATCATTACCTCTGACATGAGTTGCTGCCTCCTCAACGGTCCACAGGTTGGTCAATACCTCCTAAAATAGTGCTTACGTAGACGAACTGGTAATTCGCTCGATCCGTAATGTTTCTCCCGCAGGGAACGGATACAACATGGCTCTTTCTTTTATACCTATGATACAGGATCATCGAAAAAGGTTGGACACATTTCGAAAGCTCATAATTCTAAAATAAACTGAGCAAACGCAATAATATTCTTTTCAAACAACTTGGCAAGTGTCGAAGATTTCGAAATGTAACTGGTACGCAACCGTGACGTGGAACGTTGCGCAGAAGCGATGCGAGGTGGAAGAGGTCTTCGTTGGGCTTTCCGTCTTTGCAATGTCGATCGTTCAAGAGAAAGCTCAATATGTGTTGTGGTTACCGGAGTACAAATCTGGGGTTACGTCAAGAACATTGTTTACAGCGTAAAGGTACGGGACTTGACGCATTTACGGGAGAGAATTGTCAATGCAATTGCCACAGTGACGCCGTACATGCTCCGTAACACCAGGTTAGATTGATTATCGACTTGATATGTGCAGAGCAACCAACAGTGCTCATATTAAAACTTATTAAGTTAAAATTCTATTAAATTCTGTACATTACAACGAAAGATTTGTTTGTAATGTAATTATTTCATTAAATATGATTATATGAAATGTGTCCAACTTTTTTCGATGACCCTGCGATTATGCTGCGTAATTATGCTGCGTAAAATAATCTCTGTATAATATTGTAAATAAATGTTCTTATTTTATTTATAAAAAAAGTATCGACTGGTTATTTACCATTGGAGTTCATCTCCCAATTTTGCGCACAACGCAGTGGGGTATCTCTGGTACCCCTCATAACAAGTTAAAATCCTCAACTTAATGACAAATTTTAAAATCGTTGGATCAATATGGTTTGAATGAGCAGTCTATCACAACTCAGTGGGGGTGAAGATGTAATAAATAATATTTTGAATAATGTTGATAACCGCTAACGAGCCTAAATTTTCAATGATTTCTTCCTGTCCTAATATTCTGGAAATAATTACAACCTTTCGAAGATTTACTATTTGACATTTGCTTGATCTTGTTTTTTTCTTTTTAATTTATCTGTCATGTATTATTCTACCCTCCTCCATTTTCCTAGCATGCACTTATATGGAGAAACTAAAGTCTTTCAAGAAACATTTACATGCATTAAGTCATGGACACTATTTCTGCAAAAATGAGGTAAAAACTTTAAATACATGCTCAGATACGAGTATGGTAGTAAAAAAACGTGCAAAAAACTTAGACGTTTAGTAACAAAGATTACTCGCGTAAGTAAACAAAATTGAGAGAGAAACCAAAAGTGAAGTTTGTAGTTTCTCATAATATAAATAAAACGATATTATGTATAATATCCATCATATTATACATTTATTTATTTATACACTGTCACAATCACTCACTTTTTCTTGAAACTTTTACCCGATTCTCGAAGTAAAAGATGTGATTTTGAAGTTTTTGATGAGGGTCTAATGTCTATGAAATTCTAAACTTTTTTTTCGGATTTGATGAGGTGGAAGTAACATCTTATATATCCTCTACAACCAAACTTAATGCCTTGCCCTAAACCAAATACTATAAAATAAAGGAATAAAGTTCGTACTACCAGCTATTTTGTTTGTATCACTGCTCTGAGCAGCGGTATTTATTTATTTCAGGTTCCACCAGAATGTATCTTTAGGTTTTATTTTTTTTTTAGGTAATGATCTACACATTGAAAGATTTCGTGCCGCAGGGCGATGTCATTCCAGTCACTCACTCTGAAATAGCATGGAATACCCGAGAAGCATCATGATAATGGACGTAACATTTCTTAAATGAGGCGGAACTTGAGAATACATGCGATTTTAAGCTCCGGGGATATCTCCATATCTCACTCAAAGAAAAAAATTTCTCCGAGAAAATTCTGTCCTGAAACTGCTTGTCATATATCTATGAAGTCATGTATCTAAAATGTATAAAGGGCTTAACCCATTTAAGACTGGCGTTGCGAAAGCGAAACATTAATTTCTGTATTTTTTAAAGGTACGTTATAAGTTATGTACGTCTGAAATAGCATTTTTATTTTATTCTCTATACTTTAATTGTTCCCAACAAATTTTTTGTTTCCACATTTGCCCGCTTTTAGCACTTGCAAAAAATTGGTTTTTTTATAGTGTTTTGAAAGGGAAAAAAATGACTACTTTCAAATATTAACTGTAGATGGCAGCACGTGTTAAATTTCCGGTTTGATGCTTGTTCGGAGTTTACTAGAGACTAAAGAACAAAATGGCTTCAACAGGTAAGGCATACTTTTTGTTTTTATGTTTCTTAATTCCTAATTTTTAAAATGGTGCGAAAACGTAACATTAGTCCAATATGTATTACTTAAAATTTTGATATGCTGCCTAGTTTTTATGCAGTAAATTGGTATTTTTTCATTTTAGATAAGTTTAACTCTAGAAAAAAGCGATTTTTGACGTTAGAAGAGACATTGGAGTATTTTCATGAGCTACATGATGATGATATTTCGGTATCGTCATCAACAGAAGATAATGATGAACCACAGTTCGCCATTATCCCTCCAGAACCAAATGATTTTAGGGATGAAGAAGCTATTGATGATGACATTTTATATGAAAATGTCAAATCACCGAAAGACATTGCAGGTGAAATCGACATTTTTTTCTCAGAAATGTAAAAGTAAGTAATATAGTAAGAAAAAGGAGCATGTTGTATGGGAAAAATACACTCTTACAGTCAGCAGGAAACGTTTTTATTTACACTGTGTCGAATTAAACAAAAATAATACATTTCAAATAAATTAGAGTCACGAGCCTGTAGATCTATTTTAGAAATTTTTACTGAAGATTTGTTAAAACATTGTCGACAAGTCTATAATTTTATTGACGTTGCAAAGTCTAATGCATGGAGAATCTACATGGTTGTCATGAATTCTAGAATAAGTTTATTAGAGTTTCAGAGATCTATCGCCATATCTTTGATGAAAACGCCTGAAGAAATGCAGATAAATTATGTTTTACCTGAAACTTCACTTATTGGAAGACCTTCAATTCAAAATCTAATTCTCAATGAAACTCGGAAAAACCGTATGGGCCTTATTATTACTAAAAATAGTGAAAATAAACGAAAAAGATGTAAACAGTGCAAAAGTCAAGCAATTAATGTATTTAGTAAGTGTAATGTACTTCATTCCAAATGTTTCAAAGACTTTCAAATTTTTAAATAATTTTTTATACTGTTTTGGACTGATATTGCGAAAGCGCAACATTTTGTAACTCTTGTGAAAATAAATGTAATTTTATGGAAACAACTTAATTGTGTAATTAATGTTCTAAAAGGTGTTAAAAAACTGTTTGGTGCATTTCCAATAAAGGAAACATGGAGCGGTCTTAAATGGGTTAAGTCAAAAACCGTTTTTAGATACTTGTTAGTGTTGATAAAAAAACAAAGATCTTTTGACTGGAATGAAAATTTGTCTAGGAAACAAGAAATGTAATATTGTATACAAAATTTATAGACCTAAGCCTTTTATATCAGTCAAAATATTTTTTATTGATACTAACAATACCTAAAAATCACTCTTTTTGACTTAAGCCATTTATACCAGGCATCATAGATATAACTCTCTCTTGGCAAATTTTCATGCAGTATATTTGTTCTCATAGCATATAAGTTTCTTTATTAATGAGTTCATAGGCGTTCAAAACTGTGATAACAGTGTAAAGATTAGATAATTTTTACTCAAACATTGCTATTAAATATTTTTCATTTATGTCAGCACTACTGCCTTCTGAAGAATATAGCATATTAAAAGACCTATTGTTCTCTCCATTCATTATTCGTCATTGTTTTTCATCCAGCTATCACCGGTTCCGTTTCATACGAGTAATTTTTTTTAAACTACTTTAAAAAAATCACTCGTACGTGGGTTTCAAAATAATATGTGGGTAATAATTTTTAAAACAATATGTGCATTCTAAAATAATTTATCATTACGTAACTATCTTTATTTTATTTCCTTGCACTGGTCGTTTCTCTACCTTGATTTAGGATTCAATAAATCATGTTTATCTATAATACTGTTTAAAGTAATATCTGTTTGTATAAGACAATAAATACAACATTTTTTTGTTTGTTTGGGTGTTACTTAGCTTTTTAGAAATACTTTCTTTAAACTTTTGTGGTTACTTTCTTTTATACTTTCTTGAAACTTTTGTGGGTTAAAAACTTCAATGGGGTGTGGCGCTGTGGTTTTGCTACGGTGGCGTAACTCCTAGGCTATAAATTGGCTGCTGCTTCACTATAACCGTTACTCACTGAATTAGGGTAAGTGCTCATTCTTGCAATTCTGTCTTTCTGAATTTCTTTCTTTTCATGTGTGATCTTTAGGATTGTATGTGTACTTGCATTTATGGTGCGAGTCCTAAGTGCAAGTTGTCCGTGTATTTTCATTTGATTTGACTATCTGATTCAATGGGGATCTCGGGACCTTGGGATGTCTTTTGGTTAGACTTGCATCCTACTAAGAAAGTTCCCCCTTGAAGTAACTGATCTGGTTAGGCCTCCTGATGACGAGACCAATCGGTTACCTCGATATTTGGTTTAGTTCCGTTACTACTACAGAATCTTGCCTTATGGTGCGTGGAGCCCTGAGTGCTTGATTTCTGTCTATTTTTTACTACATTCTTCCTAAAATTATCTAGCTCTGTTGATTTATTTAATTTTAGTTATATTAGTTTTTTAGAAATTCAGACGGTAACACACACATATACTTAGAATTTTCCTTAATCAACGACAAAATCATTTATCATCATTTTTATTAAACGACAAAAATCATTTATCAAATTTTTTTTTTAAGAAAAACACTTGATATCTTGTAAAACCAGAAATTTTAATAAGTATAAAAAATTCTCACTTTAGATATTCCAAGAGTTAATAGTTTAATTCTAAGAATTTTATTTTATCTAGTTTTTATTCCGTGCTATTAAATATTTTTCCAGCATTGCTCTGTAAAAAGACTTTATCCCGCATCAGTATCCTCCGAACTGAAAACAACCCCAACGAAATCTTTTGTAACTTCATCTTAATCTCCGCTTGCATTTGCATATGAATGTTAAATTTGAATCCCTCTAGAAACCAACAGGATATATTTTTTACGTGCCTAGACATTACGCAGAGCCTCTCGCCACGTTCCGACATTTATTTTACCGGCTTGTTTTGTGGGAAGGTAAACCGAAAGACAGTGGAAAGAGGGCGTTACATTTTATCCCGAACCGCACTTTTTGTCTGCGTTCTCACTGTAACTCAATATTTAAAAAAGGAAAAACTGGAGAACGCATTAAGATGGGAGGTATAAGGATTTTTAAAGCTTAGGGTTAAAGCGAGCGCTTGTATGAATGCAGGAAACGTACGGGTTGTTTACGGGGAGCAGGGCATTGTTTATTTTATCTCCCTTTATTCTGTGGGAGTCCGAGGTAGTTTACCCGTAAAAGTCATAAATCTATGCATTGAGGGATACAGTGCATGACATGGAAACCATTTTCTTCTTTCTTTCTAAACTGTGGCCCTAACGACAAATGATCTTTCATACTCTGATGGGAGTAGCATAGGATAATAAATTCCCGAATTTTGATTTGGAGCAAATAGAAATGTGTGAGACAGAAAAAAGGTAATTACGAGTAAATTTGAATTACTCTAGACTATACTCCAAGGTGCTTTTCATATCTCTCTCTCTCTCTCTCTCTCTCTCTCTCTCTCTCTCTCTCTCTCTCTCTATATATATATATATATATATATATATATATATATATATATGTATATATATATATATATATATGTATATATATATATATATATATGTATATATATATATATATATATATGTATGTATATATATATATATAAACAGTTCCGTAACTGACTGACTCACTGACATACAACGCACAGACCAAACCGCTGGATATAAATTGCTGAAATTTTGCATGGCGATATTTCTTATAGTGTAGGGGTGCACTAAGAGAGATTTTTGAAAAATTCTTCTTAGATTTTTTTAAATTAAATTTTTAAGCTGTTTTTGTAATATTCTTTAAAGTTTGCATTTAAAATAATAATCCGAGGGTTATAAAATTTATATCACGAGAAAGATCCTAAAAATTACTTTAAAATGAAATCTTTTTCGAATCTTTATCTTCCATTTCTGATTTTTGGTGAATTTTTAAAGATTAATTTTTAGAATTTAATTTATTAAATGCACGTGGTTTCTTTTCTTTTCTGATACTTTAAACTAATTTTGCGTCACATGCATAACATCGAAATAGACAAAAAGAATATATTCTTTCTTGCTAATGCGGCAGACGATTGGACATTATCTAAAAAATATTAAAATACAGTAAAAGATATGTTCCTCAAACTGTACTATATTAACTGTATTATATTCTTTAGTATGTTCTATTAGATTTAATTTGACTATTTTCTTCTACATTATTTTGTCTATAAAAATATCCGTTACGATTTTTTTATAAATATATTTTACTGTTTTTTACACCAATTGTATGCATTGATAGTTGTATTTATTATAAATATATATACATATTTTTTGGCATCAATTGCATACATTGACCGTTGTATTTAATTTGAATGCACTCCGTTGCAAAGTACGTGTATTCAGCTAGTTAGATGTATAGAATCAACGATGAAAATTTACGATGATTTAGTTTGGTTAGGTTTGGAGCGCTACCGTCATTTTTTCGCTACACGAGGGCTAATTAGACCGGGACCTACAGTTTAAAGCCGATTCCGAACGGCTACAAACACCCATACCAACAGTGGGACTCGGACCCACAGGTTCTGGTACCGAATTCCAGTGCCTTAGCCATCGTCCGGCTACGATGATTTAGAACATAGCTCATAAAGAAAAAGGTCATTAAAAATGTAAAGATATTTCACAGAGAGGACAAAGGAGAACTAACAAAATATATCTATGATGCCCTAGAACACCTTGACTTAAGCCCCGGTATAAAGGGATTAAGTCAAAAACAGTGGTATAAATATACCAAGTTATTGGCTTTTATACCAATAAAAAAAAAAAAAAAATTTCGACTTGAGTCTTTTCTACAAATAAATGTAATTTCGTATAAAAAATTGATAGACTTAAGCGTTTTACACCAGTCAAAAGATTTTTTTATATCAATACTAACAAATATCTAAAAATCACTGTTTTTGATTTAAAGCCTTTATACTGCACATCAAAGATATATAAATGTAATTTTTAAGGTAGGTTATAGGTATTACTATTTTATATTAATAACAAATCCCCATTGATGAAACATAAGGACAATCATATAGGGTTATTCTTGCAGTTCTTCAATGAGTCACAAGTTTGCTTGTTTGATTTAGCTCTTATAAATCTTCATTATGAACAATTATTTATCAATGTTTATCATTTCAGCTTAAAATCATGTTCATCAATCAGGGTCATTATGAACAACCCTTATCAATGTTTTACATTTCAGCTTAAAATTAAATGCGCCATTTTGAAGGCTACGTTAATACTATTTTCACTTTTACCTAAATTTGGTTGGATTCACTCTGTTTACACTGGTCTCAGTTTTTATTTTTTCCGCTTAAGGCAAAACTTTAAAAGAATTATCTATCACATCATATATTACTATGAACAAGTGAAGCAGATCATGTGTTCAAAGATTCAGCACATTTTTGCATCAAATGCCATACTCCCATAAAAATTTAAGTTGAATTAGGAGACATTAATTTAAGAATTTTTCATTAAAGAAAATTAACATATGTAGTATTTTAGCGTGTTTATATAGCAGCAGCGATGCTAGTTTAGTGGAAGTTTCTTCTATAATAGTGATATATGAGGATAGAAACATACTGTAACTGAAATCTAACATACAATGAAGACTAGTTAGTTAATCAAATAATTAGGTACATAAAGGCCAAGTTTGTATACTTTTGGCGATGTAAAAACATGCGTTAAAGATCTTCGCAAGGAATTTCTTAATTATCTCACTGAAAATCTATTGTATTTAAAAGTATTTATTTTTAACATAAACCAAACAATATCTTGGAAAAATTCAAGACATTTTGCAGGTCGGTACTGCAGGGTTCCAAAAGTACGATGGCATAAAAAATCCAGGGGACCAATATTTATTTTTACATGCCTGTTTGGGACCAGAATGGAAAAAAATGTGACATTAAGAATAATATATAAATAAAACTTCACTGATAAAATTTCTCGATTTTAATTCCTTTTTTTTTCTCTATTATTTTTGATATCATAACTAAAATACATTCCCACTGAAGATCTTGACAAAAAAAAATTCTTGATTAAATTATATCTAAAATATACTTTATATTTTAAAATTACGATTCAAAAGGTTTTAAATGTTTCTGTTTTTTATGGATTTTATAAAATAACGTATGTAAGTTTGTCGGAATTTTTAAGAATGGACGGTATAAATTGCCCTGTTTATTAGTATACCCTTTAACTATTCGTCCATATACTACCCTTAGTTTAAAAAAGGATATAATAATGAAAGCAGATAATTCCTCTCTAGGTCTTAAAGCAGAAAATTAATTATTGTTTTCTCTCTTCTTACAGTCGCTCTCGCAACTTCTATCATTTTGTCCCCACTTTTCGACGATAGCATCAATATGACGAAAAGCAGTCTTTATGCTGATTTAATATACATAAATCTCCCTCACGCATAAGAAAATATCATCTTGCTTTTCAAAATAACTTAGTTAGAAGTAGCGGTCTAGTTCTAAAACAAACTTGTCCCATTCGGCGAAAATCCTACTGATGTGAAACCCTAAAAAAATTGCCAGTGTTGTAGAAAAATAAAATTTTTCAACTCCCCCAATCAGGAACAATTCATATAAATGAAACAAAAGCTTCGCTCAGTAACGTTTAACAGAGATTGTTCAACATTAATTTTAACAGAACCGTCCCTGGAATTCGGAAATTAACCAATAATTTGGTAAAACATGCAGCCGGGAAATGCATAAACGACGTTTTATTTTACATCTGAAGTAAAAGAGCTTACTGTCCCATGCCGAGCAGCATAATTCTCTTTCGGTGTGATTTAATGAACCTTTAATGTTTTTCATGGATATAATTTTTAAATGGGTTTATGTACGTTAGAAGTTTCTTTACAAATGGAGTTAAGCTGCAGGAATCGAAAGATCGTAACATTAAAAAGTTTCTTCAATTACGTGTAGCTTTAGTATTCATGTTTAAGACGAACACATGGGATAGTTTGAATTTCTTTGTTAAGTATTATCCCTTTAGCCCAATGCTTTATTTGATGTCAGTGTGTCTTACATTTAAAAAGTTTTAAATCGACATTAGATAGAATTGGGTTCATGGGCCTTGTATGTCATATGAGACCACGTATAAAATGCTCAAAGTATTGTTAATGTCTACTTGTATGGTATTAGACGATAATAATACGAACTATTTGTATTCAGGTATTTTCATTAACTATGGCATGAAGAATCACAAGAAAAGTAAACCTAGTCTCTTATTACAACATAAATTGCCTTTAAACATAAGATTTAATCTAAGATTTTGTTCATAAAGGTATCTATTCTGCATGAAGGTTTTCTTGATTGTGTGAATGAATATATATATATATATATATATATATATATATATATATATATATATATATATATATATATATATATATATATATATATATATATATATATATATATATATATATATATATATATATATATATATATATATATGTATATATATATATATATATATATATATATATATATATATATGTATGTATATATATATATGTATATATATATATATATATATATATATATATATATATATGTAACATACTGGACAACCCAAGGAGAGAATGGGCGTCCAGCACATCACAGGGGATGAAGAGTAGTCGTGGCTTGAAGAATAGATGACACTGCAAGTTACGGCATCACAAAACTTTATTAAGAGTAGGGTACGTCTGCCCAAGGCAGTTACATGATCCAAAAAGCGCACAGGTTTGTTGTTCAGGCGGTTTATATAAACTTTGACATGTGATCATGATAGTGATTAGGGATTTGCTGTTGTCGGTAAGTCACATGTGGTTTTATGTAATCTGCGCAGAGCCTATATGAAATGTTGGGGGACGCCGCGCAGGTTTGAAAAAGGAAGCCATTTAATGTTTTCTCTCGAGGTTATTAGAACTTACAATCAAAAGCGAAATTTAGCTCGTACGCCCAAGGGAATTTAGAATAATGTTAGATTTTAAAATGGTATGGGGTTTTTAATGTTATAGAATATCCCCCCCGTCCGAGAAGAGGCTGACCAACAATGCCTGCATTGGAGGACAGACTCACCCGACCATGTGAGGAAAATGGGCGTCGACCACAAATTTGGAAAAGTTTGAAAAGGAACATATGTTTTAAGTTAATTTAGTATGATGATCACATGGCAAGACATTGCACATTTCAATATTGAATACACAAAAATACACTAATGATTTACTAATTTATGAACACAATAAAAACAAAAAAAATTATAGTAATTAATGATCAACTATAGAAAATTGTAAATTATGTAAATTTCTTATATTGTTGCTGTGAAAAAAAATTAAATTTAAAAATGTATTTATCATCAACTGAAGACAATGTTGAGCAGGGCGGCGCCTCCCCACACAACACAATCTCAGAAAAAAAAATCAATTAACATAACCAAAAATTTGTAAACTACCAAAAATTTTCACTGGAAACATACATTTAATACAATATCTACCATCATCTCGATTTGAATAATACAGAATAACAAAACATACTAATAAAAATATCAAAAACAAACAAAAATTAAGTAAATGAAGTTAGCTTTGATAGCAGGTTGAAAATTCAAAAGTTTTTCCTCAACGTTCACTACTATGGAGTGAGTCCAAAAAATTTCTATTTACTTATCTTGTAATGAATTATGTGAAAATGAATCTGTGCAACATTTTTAGTCCTTTCACAGTCATTAGTATGTTGAGGAAAATACACCAATTAAAAAAATCACAGTCTTTGTGTTGCTGTGTCTTATTTCTGCTTCACCAACGTAGAATACTTAAAACATAACATTAGTTTGGCTTGTTTACATATCACGAAAAATAGTTCTTCAGTTATATAATAAATTCACACTTTCAATATATAAATTGTATATAAAAATTACAGAACATTTATTATACTATAAGAAAAAAAACTCAATCCTTTCAACATTTTCAATATCAAATCCTTATTCATTATGTCTAGTGTCATATCTTTATTTATCTCATTATTTTTTCTTAATATCCATTATCTCCTTTATTTCAATGTTACTTATTATCAAAAAAAAATCTCTTTTTAATATCCTTTATATTTCTTATTATTCTCATTTCATCATTTTTTATATTCATTTTATTTCGACA
Organism: Dolomedes plantarius; assembly: GCA_907164885.2. Classification (NCBI taxonomy): domain Eukaryota; kingdom Metazoa; phylum Arthropoda; class Arachnida; order Araneae; family Dolomedidae; genus Dolomedes; species Dolomedes plantarius. Next base: position 138,259,579 of record OU015493.1, on the reverse strand, counting down.
ATATTTATTCATTACAAAATTCTATTCAATATTCTTTAATTATACTCATTCATATTTATTCTAACTTTATTTATTCTCAATACTTTTCACTTTATTTTCAAATTATTTATTTACTATTCATTTGTGTACACTTATTTTAATTCTACGTGGATATCCAATTTTTTGTGTTGAAGGTACCTTGTTGTATGTGTGTTACCCAAACTCTTAGTTTCAAATTCTTTAATTCTATCTCTAAGTAGTGAGGGGTTGTGTTTATGTTTGTGTAACAAGTGGGTTTTCTTTCTCCCTATTGTTCTCTGACTAATAAGGAGGAAGAGTCTTTTTAGCCGTACAGTGGACTAACCGTGAATCTCCGACAGAATATGACTGCATTGATAAACAGCATCTTGCATAGTACAAAGATGGAGAAAAAGGAAAAGGTGCAGTTGTCATACCTGTGGGAGTATAATATATAGAAATGGGAGGACAAAAGGAGTGGCCATCCCAGCCCTGTTTTAGTCATTACTCAAGCATATGATCTTCAGCACTTTAAGTGACTGAGTTGATGAATTAAAAACAAATAGTAAAAAAAATTAAAAAAGATCTTAAACAGTTGGGACAGCATCCAACGCGCTTGTAGAGGTGGTGATAGGAAAGTGTATTCAAGAAATAGAAAATTTACTGAAAGGTTAAAGAAGTAGAGTTGTCATAGTCGGTGTTTAAATTGAGATCCAAAAAAAAATTCACATATAGTAGTATTCTTAAGAAAAAAGTTTAAGTTACAGTTTTTTTTTTTTTAAATATATCTTTAGTAGGACAACACATAATTAATTATATCAATTTTAAAAAATATAATGATGTTAAGAATCACATAGAAAAGGAAAAAATGGATCTAATGTTTGTCATTATTCGTGGTGTAGTTTTAAGTTCTCTGGTGCATTATAATATCTTAATCTGCAAGCATGGACAATTTCAGAATCTCGTTTAGTGTGAAAGTTTGGTCTATAAATTTTATACACAATATATGAAAGTATTAATCACACAATAATAAAATACTCCTAATACCAATAATAATAATAATAATAATACCTTAATATTCTCTATCAATTGACATAATTTAATGTTAATGTTCAAATTTCAAACTATTATTCTATTAATTGACACAAATAATCAAAATTACTTTACCAATACCCATCTCAGTTTTATTAAGTTAATCATGAAATCGATAAACCAAAATTAATTTTTCTTTTCTTATATCACATTTCGGTATGAATCCTCGCTGTAAAGTTCCCAAATATTCATCATTTGTATTTAATCTCTCAAAAAATATCTCTCATTATAATATTCTCTTTTCTATTTATTTATTTTTCTTCATTATTTCTATTTAGAGAATTTTCTGGGGCAGATGAACCAAATATAACATACAATGGTTTTTTCAATTATCCAATTGTGGTTTTTTGGCACCCTAAGTCATGTTATAAAGACGTTCCGTTTATATGAAAACCGTAAAACGCCTTTTAACTTTCGACTAAAACCTCCGGAAATCTCCTTTACTTAAATTCGTAGAACAATTTACGAGGTTTCAACATCAAATGTAATATGTCAAAGTACTTAAATTATAAAATTTTCTTGATGTCTGAAAATTACTATGTTATCCCTGCAGATATTTTCCAAAATCAAAACCACAAGCATCTGATGTTAGATTTAGAAAAGCTCAATTTGAAAACCGTAAAATTTATAGGTTAAATGAATCAAAACAAGTTTGACTCTTTTCATGATCGTGTTCACAAAACTAATGCTGAGCATTCAAATTTATTGCGGAGGCGACCTTCGAAATGTAATACAACGCGCTCGAAAACGGAAATGATTTACGTTATTATTTTTTTTCTTTTTCTCCGCGACGATTCAGAACTGCGTGCAAAATTAGATACTCATAACATTACTTTACTCATTTAATATTTCAGTTTAACGTAACCAAGGATCATTAATTATCTTAAAACACTAAAATATTCATTATCAGAAAAAGAACATGGAAATATTATAAAATTACACTAAAAACACACACTTATAATAAATTTATCACATATAAGTCTCAAAATTTTCTTTAACTTCAAATATCTTATAATATGAAAAATTATATTCTTAAAATTCTATCAAAATGCAAATCAAAATGAAACATTTTAAAATCAAAAACAAAATACACGTTTTAAACCAATGATTTTTACTTTCGTTTTACTTTTTATCGATTTATTTTTTATCATAGGTACTTAATTAAATCAATAATTTGAAAATACTTTCACCGAAACACATTTATAATAAATTTTTATCAGTATCTATTAATATTAAAATTTTTCACCCTTAACAATAATTCGTAAATTTTAGCTTACCAATTGAAGTGTTATTCACACTCTTTATCATTATCCTTATTAATTTTCACCATTACATATCTTCATAATTTTAACATTTGTAGCTCGGTTCTGAATTTATCTTGGTGAAGTTCTTGGCTTAGTTAGTCCCAGTACACAGTATCCCAATTGGAACACTATGAAAGAGCACTTTAAAGAATTTTTTTTTCTTTTTCGGAAGTTGTAGAACCTTTCCTTTAGGTAACATTTTAAGAAGGCACTATTGCGTTGAACTGCTGGAACAAAGTTGTATCGCGAACACATTTTTCTGTTATGCACACAATTTCGATGACCTAATACTTTCACTGATGATTTTTAAATGGTGGGGATTACGCACTTTTTACATGATGACACTCGCGAAGAATTTAAATGGTGATCACACGGAGCAATGGGGAACACAATCACTAAGAAGATTCACTCGAAGTTGAAGTCAGAAGCAAAAGCAGCTACACAACTTGTGAAAAAAAAAGACGCGCACAATCTTCGATGGCACACACATACTACGACGGAATGACGGGGAAAGAGGAGACCTCGACCTTGACACATAAAGCCCACAGCGTGAAATAACTTTTCTCCTGACCGAAGACCGCAAACAGCAACCGTAAAACTTATGGCCTGGAACTCCACTGTGAGATTTTCCAGCGCAGCAAAACTCGCACTTCTGTTACAAGTCTGTACATCCTACCGCCTCATTGTAACATACTGGACAACCCAAGGAGAGAATGGGCGTCCAGCACATCACAGGGGATGAAGAGTAGTCGTGGCTTGAAGAATAGATGACACTGCAAGTTACGGCATCACAAAACTTTATTAAGAGTAGGGTACGTCTGCCCAAGGCAGTTACATGATCCAAAAAGCGCACAGGTTTGTTGTTCAGGCGGTTTATATAAACTTTGACATGTGATCATGATAGTGATTAGGGATTTGCTGTTGTCGGTAAGTCACATGTGGTTTTATGTAATCTGCGCAGAGCCTATATGAAATGTTGGGGGACGCCGCGCAGGTTTGAAAAAGGAAGCCATTTAATGTTTTCTCTCGAGGTTATTAGAACTTACAATCAAAAGCGAAATTTAGCTCGTACGCCCAAGGGAATTTAGAATAATGTTAGATTTTAAAATGGTATGGGGTTTTTAATGTTATATATATATATATATATATATATATATATATATATATATATATATGAGGCGGTGAAAGGCAAAGTGGTGTAAGTCACATTTTCAACTTTTTCATTTGAGGGCAAAAATGTAATCTCCATGTTCAATTTAGAGTGGAATTGTAAATAGTTATTATTTGCAATATTATAATAATTGTTATGAATTATAATTTGTTCAATTTAAGGTGGAATGTTTTGTAGTTTTTGCAGTAAAACTCTTTTGACTTACACCACTTTGCCTTTCACCGCCTCATATATATATATATATACACTTAAAAGTATGTTTAGCTTATGTTACATATCTCCTATTGATTAACGAGTAATCATTTTATTCATGTGATCTCAATTTTTTTTTAAATTACGCTAAATAAATCTAATCTTTGTGCTTATTTATCTTTCGTTGCTGCCTATGACTGGTTATTTCTAGATGTTTGCTTATCAACGGTTTCCAATCAATCCAGAAATGCACATCAGCAACAAAAGTTTTGGCTATTTATATCATTCGCATAAAATGCAATGCCTTTATGCCTAACTATTAATAATGTTAAGAATTTGACCTTGTGATAGATATATGTCTCTCGAAACATGTGCTTCTGTATTGTACTTAAGTACAACCAAAGTTCCGTTACAATGGCCATGATAGGAATTCTTGACATGTGGTCGTTAATACTGGTAGAATGTTTCTCCTGAAAAGCCCTCATTCTCTGCACTAATATTTATTTATTAGATAAGATAATAACTTAAATATGTTATGCTCTTTGACGTGTAAGGAGTTCGCAACAATACTAAAAAAAGGGTAATATTTATAGACAATGTACACTTATGCTCTATTTTTATTAAATGAAAACGATTTTGTAAAACTGTCAGACAAGATAGAAATACCTGCTAGTTTACTGTTAATTTGATACTACCATATCTATTATGAGTTCTGAGTGAATGTATTTGCAGTGATATATGTTAGCATGCAAAACTTCTGTCAAATGTTCGTGTAGTTTGTGTATTTAAGACAAGCAAATATTTGATAGTTATAAAGGTATCCGACTGCCTTTGAAACATCGATTTCGACGAAAATTCCGAAATTGTTTTTGTTCCTTTTTAAAAAAAAAGAATGTGAATTTCTGTTTCTAAACATGCTTTTGTTTCTTTTTCTGTATGATCACTAGAAATGAAATGAGAACGATTTAAAGATCAACATAACTATCAATTTCAATACAAGTTGGAGCACTTAAATTGTGTTTGCTGAAGAACTTATTTTTCATTGAAAATGTAAACGACTATTCTGATAACTCAAAATCTAACCATGATACGTCTAGGAAATTTTTCAGGTGAGTTTTTCATAATACTAAGAATGTAATGAACTACAGTTTTGGTGATAGGTATATTATTTGTTGATTTAATGCTGCATTTATAAAATATCTGGTGAGAAATTACTGAAATTTTACATGTAACTCCATATAATGACCTGTATTTTTTTTAGATTTCAAGATATAGATTAGCAATTAGGTCATTACACTCAGGAGGTACTTACGTACATATGACAAAAAGAAATTAAATTTATAGGCATATTTTAAAGCAGGATTACATTCTTACACAACAATCCTCCGGAAAGCAAAATTTCAAATGTCCTGCGTCGCGAGTTATAATTTTAGCAGCGCGCCAAACCCAGTCTGTATCTCTTGGTCAAGCAGTAAACAGTTAAACAGAAAAGTACCAAAATGCGTCAATATTTTGACATATATATATATATATATATATATATATATATATATATATATGTGTGTGTGTGTGTGTAAGTAAGTAAGTAAATAAAATACCCATTACATCTCGTCCTTCAATTATTATCTGAAAGGGAAAACTAGCTAATATTTACATGGCTGGAGCTAGATTCAGCCTCAAAGGAATAAAATTTTGATGGAGTCAGGCCGAAAAGTTTATTAGAGCGACAAAAGTACATCCGTCCATTTCAGAAGACAGCCTGGAAGCTAATACCACCTTTCAACCTTACGCGCGAGAGGGCGAAAAGAACATGTGGCTATTATTTTGTAGGGTCGGCAGAATTTAGAGCTCGCGACGGGAACCCACACTTTTCTCCAGACGTATACACGTGTAGAAATGCAAAGGCATGCGATTCATGGGAAGTTCTGTTGCTAAGGTTTTGTAGCGATAAAGAAATGTTACTGGGGATTGGATTTAGGAAAGGGAATTTAAATGCTAGAATGGAGGGCACAATATTTAATATATAAAATATATATATATATATATATATATATATATATATATATATATATATATATATATATATATATATATACACTCATGGACAAAAAAATTAGCGCACCAAGAAGGAGTCGTCAAAATGAAACGAAATTTTACATACGTAATGACTACTTTGATATAAGTAAATGATAAGAAAATCAAAGAAAAAGGATAATTTATTTCAGAGAAAAAGGCAAAAGAACAGAGGAGTTAATACTCCGTTCGACCCCTCTAGCGCGAATGCACGATGCTATACGATCGGACATTGAGTCATACAAGTTCTGTATGAAGTCTTGAGACATTTCGTTCCATATTTGCTGTAACCTTGCCTCTAGTTCGTTCAAACTTGTGGGATGCCCAACTCGTCGTCCCAAATGATCCCAGATATGCTCGATTGGAGACAAATCTGGGGATCGGGCAGGCCAAGGAAGGGTAGTAACAGTGCGGAGACAGTCTTGTGACACCCTTGCCGTATGAGGCCGAGCATTGTCTTGTTGAAAAATGGTTCCTGGGAGCCGTTGCATGAGTGGCAACACATGTGGTTGCAGGATTTCATGAACATACCGCTGGGCTGTCATGGTGCCACGGAACAATACTAGGGGTGACCGTGTATTGTAGGCAATGGCACCCCATACCATCACAAAAGCTGTGGGAGCGATGTGTCGCTGTACAGCAAAGGCAGGATTCAAGCGTTCACCACGGGCTCTCCACACACGAACACGATTGTCATCACTGCCGAGATTGAATCTGGATTCGTCGCTAAAGACGACCTGGTTCCATTCCGCTGCAGTACAGTTTCCTCGTGCGCGGCAAAACTCCAAACGGAGGCGTCGATGGGTGGGCGTCAAGGGCAGCACACGTAATGGGCGCCGCGATACCAACTGTCCTTCAGCCAGGCGCCTTCGTATGGTTCGAGAAGACACAGTTCGAGAAGACCACCCAGCTTCCATCATCCCGACGATTCTTCCCCTCTCAAACTGCGACAACTGCTTATATTGTCTTCGAACACGGCGTAATGGCATGTCTATCTCAGCTCTTCCTTTGCTCTTCCTTTGCACACTCAAACAAGCTTTGGTTACCTGTTTTATACTCCACAGAGTACGATGTTCAACGCCCTCTACCGGCTATACGTAATGCGCAATCACGCTGCATTTCTAATCATTTGCATATCTCCCCGACATGTACCTTCATTGCAAGTTTCGTTACGATCCCGCAATTATTTCTTGGTGCGCTAATTTTTTTGTCCATGAGTGTATATATATATATATATATATATATATATATATATATATATATATATATATATATATACATAAAAAAGAGGTAAGCAACGATAAGTAAACCTACGTTAATAACCCGTGATAATTTCGTTAGAAGAGACTACCAGAAATTTTTTTAGAGCTGGATCAGTTTTTGTAAAAATGTGCTAAATTTCGGTCAAAACTCAATTTTGTAAAAAAGTGCTTAGTTATCGCCTATTTTTACATCATTTTCGTATTCTGGTGTTATATTCCTTTGAAAAATAAGACAGAAATTTTCGAAAGTACAATTTTTGAAAATGAGTGCTCTGAACGTAGTCGGACACCTTAAGTAGAACGATTTGCGAAAGATCCTGCACGAAATCTAAGCAGAGATAAAGCCATACATCTATTCATATACACACAAGTATTTTCGTCTTACTATAAAGGTATGATAGTTGAAAGTAATAACTATAATTTTTTTATAAAAGAAAGATATTTTACCGATGAATTTGTAAGATAAAATTATTTAAGGGGGTCCAGGACACAAAATTCTTGAAATTTTAGAAAAAAAATTATTGCATTAAATAATTTTGTGTTCTTTTTCGCTTAATGACGTTTAAAACATGTTTCTATCTTAATTAGAACAGGAGATATTAATTTATTGGCAACATTCTAATAGTAGCTATTCTGTGTTTAAAATTGTAATTGCGTTTTTCTGCATGATGGTTTTTTTTCACCATTTCTTATCTTTAAATTGTTATAAGTAAAGAACCGTTAAAGATAAATGATTCAAACTTGGAACGTGTCTTTTTCAATTATTTTACTTTAATTTTATGTCAGAAAATTTGAAAAAAGCATTTGCTTTTGAAAATATGATTTTTTAAAGTAAGTTACATCATTTTTTTTAAAATTTTTACCCTAAATATTTTTAATTTTTTAAATTAATATTTTAAAAAACGCTTGTAAAAAATTAAAACTTATATATTTCTGTTTAGTTAAATGAAAAAACTTTTAAATTCGACAAATAATATTTCGAGTTATAACGATATTAAATTACCCCACTTTTATAAAAATTTTAAATTTTTTGAAAACTTTATGAGAAGTTTTATAATGGGGTTTTATTTACAAATTATGCAGTTAACCATCACAAAAAAATTCAAAATTTTAACTCAATAAGTGAAAAAAATTTAAATGTGTCCCGGACTCCCTTAACCCTTTGAGGGGCGCCGTTTGTACAGTGAAAACACCTAAATGTAGTCTTTTTTCACTTGCATTCATTGTATTCCAGTTAAATGAGTAGAAAAATTGTTATTAATGCCATCTGTTATCAGTTTAAATAAGTAAAAACATTTTGCAACCTTTAATTAGGAAAATTTTCAAGATTCTTTAGGTTAAAAAAAAAATCTGGAAAAAATCTGCACCTTGCAAACGGTGGAAGTTGTTGCCCCTGAAAGAATTAAACATAAGATACTATACATTGTGATAATGTTTTGCCTATTATAATGCAGACCTTTCTGTGTTCTATCTTTAAATCAAGATTTTATTTTGACAGTGTCAATTTTACAAATTGATATAGTTTTTATTCGGTCAATGTATTTTTCTTTCATCCAGTATAACCTATAATATTAAGAGTTCTGCAACATTTTATAAAAAAAAGCCACCCATTCTCCCTTTAAACATTTAACGGATAGTTCGCGAATTTTGGTAATTAGATATGAGTCGACTGTGAATCTGAACAATGCAAATACTAATGTATACAAATTGGCATGATTTATACATAAATTTTACCAAAAAATAATTAACAGAAATTTCATTAGCATTTTCTAAATTCTTATAAAATATACTATTTCACAGTAATACGCATTATTTAGTTACCAGATATACAGATAATTTTGTAAGAGGGGTATATTAACGTAAATGAATTTTCTTGCATTAAATAGAGATTTGCGCATACAGATGTGAAAATGCATCATGCAGCTGATGGGTGTATGAAAGTTCTCCAGCTACGAGCATATTAAACTGTCAAGACCATATGCAGGTAACAATATCCGTAATTTCTCTCAAAGCACGGAGGACAGGCTATGAGCTAAATTAAGTACTGCAACCGTCCTTCGCAGAGTATTTATGAATACCAGAAATTAATTTCAACAAGTCATATATTTAGACTAAATAATTTTTCTTTGCACCTCGAAATAAATTACAACTTTAAGTACTTAGGAAATTATGTCACAGCTTATTTGAATAAATTTCGATATTTCTTTTTCATAACATATTTACAAAGAAATAAGTTTGGAAAATTTGTTTTTTATGATTTTTTACTTAATCCAATATACTGAGACGCTACCTGGGAATATTAAATGTAGAATATTAAATATTAAATATTCATTCATCAGTTTATGAGTTAATGTCATCTAGTTCCAGAATAAATCTATTTTTAAGAAACACTTTATATATATATATATACACTGCTGGCCACTGTAAATGCAACACCCTGAAGGAAACATGCAAATAACATGAAATTTACAACATGCATTAGCGGAGGTGAGATATGCAAATGATTAGAATTTCAGCGCAGACTCACATCACGCGCGCCTGTGGCGCCAGTTCAAAGCGCTATTTAAGGCTTGGAGATTTCGACGATTTCAAGTTCGGCAATTGTGTTTTTCTTGTGGTTTTTTTAAAAAAATGATCAATTATGCCTCGTGGAAAACAGCGATCATCTTTTGATCAAGTATCCGAGTTCGACAGAGGAAGGATAGTGGCCTACCGAGATTGTGGATTATCTTTCAGGGAAATCGGTAGTCGTGTTGGACGAAACCAAACAACTGTAATGCGGATATGTGATCGTTGGATGCAGGAGGGTACGACGGACCGGCATGTTCGATCGCATCCACCTCAGCGCACCACCTCACGTGATGACAGGCAAATTGTGCGCATGGCAGTGACGGATCGCTCAGTCACATCACGAACCATAGCACAGCACATGCAGTCTGTAACGCATCATCCAGTGTCTGCGCGTACCATTCGACGCCGTTTACAGCAGAGTGGTCTGTCCGCAAGACGTCCATTGCTTTGTCTACCCTTGACGCAGAACCACAGACGTCTCCGCCGCCAATGGTGCGATGACAGAAGGATGTGGACGGCAGAATGGAATGAAATTGTCTTTACTGACGAGTTACGCTTGTGTCTGCAACACCATGATGGTCGCATTCGAGTCTGGAGACACCGTGAAGAGAGGATGCTGAACAGCTGCGTTATGCACCGAAACACTGGTCCTGCACCGGGTATTATGGTATGGGGCGGTATTGGATATCACTCTCGCACACCTCTAGTACGCATTGCCGGTACTTTAAACAGCCAGCGCTACATCTCCGAGGTGTTGGAGCCAGTTGTCCTTCCTTACCTTCAGGGCTTGCCCACAGCCATATTTCAACAGGATAATGCGCGACCACACGTGGCACGCATTGTCCAACGGTTCTTCGTCAATCGCCAGATTGAATTGGTTCCCTGGCCGCCTCGCTCTCCGGATCTTTCGCCGATAGAAAACATGTGGTCCATGGTTGCTCTACGATTGACCCAGATTCCATCCCCAGCTGCCACAGCAGATCAACTTTGGCAACGTGTGGAAGCTGCTTGGTCTGCTGTACCGCAAGAACTCATCCAAAGTCTCTTTGAATCAATGCCGAGGCGTGTGGCAGCGGTGATCTCCAACAATGGCGGCTACTCTGGCTACTGATTTTGGCAGGAACCACACTTCACAGAAGTCTATAAATTTAATCATTTGATACTTGGTCAACATGTTATCTACAAAATAAATTTTGTTGTGATATCTCTTGTCTTTCTTGGTGTTGCAATTTGGGTGGCCAGCAGTGTATATATATATATATATATATATTTATATATATATATGCAGAAGGTCGTTCGCACTTTATAGAAACGAATTTGAAATTTGTTTTTGGCGTTTGCAGTTTGAGATAAAAATTTGGCAACTTCAGAATAATCGTCTGCTATTATTTTGCTGTGATTGTAATGAAAAATAAAAGATTTATTTTTAAAATGTTTCTTAAAATTGATAGATAGCTCAAAGGTTACGTAACTGCACTTTCCGGGGAGAAATATTCGTATCAACAAATTATAAAGTGGTGTAAAAATTGCGGTTATGGCATTTCAAAAATAGATATTTATAATACATTAAATTTGAAAGGGAAAAAAGTCTAACTGAAAGTAAAAATAAAAACATGACCATTAAACCTCATCCTAAGACTGTTCGAACGCAGGTAAATATCAAGAAAGTAAAGTCTCTGGTCCTAAAAGAAAATCCGCCGACTCAAAGATCCATTGCATTGAAACTAGGAATGTGTTCTGGCATTGTAAGTAAAATCATTCATAAAGATTTGAAGTTAAAAAAGATGTTTAAACCTAAAGTTCATCTGCTTTTGCCAAAGCATATTGCTGAAAGAAAAACAAATTGTAGAAAATTATATGAAATCACATAGCTGCTGGAAAATGAAAATTTGTGGTAACACTCGATGTGGCATGGGTGTATTTAAGTGACTGTAATTAAAAAAGATCAATTTTCTATTGTTCAACTGACGGTAATGACCGTACGAAATGGCTACGTCAGTGACACAGAAAAGTTCTCAGTGTACAGAGAAGTTCATGATAATAGCAGGATTTTGTTACAACTGCAAATTAAAAATAAAAAGAGTCTCAAGTAAAGCCAAAATTATTTCACTCTACTATCAGCATAATAGTATTTTAGAACCAATTTTTGAAGAAGAATTTCCAGAGTTATATGGAAAGGACATTGATAAAGTTGAGCTTCATATGGACTAAGCCTCTAGTCTCACGTCTAAATCAACTGCCGCTTATTTAGCAAAAAAAGAATCAGAAACAGGAACAAAATGTATTCCATTTAATGAAATACCTGTAAAACTACCTGACTCTTCTCCAATGGACTTTTTCGATTTCGTTTTTTAATACGAGCCTTAGGAAAACTTCATCCAAGACCTCTGAACGGACTTTGGAAAACGGTGCAAGAGGAATGAGGTAAAACTGACATGACAGTACTAAGCAAAAATTTACTTTCATGGAAAATTCGAGCTAGAGCTATTGTCAAGAACCATGACTATCAGATAGAACCAAATCACCGCATAAAATATGGTATTTATGCATAAAACTTAACTATCATAATAGTTTCCATAAAGTGCGAATGACCTTCTGTATGTATAATGTGCCCGGTTTAAAGGGCTTAAGTAAAAAAAGTGATTTTTAGATATTTGTTAGTATTGATATAAAAAAAACTTTTTACTTGTATAAAAGGCTTAAGTCTATCAATTTTGTATACAAAAGTACATTTCTTTGTACAAAAGACTCAAGTCGAAATTATTGTTCTACGATTTGTATAAATGCCAATAACTAAATCACTGGTATATTTAAAACACTGCTTTTGACTTAAGTCCTTTATATCGGGCACCATAGATATATAATTGATTGATGTTCGTACCAATTATTCATTTTTAATTTTGATTCCTTCTGAACTGCTGAACTTTATTTTCCCACTATTGAATGAAATAATGCTGGGAACATGTTATTAGTTACTGTTTGGCAAACAATAAATCATCAAACTCGATTAAAATTTCGATTAAACAAGTTCATTAGTCTGAATATTTCGTTCATCATATTTAGAGCTGAGCATTTTCCATTACTAGTTTTCATCGAGTTAACATTTTATCGCTAAAGGAGGTGGACCCCAGCATATTGACAATAATACAAATTTGGTTGCGGCAAATACAAAAATTCGGGAATTGTCAAAACATTGAAAAGTATAGTGAAAAGAATGCAGAGAAAATTCAAATCTCCCCAAACGCACCCTGGTTAGGAATCTATTGGAAGGACTTTGGGGATTCCTGAAATCAATAATGGAAAGACGTTAGGAAAAGTTTTCACACTGTATGAGGAATAAAATACTATATACTGCTGCATAAGAACCATTGCCAATTCAAAACCTCTTACATATATAACTCCGAAGATCTTGTTGCTTTAAATCCTGAAATATTTCAGAAGTACACTATCTGGCCAAAAGTATCCGGGCACCTCCCTAAAGAAGTGGATCTGGCAGGTGACGTAATTTGATGCGTAACCGAAAGCTAATAAAAGTTTCGGTAGTAGGTTGTCAGGTCATATTTATGCGTTTGTAACACACTGAGTAAGTCCAAGGAGCTTAGTGACTTTGATCGTGGCATTATAGTGAAATGCCACCATTGTGGGAAATCAGTTCGTGAAATTTCGGACATTCTACAGAAACCAAAATTCACTGTGAGTGATGTAATTGTGAAGTAGAAACGTCGAGGCAGTGAAACTGCAGAATAACGAAGTGGCAGGTCCAAAAAAAAAATTAGTGAACGCAGCCGTAGAACTCTGAAAAGGGTGGTGAAACAAAATCGCAAGTCCTCGCTGAGTGAAATCACTCCGGAGTTCCAAAGTTCATCAGGCGTTAATGCTAGCAGCATGATTGTTCGTCGAGAGTTAAAAAACCTGGGATTCCATGGTCTTTGAGCCGCTCACAAGCCGAACATCACTCCCCAGAATGCGAAGCGTCGATTACAATGGTGCAAATCTCACCGTCCTTGGACTGTGGACATGTGGAAAAATATTCTTTGGAGTGATGAATCTCGCTTTACAATATGGCAGTTGGATGGACGCGTCTGGTTTTGGTGGATACCCGGCGAGCGCTTCTTACGTAACTGCATTTTTGCCCACTGTTAAGTTTGGTGGTTGCAGCATCATAATGTGGCGGTGTATTTCATGGTTTGGCATGGATTCCTTAGTTCCTGTGGTTGGGAACATGAACTCTGAGATGTATGGGGACATTCTGGACAATGCTGCTTTCCCAACTCTATGGCAATATTTCGGGGAAGGCCCCTTTCTCTTCCAGCAGGATAAGTGCTCCATTCACACATCGAGACTTGCTCAGGCAGGGTTTGACGAAATGGGTGTTCAAAAATTGGACTGGCTTTCTCAAAGCCCCAATCTAGATCCCTTTGAACACCTTTGGGACGAATTAGAACGCAGATTACGTAACCAGCCAAATCGACCATCCTCACTGCCAGCACTCACTTCAGCTGTGATGGACGCCTGAAGTCAATTCCTATGAGCACCTATAAAAAACTGATGGAAAGTCTCCCAAGACGTGTGCAGGCTGTCATCGATGCAAAACGAGGACCAACATCATATTAATATATGCCTCAGGACTCTCTGAGTCCGTACCACTTGGCGTCCGGATACTTTTGGCCAGATAGTGTATAACGGGAAACAGGAGTGACAGATTTAGATAACATTGACAAAATGTCAAAGAATATTATCTTTGCCTACAGACAAAAAAAAATTAGAGATAATCATCGACGCTTATTTCGTCATAAATACTAGGGCAAAAAATTTCCAAGAAACAGAAAGACTCTTTTTAAAATCAAAGACAGCGATTTAGGTCTTGATAAGTTACGAAAATCTGAAACGCACTAATTGGCCATTAACCAAAGTAATTAAACTCTGTCCGTGTAAAAACCAGTAATTTGAAGGGGACAGAATGAAAACAGATAAAGGAAAATTATTACAACAACATGAGTGCCCGGGTCTTTTGGAAATTACGACTAATCTCATTCGAAAAATGAGGGATTATCCAGAATGAATTAGGTATGGTTGAACTGTAATAACTGAACAAAAACAAACTGTGAGGTCAGGACCCGAAATTTGGTATTGCAGACGTTTTCCATGCTCGGTGCGGGAATCTCCGTAATTTAGAGCGGACGTCCAGAACTCTGAAATATCACTGCTAACTACTTCCCCCACATTATGATATAATAGAAAAACAATTACACTGTACAACAAATTTCAACTTTTTTTTCTGTCCTTTAGATGAAACTGTGTAATTCAGTATAAACAGAAGGTGCTTGATTCATATATCAAAACCAAAATGGTCCATCACGTACCGTTTTGGTAGGAGACCCACTTCTCATATCTATACAAAATGGTTACAGAGAAATGTAACAGAGGCTTTATTATAGAAAATACAAACACTAAAATGATTTTTTTTGCCGTTTCCTGTAGTAGACATATGTTGGTGTGTTCCGGATAACAGACCAGCAATATTCAGCTAGCATATTTCCATTCCATCGTCCTCTGAAACGCTTTTCAAACATATAGATGTGCTGGTGAAACCTTTCCCCATTCTCATCACTAATTGCCCCAAGGTTTTCAGGAAAGAAGTCCAGATGTGAGTCCAAAAAGTGTAGTTTTAAAGACATATTGCAACCTATAACAGGAAAGCATGTCACCATGTCACCAACAAGATGTTCATAGTTTTCAGCTTTCTCATTTCCAAGGAAACGTGAGCACACTGATTTGAATGCCAACCAGGCTTCTTTTTCTGCTTGTGACAGTTTATTTTCAAACTCTTCATCATGAAAGACTGCTTTAATTTGTGGGCCAATAAAAACCCCTTCTTTTACATTTGCCTCACTTAAATTTTTGAATTTGTTCCTGAGATGCAAGAAAGCCACTCCTTCTCTGCCCAGAGCTTTTACAAATATTTTCATCAAACCGAGTTTAATGTGCAATAGGGGAAGAAAGACACATTGCGAATTCACAAATGGTTCATGTGATATGTTTTTGGTGCCAGGAATGAAGTTATTTCTTGGAGGCCACTGTTTACGGATGTAGTGATTTTTTCTGTCACGGCTGTCCCATTCACAGAGAAAGCAGAAGAATTTAGTGTATCCCTGTTATATGCCTGTTAATATCCCAATGACTTTTAAATATCCCCAAATGTACCATTTGAATATAGTGTACTCAATTAACTTCAGTATAGCCCTCATAACTTCGTAAATTTCCTTTGTATTTGTAGAATATGCTATAGGAACAAACGGACAAACATTGCCTATAACATTGCCTATAATAAACATTGGAGGAGCACTGATTTGAGACTACGTTTGGACGAGTCAATAAACGGGCGCCACTTTGCTGGATTATGTTCATGTCCCAATGCCTGAAATAGGTCATTCACATCACAGCAATATACGATGTCTTCTTTCTCCACAAAATTGTCTACAAAATGTCTTTGTCGTCTTCTAAAAAAACTTATTTTGTGTAGCGGCGATTGCCTCTACAGTATAAATTTCCATTGATAAAATGTGGAATTTTGGGAAAATGGTGCGTAGTAAACAAAAAATAATTTCAGATTCGTTATTTTCAGCCAAAAATACAAGAAACACACATTTTCATCTAATGGACATTTTTCATGTTGTACAGTGTATCAACCGCTAACCAGAAGTAGCAGTACAACGGGTGAAGTATCCTAAAAGGATAAATGCAATTAAATTATTTCCTTTATTGTAAATATTATAAATACATGCTGTAGTTCAATAGTCAGATTTATAAATGTATGTTCTTATCCTAGCTGATTCTCGCTGCGCCCGTTGTTATTTAAATGAAACTCTTAAATCATTCAGCTATTTGATTTTCCTATGCGCTTTCGAGATAAACTACTAAACTACTAAACTACTAAACTACTATATTCATAAAAGGTACAGAGCATTTTCATTAAAGATTACAGTTAATCAGAGTAGTTCAATGAGAAACATTACTGGTTAAATCTGTAATAAAGTAACCAAAGGATTTCTTGTTGTACAGTATATGTCCCCCACATATAAATGACTGCCACATTGAAAGAAAAATGTATTTCTACATGTAAAAATGATATTTTTAATCACAAATTAAACACATTTTGTTTTCAATAAATTTATCTTGCTAAGTATTCAGGAACTTTGTAGAAATATTTTGTAGATTCTGGTAGAACCGAAAACTACATTTAATAAGATTCACAGGAAATAATTGCTACTGTTGAATTCCGTTTTCTGACTTTGCATTTTAAATTCACGAACATCCATTCAGTGCAATTTCTTTATACGAATAGTGTACAGCTTGCATACGTAATAATGTAGTATTACGCAATTAAATGTATCCATACGTTCCTAGTATTAACGTTATTTGCTTTATTCTATATTTAAATAGGAGAAGATAATTCCCTTCGCTCTCAAGTAAAGGAACTACCTGTGTGTGTAAGTGCAGTATATACGAACCGACCAGTGGCTAAGTGCTTAAGGCATCACACCTCGCTTTGAGCCTTCCACGCAGAAAGCGTGGGTTCGAATCTCGCATTAGACATGTTTGTAAGGCCTAATGCGGGATTAGGCATTCCAACCATGGGATATTAGTCAGTCTTCCGCTTGCAAAAAGAAGAATCCCCATCTCGAAATTGGAGCTGCAATCTACCGTCCATCCCCGGTGTCCTTGTTTGTAAATAAAAATTAATTTGTATGTGTGTTTTTATGTTTCTATTTTCTGTCTTATCTTCATACGTACACCGGACTGGAGTCTCAGACACTTGAGCCCAGGGACCTTAGCAACAACAGAATACTACATACTATATCGCGAAATACGTCACAGAAATCTGTTTGGTCAGCGTTCAACAAAAAGTAATATTTTACATTGATTTTCGTATGATCTACTTATGCAATCCCTCTTCAATATTCTACATAGGAAAATATCACAAAGAAATAAAACTGAAAATAAATAGGAAAATACATGCGCTCTATATAAAGCCACAACATATTACAGAATAATGACAAAATCCAGCGAGGCGAACTCTGATTTCTCCTCTCCTATTTATACTTCTTATATTATATTTCCTCCAACAAGTTAATACCATCTTATTCCCTGTATATTAATAGAATAAATAGCCTAGGAATAATGAAAGAAACTATAGCTTATTCTCTTTTCGGTGACCTCATACTGATATCCTTTCATTTTCTCGGTATATCAATAATTCTAGGAAACAAGGAATTTTACTCAAACTTTTAAATTCAAATTACTGATTTATATGACATTTTGCCATGAGTTTCCTAGAACTGCTTATCTGTATATATATAAAACAGTTCAGTAATTGACTGACTAACTGACATATAATGCACAGACCAAACCGCTGGACATAAAGGGTTGAAATTTTGCATGGTGATTCTTCTTGTGTACGGATGCACTTAAAGAGAGTTTTGAAAAATTCTTCTTAGATTTTTTTAAATTAAATTTTTAAGCTGTTTTTGTAAAGTTCTTTAAAGTTTGCATTTAAAATAATAATTCCAGGATTATAAAATTTACATCACGAGAAATATCATAAAAATACCTTTAAAATGAAATCTTTTTCGAATCTTTACCTCCATTTTTTGATTTTTGGTGAATTTTCAAAGATTAAGTTTTAAAATTTAATTTTTTAATTGCTGATCACGTGGTTTCTTTTCTTTTAGTTTTTCGTCATGTGCATAACAGCGAAATAGACAAAACAAATTTCTTTCTAATGCGGCAGACGATTGGACATTATCCAAAAAAATATTAACATACAGCAAAAGAAATGTTCTTCAAACTGTACTATATTTACTGTACTATATTCTTTAGTATGTTCTATTAGATTTAATTTGAATATTCTCTTCTACATTATTTTGTCTATAAAAATATCCGTTACGATTTTTTTATAAATATATTTTTTCGTTTTTTTACATCAATTGCATACATTGGTCGTTGTATTTATTATAAATATATATATATGGCAGGCGTGTGGTTTGCCTGCTCTCATCTTTTCTTGAAATCATCCTCCTTAAAATATTAGTGTCGAGTGGAAGGTAGTCTAAATCCAGTAAGTAAACATAGTTCCAACGAAATCAAGTTTATTTTACTATCTTCTAGCAACCACTGATCCAAGTAGCGCATCCATCTTTTGCCATTTTCTTTTTGGAGACGTGATGGACACACGTCCGTCGTCATTGAATTTATCCCGCGCTCTGCTTAAACGTTTTGTTAAAACTTAGGCGCAAAACTTTCGCGCATGCCCTGTGAAATATTCTATAATCATATCCATCTCTGAAATTTCGTAACAGCTTCGTTCAAGCTATCCACCCTTAGAGCCCGTGCTTGCTCCAAAAATAGACAGCTCGCCCGACCACAGACGCAAATCAAGGTTATCTAATGAAACGGGGAAATTCCCTCCTATTTCGCGCGAAGCGCATGCTGAAATCTGAAAGCAGTGACATTTAATGCCACGAAATAAATTATCCCGAAGCCCCCCCTTTAAATTTTAACTTAATTATTTCTTTCCCAACTAATTGCTTGACATATATATATACATATTTTTGGCATTAAATGCATGCATTGACCATTGTATTTAATTTGAATGTACTCCGTAGAGAAGTACGGGTTTTCAGCTGGTATAGTCATAATTTTTGCGGCGTTGCTCAAAATGCTAATATGTCCACACGATGACATTCCTTATCGACACCATCGTATAAGGTAAAAACAACGAGGACTTGCTCACTTAAAACTTTATTGTGAAAGCACTGTGTTCAGATGCAATTTTCTTTCTAATGAGGAGACACTTGTCGTGAGCAGGGCTTAAAGTGGATATGAACCAAAATAAAAAGTTCCGATCGAATTGGTTCAAGTCGAATTTTTCATTTATTTATCCAAATGAAACCATTATTTTCGGATGGATTTCATTTTGCTCCAAACGATTTTTACTGTCCCGGATATTTATCCGACCCAGAGCAATTCATTTGTTCGGAGTAAAGATTTGTTCCGAACAAAAAATATCTCTCCCAAACGATTTTGCTCCATTTCCTCTTTATTGAATTTTGATACATTATTAAGCTATTCCGATGTGGCTAAAATTTAAAATTTTGGAATTTTCAAGATAATTCTATACAGAATATTGTTTAAAGCATCCCAGGTCTCAGGGTAACCTAATAAACTTTATCATTTGTTTGCATTTGTAGATATATAGATCGATACTTATGTAGATAAAATTGATTTTGATAGATATATAGATCTATGCTTAGGTATACATCTATATCTATCGTCCCACGCGATAACGTTTGAATAGATTGAGCTAGAGAGATCAATCAACATGGGCACAAAAATGGTTCTTGTCTAGAAGAAGGATGAGTTCACGGGTCACTAAAATGTGGCCATGGGAAAATGGTGAAATTTCACTGCAAAAATTTCAAAGAGTTCTCAAGATTGAGGTTTTTTTCACAAATGTCTCGAGTCGAGTATCTGTTTTGTGTATTTTTTTATTCTGAATCTAACGGAGCTAAAATTAAGTCGACAGATTCAACCGGTTTGTACAATTTGTTCAGAGTTAGAAGGATTCTTTTCACAACAGTGTTTTTTCAAAACTATTTTTAAGTTGAAATGGAAATAACGTAATTTCATGTATAGAAGGTAAACATATAATTTCATGTATACAAGACATTGATTTCTTTTGAAGAAAATACTATAAATTTCTTCAGGGCACGGTATTTATTTTTAATTTTGAATACAAAAAGAAAAGATCATTGTATTCCGTTATCATCCTGTCTTTTTTTCCTGATTCTGGGAAACTGGTTAGTACAAGTTAAAAGAAACACCTTAGATAACGTAAATAAAGTGACGAGCCCCTTAAATCACATTTTAGAATGATGAAACAGATTTCTGAAAAAAAATTTAATCGAGTAAAATTTCAAGGAGCTAAATTTTTTTGCTTCATGCCGGATAAATTCCGAAGGATAAAAAAAAATCGATCCTTTGGATCCCATCCCTATAGGAACTTTATCCGAGAGAGCAGTTTATTTTTACCATGCTTTTATTAACTTGCTTTCTTGTTTGTGTGTTTGTGTGTTTGTGTGTGGGTTTATCAAGTACAAATCTTGCAATTGATTTTTAACTATCTTCCCGACTAGATAGACATTTGAAATTTTAGGATAGCTCAGAACACGATGACAATGCATTTCTTTAATACTTTTAGCCATCTTTAAGCAGCATTAAATTCATTTTCAGTTATTTTCAGTAAATTTTGTTTTATAGACTGCTGCAGCCATCTATTGGCCGGAACGGGAACGAAAAGTTATATGCAAGTTAACTTCCAATTAACTTCATTTTCTTTCAAGTTGATGGGATAATTCATCAAAAAAATTGTAAAAGTATTTATTAATGCATAGAATTGTCAAGTTCATATGATTCAACAGAAATTTTAAAAACATGGTATATAAAAAGTTCTTTTTATCTTGCAATTATTTAGTTCCGGTTCGGATAGAAATCGTTTGACCCATAATATTCCTATTTGAGTTGATGCAAAAAGGATTCGTTCTTCGGGTAGATATCCTCAAGCCCTGGTCGTGACACTTTCACCTTTTGTTATTCACAGTGAAGTCTAGCTGGCTACTTTATTATGGGAGCACTATTTAGGTCAGCCCTATGAGGGGACAACAACGGTAATTACCAAGCCTTATTCGAGATTTGAACCCAAACCACGAGAAGCTCACGACGCTAACCACTATACCTCGTGGAAGGCCCAGAAGCAATTTTAAGGGGAACATTCCAAAAATAAGTGAAAAACAAGGTTCCTCATTAAACGACAAAAAGTAGTTACATTTATTTTGAACTAGCTGAAAACCCGCACTTCGATACGGAGTACATTCAAATTAAATACAACGGACAATGTATGCAATTAATGCCAAAAATATGTTTAAATATATTAATAATAAATACAACGATCAATGTATGCAATTGATGTAAAAAAAATCGTAACAGATATTTTTATAGACAAAATATTGTAGAAGAAAAATATTCAAATTAAATCTATTGGAACATACTAAAGAATATAGTACAGTTAATATAGTACAGTTTGAGGAACATACCTGTTACTGCATTTTAATTTTTTTTTTATAATGTGCAATCGTCTGCCGCATTAGCAAGAAAAAAAATATTTTTATGTCTATTTCGTTGCTATGAACGTGACGATAAATTAATTTAAAGTTCCTGAAAAAGAAACCACGTGATCAGCATTTAATAAATTAAATTCTAAAAATTAATCTTTAAAAATTCATCAAAAATCAGAAAATGGAGGTAAAGATTCGAAAAGGATTTCATTTTAAAGGAATTTTTATGATATTTCTTGTGTTATAAATTTTATAACTCTCAAATTATTATTTTAAATGCAAACTTAAAAAAAGTTACTAAAATAGCTTAATTTAATTTAAAAAATCTAAGCAGAATTTTTCAAAAATCTTTCTTAGTGCACCCCTACACTATAAGAAGAATCGCCATGTAAAATTTCAACCCTTTAGGTCCAGCGGTTTGGTCTGTGCGTTGTATGTCAGTCAGTCAGTGAGTCAGTCAGTTACGGAACTGTTTTATATATATAGATTGTGATTAGTTTTAGAACTCCAACAAATAAAAATATCTTTACTATAAATGAGAAATATATTTCAATTTAGATTAGACCCGAAAATATTTTTAGGGATGCACGTAAATGTAATTAAATAGAAAATAGGACTAACATTGTTTTTTCATCAATAGAGTTAGTAATATAATCAAAATAATCATTAGCGTTATCGTTAACTATACAGATAAACTAAAAGGGGTATAAGTTTTAAATATAGTTAATATATGATATAAGTAAGGATACGTAAATTTCGCATAAAGAATATCGAAATTTTGCAACAACAGAAAACACAATATATAAAATTTCGTATTTATTCGTAAAAAAGTTTAAATTAAAAAATTTCGCATTTATTAAAAGAAATTACAATTTTACTTACTTGGGTGGAGGTAAGTATCAAAACTATTAGTTAAAAGCTAGTATTGCGAAAGTCTCCACATTCTGTTCCTTAAATCTTTGCCTTCTGTCATTAATTGCTATGTTGTACAAACTAAAATATCGCAACGTTTACGGGACTATGGAGGCTTTGTATAGCTTTGTATAGACTTTGCAAAGTTTTAAGGTAGCAGCATTTCGTTGCAAGTAAAATCTGCATAACATCAACAGGAGTCTCTTGGTTGACTACTGTAAGTAGCTCAAATACCCTTGAGTTTTGGTGCTCAAGAGACGTTCTTAAATCCACTAAATTGTTCCACAAAACTTGATGGTTTAATTTTACAGTTAGAATTTTAGGTTCGACTCTGGTAAAGACAAACTGTCCGGGTGAAATTCGGAGCAAATCCGAAGGAGAGTGAGATTTCTCAGTCAAAGACCGCGGAGGGTCTTACTTAAACAATTATGTTCAAAAATTATTCCTATTACTACCCAATTTCCCTTAAGGCGACAATGGACCGTGAAAAACTATTTTTTTATTTATTAACCAATTGCTATGAAAGTTTGTATACTCATACAGTGTTATTTAGAGATGGAAATTCTAAATTTAAAAAAAATCAGGATGTAATTAATTAAGATATTTATTAAAATCAGTTTGTTAATTACTCTATTTAAAAAGGCTCCATGCGCATTAATTTTTGTCTCAGATATCTAATTTTCTCTCTTAAGCTAGCTTTATATAGTTATAATTAAAGTTAGTAGAAATATTTGATTTACAGTCATATTTATAAAAACTAGAAAAGAAATCGATAAAAATAGATCATTTTATGCAAAATATTATCAAAAAAAAATTTTTATTGTAAACATTTTAAGTTGTTTTAAAATAGTATAATGAATTGATTACTAAGTTTTATTCTATCATATATAAATAATCATTTTATGAAATTTTATGAAAATTTAAGAAAAATTATGACGCATGGAACATTTTGAACTTACCGAAACGGCATGAAAACTTGTTTTGAGAAAATGGCATTTAAAATTTTAATTTGACTAACATTTCCATTGTTTACGTTTGAAAAAAATACTTATAACTCGATTAATAATGATCGGATCAACATACTTTTTTTTAAAATTTAAAGCTGATGAGTTGCAGAATCATTTTCTAAAAGAAAGGAAAAAAATCGTTTTGGGGATAAAATTTTTGTCAATGTGAAGGTCCATTGTCACCTTAAAAAGCCGTTTATCGGCGAAAAGTAGTAAAAAAGTAATTTTCGCATTTATTCGCTCATATCGGCAAATTTCACATTTATTCGCATCTATTTCGTAAATACGAAAATTACGTATCCTTAGATATAAGTTTTAAATATAGTAGTGGATTCTAAGACCAATATTTCACAAGTAAAACTGCTTTAAAGACTGATCGTTCATTTTATCATGCTCTATAGCAGGTATATTTTGAGAAAGACATTAAAAGAGTACTTTTACTCACAAGGTGATTGCAAAAAATATGCACGAGTTTGGATTAAATTTATTCGCGTATTTATAAATTCACGGCAATTTGACTGCGAAGTTAGCCAGTGGCGGGCACATTTTCTCTGCATCGTAAAGTTAATCAAACACACAACTAAGGCAATTTTTCGGAATCGCAGGAAACTAGAACCAGACCAATATAAAGTCATCAATATTTATGATCGAAAGAATCCCCCTTACAACCATAATAAAATTCTGCCACCAGTATTATGCTCTGTTTCCCTCGTACATTCAGGCTAGAGGCAATAATTCATATTAACGTCATTTGCCGATGAGCGCGCTTTATTGCCTCCCTTTCCATTATTGACGGGCGCGAGTTATTCTCGTCAAACGGTTAATATTCTCATAAAACAAAGGACTTAAATAAAGGTGCCAGAAAATCAATGGTGGAATATTTTTAGATTCTCGCAGTTATTCTACAAACCTAATGAAGCCACCAAGCGACGCCTGTTTTACGTAATTCTGGGAAAGTTTTTTTTAGTAAAAGTCATTGCAAAATAAATTTGTAGGAAATTTTTGATTTCCCGTCATTTATTTTGAATGTGTGCAGGAACATGCAATAAGAAAGTTTTAAATAAACCTCAGTACTTTGTCTGTTAATAGTTAGTTCCGAAAAAAGTTTAAGAGTTAAATTTACTGAAATATAATTTATCCCTCCACTGACAAATTGTCTTATAAAATTAAGGATGATGTGTACTAACCCTATTAGTTATCTCTATTGGATTAGCTCACCTCAATGTTAACCTATGGACAAAATTTGACCAAAGATTACTGACTTGGATTTTTTTTTTTTTTTTTGAAATTTGAAATCCGCAATAGAAAAAGAAATTTTACACCTTGGGGCATTTTTCATTTAAAAAAAAATGCAATAAAATTTTTTAATTTAAATTATTCCTGAAAATAAATGGTAAAGTGTGTTTTAAATGTTCCTAAATTCCTTTGCTGGACGAAATTTATAAAACGAAATTCCTTTGATGGACGAAATTTATAAAACGAATCCTGTGGCAAGGTGCAGAAAAGTTCAGGTATCTGAAAATACCGTTTTTATTGGATTATCAGCATTTATGTAGCTGTAAATAGTAGACAAATTTCCCCCATAGGTTAACATTGAGGTGATCTAATCCAATAGGGTTATTACATAGCAGCCATAACTCCTTGAGTCAAGTAGTCAAAACTCTTTTTTGGGAATCTGTTACACAAAAGTATTTTTCTTTTACTTTGTCCTTTCTATGTATTTATGATATTTCATTTTTTTATATCATAAATACACTTAAGAAGCATATTATTTTAAAGTATGCACAACGCATATTTGAAAATTAACTTGTACGCACACCCCTGTGAAAGATGTAAGGCTTTCTCTAGAAATAAAGAATGTGAGAAAATCTCTGAATTATTTCGAAAATGTTTGTGTATTTATTTCTACAGCAACTGCATGTACTTTTAAAACGTGGCAGCATTACAACCACTGTAGTTGAAAATGTAGAATTAAATGTATTATTTTTTTTCGCCGCCCGCATTGTATAGGGGTTAGTGTCGTGAACTGCCACCAGGGGCGGCTCCAGTCCATAGTTTTATGCTTTTTTTTTTGGGGGGGGAGGCAACATCGGCTCTTAGGGTTCTATATATATATATATATATATATATATATATATATATATATACAGGGTGTCCATAATTAAAGTTCCACTTTCAAAAGGCTGCAAAAAAAGAACCACTGGTCAGAATGACATCAAATTTGAACTGAATATACTGGAAGAAGGGGGAAACGATTTGGCATAATAAAAAAAAGTTCCAAAATGTTACAGCGCCATCTATTGATACATTTTGGAACCTTTTTTACTATGCCAAATCGTTTCCCCCTTCTTCCAGTATATTCAGTTCAAATTTGAAGTCATTCTGACCAGTGGTTCTTTTTTTGCAGCCTTTTGAAAGTGGGACTTTAATTATGGACACCCTGTATATAAATATATTTATAAATATATATACACACACACACACACACACACACACATATATATATATAAGAGATAAACATAAATAAACTTCGTTTCATTTTAAATTTAAACTCTTTTAGTATTAGGTGTACGATTATATAATTTTAAGCTATGGAAAAAAATACGCCGGGCATTTTTTTTTTTTGGGGGGGGGGGGGAAATTTACCTTACTGCCTCCCCCTGGGGCCGCCATTGACAGCCACGCAGTGGGCATGGGTTCAAATCCCGATTAAGGTTTGGTCGTTTCCCTGTCGTTCCCCTCTTAGTGAGCAATGCTGGCTCACCTAAATGGTGATCCCATAATAAAATAGCCAGGAAACCCGCGGTGTATACCAAAAGGCGAATGTCGCCAGACAAAGTGCCTCCGCATTAGAAAAAAAGAAGAAAATATCTATTATTTTTTCTAAATAAAAGTAGTTTTTTTATAGTCGATAAAAAAGGAAAAATATTTGGAATTCATTTTGAATTCGTATTAATGCTTCTTGCTCGTTACGAATGTAGTAAATTAAATAAAACTTTTTATTCGCGGAATTTTACGACTTTGCTTGCATTTTATTGCTTTCTCCCACAGAAAAACACTCAGACCAATCTATCGAAAGTAATTAAATCTCTTCCGAGGAAATAATTAAACTAGCCTGAACACAGTAAATAAAATATAATGGTTTAATTCCTCTCGTGTTAATCGTTTAGGAATAGGAATAACATTTACAGCAAAAGTTTTTAATTATTGCAATCAAGTTTATGATATTACAATTATTTATGTATATTGCGGGTAATAAAGAATGGATATTTTAAGTCATGTTGCTTTCTAAACAGTAACGACATGCTTATTAAACTATTTTGTTGTTCCTTGGCTGTTTTAGTTTTTAAAGTGTAAGGGTAAATAGAGGTTTTTGTAGTATGAAAAGCTGGTAGTAAAAACTCCCCTTTTTAAACACTGTTTCAAGCTGTGAACTAAAATGGGACCCAAAGAAGCAATATGATTGACTTTTATGGTCACAGACATTCATACTTAACAAAAAACGTGGATGACGAGATCATGCTTAAATGAATCCCCCCTTCCCCCCACCCCAGAAGAATGCATCCTTTTAACCGTTTCAGCAAAGAAACCCTTTACGGAATTATTTGGTGAAAGAATTCGTTAACAAAAATAATCTTAATCATTATTGTGGCCTAAACATAATTTAGGAATGGACGCTGCAGTATTAAATATGCACACTCGAAAACACATTTTATATATACACTGGTGGACAAAACCTCAGGACGGTGAACAGATGGCCATGTTTAAAATAATCGCAGGTGCGGTTTCATATCAAGTGGGATAAATATGTAAAGATATAATGTGAGACATGATATAACGCAAGATTTTTTGCTAAAAGAACTACAGAAAATGTTGAAACAGGTTGTTTCAGCGATAGATATGTATTGACGCGGAAAAAGAACAATGCAAAGAATGCAGATTACTAACGACAAGCAATCCGGAGAAACATATCAGTAACGTATATGTTCATCATGCAGTGCAATGCAACTTCCCACACGTCGTGACATGCTTTGAATGAAGTGATTCTTGAGCTTTTGAGGCAACTTCTACCACTCGTCTTTCACTGCACTTATGAGAGACGGTTTGTTTGTCGAAGGATATGGACGAGCAGCAAGACGTCGCCCCAAGCATACCATACATTTTCCATTGCATTTAGATCAGGTGAACGTGTTCGCCACATGATACAAGGAATATCTTCGCTCTCCAGACAGTTCTGGACAGCGTTGGCGCGGTGACAGGGCGCGTTATCATCCATGAACAGAAAATTATCGCCCACAGCAGCGCGGAAAAGGCGAACATGAGGCAGCAGAACTTCAGCAATGTACCCTGCAGCGGTCATGAACCCTGTTTCAAGCACATGTAATGGTGTACAGCCACTGACCATCATGCCTTCTCACATCATGATGCTGCAAGTACCATGTAGGTTCCTTTCCTGGATATTTTTTGGACGATAAGCACTATCAAATTCAAGCCGTAGCAATTGCCGTCTTCTATTAGAAAAAAGACTGAACTGGCTCTCATCTGTGATGACATTGGACTGGTCGTCCTCGGTCCAATGGCGAGGCAGACAGCAACATTGCAAACGGGCGCTAAGGTTAACTCCCACAAGTGGGACACACACAACAGGGTCTTCGAGCGTATAGTCTTATCTGTCGCAAACACCTTGCAACAGTTTTCCATTGTAGAAAATTGTATCGAGGGGGAGCTGCGACGCCCGTAGAGAGGGAGAAGTTTTCGCTTCTCAGTTCGCTCCTCGCCCTCGTAATAAAGGGTCATGTAACCCACCGTTGGAATCCCTATCTGGGGAAACATTTTTCTATTTATGTTTTACATCTGTTTTGTTTACCGTTACAATAAACCAAAAAGACAAATCTTCGTTGTCGTCCATCTGTAGTTCGTCATAAATTCGATAGTGGTGCATCTGAGGCGGAAAATTTGTAGTCTACTATAGAAGTCGCCTTCTACTA
Source organism: Dolomedes plantarius (assembly GCA_907164885.2). Taxonomy (NCBI): domain Eukaryota; kingdom Metazoa; phylum Arthropoda; class Arachnida; order Araneae; family Dolomedidae; genus Dolomedes; species Dolomedes plantarius. The sequence goes on along the minus strand of OU015493.1, from coordinate 138,230,837 downwards.
CTAAATAGTGTCAAGAACATTTGTTGTCGTTCCACCTTAAAAATTCGTTTCGTTAAAGTGGACATTGTGCCTTTGTGTAGAATCGGAATTGTCGTAATTGGACTTTTTTGTGCTCATCGGTTCGTTTTCGATGTGTGTTCAAGTCGTCGTTTTGGGTGACAAATTTAAAGTTTTTGTTGAATTGGTTTATTGTGACATTTGTTTTGATTGTTGTTAGTTATTTTGTTGACTTTGCCATTTTGTTTTCGTTAGTTTGGTTTCGTTTAATTGTTAGAAATTGTTGTAGTAATTGTGTTAGAAATTGTTGTAGTTGAGGTTTTGATTTTGTATTATTTGTTGTTTTGTGTTAGCGATTGTCGAAATTGATAAAGCTCAAAACCAAACGGGATGTTCATAGAGAACAATTAACAAAGATAATTGACAAAATTGATAATTATTTGTTAGAACCGGATCTGAATCCTGATGTCTGTGAGTCTTTGTTTGAACAGTTAATTAGTAAAAGTGAAATTTTGAGTATGTTAAATGATGACATAGATAAACTAATTAATGATGAGGATGAAATAAGGGCTGAAGTTTTAATTGTAGATGAATATTGTGAAAAGGTAATTTCTGCAAAAATTAAATTGCAAAATAAAATTAAATCGTTAAACTTAAATTCTACCACTGAACATAGAACCACCGAAAATTCGTTACCGTCGAAAACTCGTGTAGAAATTACTGCCAAACTTCCCAAATTATCTATTGCAAAATTCTATGGAGAGCCGTCCGAATTTCTTGAATTCTGGAATCAATTTGAAAATTCAATCCACAATAACCCAAATTTAAATGAAGTTGATAAATTTTGCTATTTAAAGTCCTTGTTAGGCGGGAAGGCTCTCTGCAGGATAAAGGGGTTTTCAATTAATAAAGAAAATTACGCGCAAGCAATCAAGTTGATTTCTGAAACTTTTAGCCAAAGGGATATTTTAATAAACTAGCACATCTCAAATCTGCTTAATATTAAACCAGTCAAAAATTCTTCTAACGTTCAGGCTTTGCGTAACTTGTATTTCGATTTTCAAACACAGATTCGGTGTTTGCAAAGTCTGGGAATAGATTCCGAAACATACACTACTCTTTTGACAAACATAATCTTGAAAAATCTCCCACATGATATAACGTTAGAGTTTGCTAAAGTCAGTGCAGAGAAATGTCATGATCTGCAAGAGTTAATGAGCTTCTTGTACAAAGCGGTTCTCGCTAGGGAGAAGGCTCAGCGAATCCAAGGTCACTCCACCCCTTAATTCTCCCCATTGCTACTCAGAGGGGGGGTGGCTAACTCTCAGCTGAATCGCACAAATAAGTCAGCTTTGGAACTTAACACCAATGTATCGAAGAGCGCGAGTTCTAGCAGGTGTCTTTTTTGCAATGACTCTCCAGGAAAGTTAGATATATGCTAGTCCGTGAAAAACGTTGTCTGATGTGTTGTAAGATTAACTGTTTCGTAAAAAGATGCAAGGGGCCAACATGTAGCTTTTGTAAGGGTCGCCACGCCAAAGCCATTTGCTTTAAACTCGAGAATGACAAGAAGCCGAGAGTGGGGGTTGAGAATGACGTGTCATTAAACCATGTGGTAAATGATTTGAGTGGGGTTTTGTTGCAGTGCGTTAAAGCAGAAATAGTGGGTCGGAAAAAATCGGGATTAGCCTTAGTTTTGTTTGATAACGGTGCACAACGAAGTTTTATTCGGAAAAGTGTGTCGGAGAGATTAGGTTTAAAGGTTTTGGGTTCCGAAAATTTGAAAATTTATTCGTTTGGTGCTAAGGCTCCTAGTACCGAAATTTGTCGCAGAGATAGTTTTAAAAAATGTGTTGAACGGAGAGGAGTTTATCGTTGAAGCGCTAGAGGTCGAGGAAATATCAAACGCTGTTGTGAAACTTCCCAGTAAAGAGGTGTCGGAAGAAATGAAGTCTAAGGGATTTGTGTTGACATGTTCAGATGAGTCATCAGACAAGTCTATTTCGCTATTGATAGGATCGGACTACTATTGGAATTTAACTAGAGGTGTTGAAAGGTTGAATTCTTCATTAGTGGCAATTGAAACTTGTCTAGGGTGGTCGCTTCATGAGAGATGTGGTGAGGCTGACGAACTTACATCTGTGAATCTGGTCCTCAATCAAGAAGAGTCAATTTCGGCAGAATTGAGAAGGTTATGGGAGTTGGAGAGTTTAGGGATGCAGGATTTTGACTCAGGTGTTGATATTGGGGATCAGGAGAGGATTAGAGAGTTCAATGAGTCGATTCGTTTTGTTGATGGGCGCTATCGAGTAAAATTGCCGTGGAGGTCGGGTGTGAAGGATAGTTTAGAGGATAATATAGGAGTTGCTCGTAAACGGTTTGAAGGATTGACTCGCAAGTTTAAGATGGATAGCAGGTTTTTCGATGAGTACAAAGGTGTTGTTTATGAATATTTGAAAGAAGGTATCGTTGAAAAAACTTCTCTAAAAAATCCGGAAGAAAGATCATTTTATTTGCCCCATCACGCTGTCATACGGAAAGACAAAACAACTAGTCGAGTACGCATAGTATTCGATGGATCTGCACATGACAAAGAGAAAATATCTCTCAATGACTGTTTGCACGCAGGTCTGAACTTGCATCCCAACATATTCTAATTACTTTTGAAATTTCGCCAGAATGCTGTTGCGTTCACAGCTGATGTAAAGTCGGTTTTTGTCCAAATAGAATTGGATGAATCAGATCGTCAATTCACTTGTTTCTTCTGGGTTGAGGACCCTAATGAACAACCATTTGTGCTCAACTTCACACGGGTTCTCTTTGGGCTAACATCGAGTCCATACCTTCTTGCAGCCACTCTGAAGTACCATTTTGAGAAATTCCAAGAACAACTACCAGCTACATCGAATCTACTTTTGAATTGTGTCTACGTCGACGATCTAATAGGAGGAAGAGAAGAGGTTTCAGATGCTCTGAAAACCTCATTAGAAAGTGTAAAAATTTTCAGCGATGCTGGAATGGTACTCAGAAAGTGGACATCTAATTCATCCGAACTTCGTGAATTGTGGAGAGCCAACAACATTGAAGTAGAACAGCCGGACATTCTTATTCGTTCTGGCTTATCGTCGAAGTTCTTAGGTTTGGCCTGGGATCCAGATAGTGATATGATATACTTTTCAACCACAGAACTTGTGAAATTTATATCTCGCAAAATAGACACTAAACGGTTTATTCTACAAATTGTCGGTAGACTCTTAGACCCGATTGGATTCCTCGGACCGTTCATTGTAAGGGTGAAGTGTCTACTTCAAGAACTGTGGACATTGGGTTTGGACTGGGACCAAGAATTGCCAGACAAACTGACTCATAAGTGGCACTTGTGGTGCAAGGATGTAGAACAATTGACCAATGTCAAGATTCCAAGATATTACCTTTCCGAGTTTAATTGTGAATTTGTTTCATTTGAACTTCATTGTTTTTCAGATGCATCGTTAGCAGCTTATGGAACTGTGCTGTACTTGAGAAGTGTTTCTGCTGACGGTATGGTAATCACAAGTTTCATATGCTCAAAGAGCAGGGTAGCACCATTAAAAACTATAACCTTGCCGAGGCTGGAATTGATGGGAACATTGTTATCTGCTAGGTTAGTTAAAGAAGTGAAAGAATGCTTGAAATTTGATGCGAAAAGGTTTTTATTGGAGTGATTCTCAGATAACACTTTTTGGATTAAGGGTAAATCTAGCAAATACAAACCCTTTGTAAAAAATAGGGTTGAAGAAATTCAATCTTTAACTGAACCTGGCAGATGGCATTTTTGCCCTGGTAAACAGAACCCAGCTGATGTGCTATCTAGGGGTATGTCCGCCACAGACTTGGCTGAAAGTTAATTGTGGTAGTATGGACCGCCGTGGTTGAGACAACCACCGGAATTTTGGCCCCCTTGTGAAAAATTTGATTTTGATTATTTTGAACCTAATTGTGATCTTGAATTGAGAAAAAACTGTGAAGTAATTGTGCAAAATAATTGTATTTCAGAGAACGAAGGGTTTATTTTGAATTTGAACAATTTTTCTAATTTAATGAAAGTTTTAAGAATTAATGCATTGGTTAGTCGTTTTATCGCGAAATTGAAACATTTAGAATATGAAAATGGTCTACTTACTGCAACTGAATTAGAAATTGCTGAAAATACTTTGATAAAATTCGAACAATCTCTAGCCTATCCTTCGGAATTGCATTGTTTGAAAACTGGCAAGCCAGTTTCCACCGAATTGAAAATCTTTAGCTTAGCCCCATTCTTAGACAATAATGGAATACTTCGTTTAAAGGGGAGGATTGAACAGAGTGAATTATCTGAGAATGAAATTCATCCTATTATTTTGCCTAAATCAAAATTTGTAGAATTATTGATTATTAGAGAACATAGCAAAATTATTTTACACGGTGGGGTGTCAGCTACTTTGGCAAAAATTCGTACAAAATTTTGGATTGTGAAGGGTAGGCAAGAGGTAAGGAAAATTTTGAATAAATGTTTGATTTGTCAGAAGTATACTTTGAAACCTGCGAGACAGGTAACTGCTCAGCTGCCAAAGGACAGGATTTTGGAAAGGCCGCCATTTTCAGTTACAGGGGTCGATTTCACAGGACCTGTTTATCTGAAATCAGGTAAGGACATTCGGAAGGACTACATTGCTTTGTTTACCTGTGGAGTGACACGAGCAGTTCATATTGAAATTATTTCCGACATGTCAACTAGAAGTTTTATTTTGTCTTTAAGGCGATTTCTGGCTCGAAGGGGGAATTGCGAAGTCATCATTTCGGATAATGCTAAAACATTCAAAAACACAAATGACATTTTAGGACAATTTTCAAAAATCATTCTAGACAAAAATTTGAAGGATTTGTGCTATTAACGGCGTAACATGGAAATTTATTGTGTCTAGTGCCCCATGGTGGGGTGGATTTTATGAGAGGCTCATGAAAAGTGTTAAGGATCCTTTGAAAAAGATCCTAGGTAAGGCTTTATTATCTTTTGAAGAAATGACGACTATCCTCACAGAAATCGGATGTGTTTTAAATAATCGGCCACTTACCTACGTAAGTAATGATTTAAATGAGCCACAGCCTCTAACTCCGGCTCAGTTTTTGTTTCCTGGTCAAAATTATAGTTATCCTGTGCATTTTTCTGATCTTTTCAACATTGAGTTATCCACAAAGGAAAATTTAAGTCGCAGAAAATTGTACCAATCTAGACTTTTGAAGCAAATTTGGCGTAAGTGGAAGGAAAATTATCTGCTTCAATTAAGAAATGCCCAAAATTTTATAGTTCCTTCTCCTAAAGATAATTTAAAAGAAGGTGGTGTGGTCTTGTTGGAAGGGTCAGCGAAATCTAAATTACTTTGGCCTTTAGGTATCATCGATGAAGTATTCGTAGGTCGTGATGGACACGTAAAATCTTGTCTTGTTCGTACTTCAAGTGGCCAGTATAAACGTCCCATACAACTTATATATCCTCTTGAATTAAATGATTCATGTTTTTTATATATACTTTAATACCTTTTCTTAGATTATGAAAATTTTAAATTTGTTTTGAAGAACTGTGTACTGAAATTTAGATCTCTTTCTGTTAGTAGGTTTAAACTAATATTTGTTCTTGTATTGATGTAAATTTGATTATTTGTATTGTATTTTGAGTGTTAGTGATATTAATTAAGTAGTTTATATACCCTACATATTGTGTAAATAGAGGTCAACATTTTGTTCACGGTGGGGTGTGTATAAAATTGTATCGAGGGGGCGCTGCGACGCCCGTAGAGAGAGAGACGTTTTCGCTTCTCAGTTCGCTCCTCGCCCTCGTAAAAAAGGGTCATGTAACCCACCGTTGGAATCCCTATCTGGGGAAACATTTTTCTATTTATGTTTTACATCTGTTTTGTTTACCGTTACAATAAACCAAAAAGACAAATCTTCGTTGTCGTCCATCTGTAGTTCGTCATAAATTCGATATCCATGATATCTCAGTTCTTGTGGCTGCATAGAACTGACTTGCCATTTGACTAGCTGTACTCATTTTTCCTGTTAGAACGATGCACCGATCGTCTTCGGCCGTCTTACTGCGAGGACAACCTTCTAGCTTGCGCCTGCTACTCTGCTCTCTTGCTTGACACGCTGCCCAAAGCCTGGAAGTAACACTGTGGGCGATGTCCCATCCCCTAGCAACATCTGTAATTTGTCGCCCTTCCTCCAGCTTTCCAGTTATCTGTTCACATGTAAAATCATCTAAATGATGTCTGCTAGACACGACCTCACTTCTAAAGCGCAACATTCTTCCGTCCTGTTCAAATGGGGCGTCCAACACTCAGTGGCTGCACGCGCCGAATGCCTGCAAACCGTCATGTGACCCAAACGAGTGGAAATCAAAAATTTGCATCGCCACCTTGATTCGTATTGTATCACGCCTTTATGCAAATTCGAACAAGCTGTTTCGTTCGATTCTGCACCTGACATCGTTTATCGAAACATCTGTGTATGTGTGTGTCCTTACGTTTTGTCCCCTATTGTGTATATATACAGTCGAACCTCCATATATCGAAGTAGCAAATTACCGGAAAAAAATTCGATATATACAAATTTCGATATATAGAATTGAGCTTAGTTTTATCATAATTCTCCTAAAGAAAATTAAAGCTTATTTTCGTATACGAAACTCCATTTCTAATTTATATGCGAATCCCATAAAATGAAAGTTAATAACTAAAAAATGAATTAATATGAAAGATTTATTGAGTGTACTACATATCTTTAAAAAAAACAATAATGCAGACAGTGGTTACAATGATCACAGTTACATTCTTTAAAAAAAAAACTACGAATATCTTACTGAACAGCCAGTTTAACGGAAAGTTCAAAGAAATGTTCGTATTTATTCAGTCCACTAAAAACTTTATCAGGGACATTTTCCAAGAATTCAAGTCCAAGACGCATTATTTCAAATGCCAAAAATTGGGAGATTTTATTCTAAAGTGGAATAAAATCTCCCAATTTTTCTTGAAAAAAATTTCGATATATAGAGAATTTTTCGATATATAGAAACAATTTTTCTATGTAATGAACATGGAGATTCGCTAAGAGTTCGATACATGGAAAATTTCGATATGGGGAAGTTCGATATATGGAGGTTCGACTGTATATATATATATATATATATATATATGTGTGTGTGTGTGTGTGTGTGTGTGTGTGTCCTTGATTTTGAAAGTGGTCTAAGTCATTGGTTACTGGTGATTACAAAAGTGGTGTAAGTCATACATTTTTCGCTTAGAGATATTTAAACGTTTGAGTTTGAACAAACTGAAAAATATTTTATGCTATGTAATAAAATATACCAGAAAATATTTATGATTTAATTTTTAAATTTTTGCAAAGACTGTTTCAGATTACAGAAATGTAAACGAATGCAATGTGAAAAGTCTAATAAACACATTTTTTAGATTCTTGACTTACACTACTGTCGTATTCACCGGCTTGAATGTAATGGAGAAAACACTATATATCAGAGAGGTAGATGTCACGTCCAAAACATGGTGTTGAACATATAAAACTTCATTTTCACATTCGATATTATAGCTTACTTTGTAATTTAAAAGGAGTATGTAAAGTTATAAGGGGATTAATATCGTTAAATAAACTGAAAGAAATCAGCAGATGCTATTTCTGTTATCTCATTCAAAATCAATTTCTGTAATTCCTGAAAATGATCTCCTTATCGGGGATTGCTTTAGAACTGAAAATGTGAAACACTGTTTCGTATTTTATAAACAAGAGTATGATTTGAATATTTTCGTAACGATGTAACTATGCCTTTTTTTCCAATTAGTAAAAAGTTCCTTTGTAAATTTCTATGTCCGAGGCGTGAAATTTTTCTTTGCTTATGAGTCCATTCTGCCGAACACCCTATGCAATACATTCCGTTTAAAACTTCGAACACCACGTTTACTGTTGCATGTTTCTGCATTCTTGACGAAACTCATTTGCAAACAATACTATTACTTTTTTAAGTAGTATTACAGTAAATGCTAAAAATGCCTTTCATTTGATAGTTTTGAGAGTAATAATTGTTTATGCACAAGTTTTGTCTCGTTATTTATAAACTCATTTTATGTCCAGCGAAATTCTTTTTTTGAATAATCGATGTTTTTTTTGTGTTGTGAATAGTTTCTAATATTTGTTTAAATACAAGCTTTGTCTCGTTACATATAAACTCATTTTATGTTCAGTAAAATTCGTTTTTTCAATAATCCATGTTTTATTGTGTTGTAAATAATAGTTTAGATTCCTTTTTCTAACCTTCATTTTATAAATTAAAATTTTTTCTTATGAATTTTTCATGGTGAAGAGTTTTTAGTTGAAACCGATAGGATTTTTACCACGTTTTTATTAACCCGTTTTCTTGTTTGTCCAGTACAAATCTTGCAATCGATTTTTAACGAACATCCCGACTAGCTAATCATTTTGAAACTTTTATAATTGCTCAGAACATGATAACAATGCATTCTTCAAATACTTTCAGCCATCTTCAAGCAGAAAAATACGCAAGGTGGTGCTTGGATCGAATTGAATGCTTGCACTTTTGCGTAACGGCGTTTGACCATTTTGAAAACAGAATACATGTGAATTTAGTTTGTTTACAAAAATAGTGTGCAAAAAAATTATAAAAGTTAACAGTTTATAAAGTCTGTGGATAGTGAAAACGACTAAAAAGTGATTAAAATTAAATAGAAGAAAGTGAAAAAGAATAATTAAGTGAAGGTTTGTGCAATTAAGAGAGTAAAGGAGAGAAAAATAAAAATAAATACAAGTGAAAAATAATTAAATAGGAAAATATTAAAATTGTGATTTAGCGAAATAAGAGGTCTTTACAGTAAGTATGGAGCAGTCAAACTCTCCGATGCGCAGTCTTTCCAAGGTTCTAACTCGGTTTAATTCGACGTAAGCCTGCCCCTTGGCGAAGAGTTTTTTTCCGAGGTACGTAACTGCGTGGTTCACGGTACATCCTTGCATTTTGTGCACAGTGCAGGCCGATCATTTTCTTTCAAGTTAGTGGGATAATTCATCAAAAAAATTTTGAAAAAGTATTTATTAATGCATAGAATTGTCAAGTTTATATGATTCAACAGAAAATTCAAGCACATGGTATATAAAAAGTTCTTTTTATCTTGTAATTATCTTAAATAAAGATTCAAAACTTGTATTATTTCTGAATTTCTTTCACTAAAAATTTCGCTCGTGTCATTTGTTGCAAGCGAAACATAATTCGAATCCAGTTCTAAAGTTTTTTAATAAATCAAAGTAGTACTTAAAAACCTCTACATAAACGCTTCTTAAATGACGCCTATCGCAATTTTGGTAAGTGTACCACGTAATCATAATCACAGAACTCGTGATTCAGTGCAGAGGAAACCGTAAAAATAAGAGATTCCTTTCTTAGAGGCAACTGGATTTGAAGTAAGTGAAATATTTGTTAGAATATTTCGAGAGACTGCTATTTGTATTCTGCAACGAAAACGTAGAATAAATGTTTAGGGGAGTCTTATATCCGGCCATAAATGGAATTTTTCCGTTTTCTCGTCAGTATTTGCTTTACTAAGCACGTTCAGGATGTGAACGTGTGGAAGAACACGCGGAAACAAGAATTTTCGATAATGGACAAAACACTCTATGGCGGAGGTAGATGTCACGTCCAGAAAATGGTGTTGAACATATTAAACTTCATTGTCACATTCGGTATTATAGCTTACTTTGTAATAAAAAACGAGTATGTAAAGTTTTGAGGGGAGTAATATCGTTAAATAAACTGAAGTAAATCAGCACATGCTATTTCTGTTATCTCATTCAGAATGCATTTTTGTAACTCCTGAAAATGATTGCCTTATCAAAGATTACTTTAGAATTGAAAATGCGAAACACTGTTTCGTACTTTATAAACTAGAGTATGATTTGAATTTTTTCGTAACGATGTAACAATGCCTTATTTCTAATTAGTGAAAAGTTCCTTTGTAAATTCCTATGTCCGAGGCGGGAAATATTTCGTTGCTTATTAGTTTGAAATTACGGCATATGATTAAGATGTAAGTGGCAAAAAATGTATTGTCTAGCTAAGCTTTGAACTTTAAGTTTCAGAGAAGCAGCTCACAAAAAATTCTCGTTCGGTTTTAATTAATTTAAAAGAGTCGCATTGCCTTTTGTGCATATTTATGAGGGCCTCTCATGTGAATCTCTTCTAATCACCAAATAATAAACATATTTAAAATATTTTTTAAATTTTACATACTCCTTTTTTACAAGGATATGCAGAGTTAGCAAACTGAAAATTCAGAGATCTCTTATTCCACTATTTAAACAGAATTGTAGAATTGGATAATTTTCTTGCTTAAATTTGCCTTTATTTTAAGAGAAGCACAAGAAAAGATTTTTTACAGCTGGAAAATAAAACGGATAAATTTTCATCACACATTTTAGGCTTTGAAGCCCAGATCAACAGATTAATTGATGAATGATTATCGCCACTAACTTCTTATTACTCAGGCAAATGTTAATATTGCACTAGTTACAATTGTAATATGGTGGGTTTGACAGGTTCCTTTCATTTTCTGCACGTGAACGTAAAAACTTGATTCGACTTGATACGATTCTTCAGAAGTATACAGAGGGCATCCTGCCTGTTTGGTTTATTGAAAATCTCCCTTCTTTCCTCAACAAAATAACTTCAGTGTCACTTTATATCACAAATCAGGCTGGTTGTCTTTTTTTAAACTTCTGCTTTGAAATGAGCCTCAGAATAAGATCAGAATAAGCATCAGCTTATTCTGATCAAAACATCACGGATTTGCACTAATTGCTTGATATATTGAAAGACGCTGAACATGCGTGTTCACAGGAGAAATGTTATAAAACACACCATAGTTCTATAAGTGATTTTTTAAAGAGGAATAAATATGATTTTTAATAGTTCCTATTTATAATAAACAAAGATAAAAAGCAAACATGTTTTAAAATAGGTTGCTTTCTAAGAGCGCAAATTTAATTAAGATCTACAGAAATGGATCTTAAAACATACGCAGATGTAATGATTGTTATCTAAAGCATTGTCCACATTGCATTCGCAGCGTCTCGTAGCATCAGAGTTAAAAAATTTAACCAATTACAGAACTCGACGTAATGGCCACGGGATATATCAAACCAATCACAGGTCATGTCTACAATCTCGGCACTAGCGGATGAATCCAACGCTCCGTTCCAGAAGCAATGCAAACAAGGCCTAATATGTCGTTTCCTTCTCATTGTACAACAGAAACTAAAAAATTTTGTGCACTATAGGAAGAAAGCTACACTATTACCCTAATTTCTTGGCACCTGATCCTTAAATATTAAATCTATGTCTAACTCTACAGTGAAATCAACGTATTGTAGTGTCTCACTGAAGTTAGTCTATGTATATTACATTTCAGATCTTTATTAAAAAAATGGAATTCTCTGAGGGTTGCAATTGAATTACAAAATAATTACTCAGCCACAAAAAAAATTAACTGGTAAATGTATACGAACTCCATTAGTCTAGACGAGATAAGTTCCAAATGACAAACATTTTTAATCATAATCGCGCAAAGAAAAATTTTCTCCTTATTCATTCATTGAGGTCTTTTACTTCAAAGTCATTAAAAAGTAATTAGTGTTATGTACATAAAGTGGGAAAAAAATGCTGTTTAATACTTTCCGAGATTACACAACAGCTAATATATCCTCAAAATGAGAAGAAGAAATTTAATGCACTGAAACATTTAATGAGATGAAGCTAGTTAACAACTTTCAGGTAGATCATTAATTTCGCAAGCTATTGACTTTAAAAGAGGAGCTGAGTTCAAAATGTATGATAGAAGACTGCTTCGAGTCAAAATATATTTTATGAGAACATCTTGAAATATTAAAACCTGCTATAGATATTTTAATGTAATGATGAAATTAGACTTTTCTGAACAGGAACGTTGAGTTATTCTTTTATTTACTCATGTAGCGATTGCTGATGGAAAATTTTACTGATTATTCATCAACAATCGCTTAGTTAAACAAACATTTTCAAATAAATCCTTAGCGTCCTATATTAATCGACCGAGATTCAGTTCTTGATGCGTGTGTTCAAAATGGGAACAATTTCTTTTCCTTATTTAAGTATAAATGAATTATACGAGTATGCCCTCATCGACATACATGCGTACGTACGTATAAACGTACTCTTTTTTTTTACAAAAGCAAACTAAAGTCTGCTTAGTAGTGATAATCAGTACACTAACAGGGAAGGAAGCGAAAAACTAGGAATTCCACTGTCAAACTATTATTTATAGAAAACATTGGTTGCTGTTGTTTCTTATGCCCCCTGGCTGGAACGTAGTTCCAAACCAGGTCCATATAGGCTACGGGCTGAAGTGTGCGACTCCGGTTTGAATAGCACCACAAGGGTCGGAGTCCGTCTTAGCTAGTTTCCACCTCAATATTCACCGAGCACACCTAGGGGCGACATCTGGGGGGATCGTACCCTCTCCCACCCTCTCTGAGATTCCTAGAGGGACTTTCCGGTCTACGGTTTTAACGTGCCCATATCCAGCCTAGAAACGGAGGTATTTAATGGCACACACCGGGATTCGATCCGAGCACCCTCAACTCCGAAAGCCAGCACGTTACCACAAGGCCACCTCAAGCCCTCGAAGACATTTTCATCAGTGAATCAAATGAGGTAAACGTAGTTGTGATGTAAGCTGTTATTCTGCCTATAACGTCGTAGAGTTCTCAGTTAGCACCCGAGAGAGAGATGCAGGATAATTTTCACAACTGGGCCATTTTAAACCCGTCCATTTCAGAAGACTGTTGTAAAACTCGATGTCCCAAACATAGTCAACTGCTCATGCTTCAGAATATTCACCTGGAAAAGGAAGGATGTCGAATCCACGGAGTTTCGATCGGTCTCACAGACACGCGCGCGCGCAAACGTCACCTAACTCAATATTTCTTATAAATTATCCAATTTAGACCCATAAAGTAGATGCTAACATTCATGAATAACAGCAAATTTTAAATCAGTTCTTGAATTCAACATACTTAGAAACATTGAAGGTACGTGCCCATTTCAAATACAAGCACAACTAGAAATGAAATGAACCAGACGTAGCTTAGTGGTAGCACGATAGGCCTCGGAATGGGGGTGCTGGATTCGAATCCCGACAAACGCTGTTGACTACTTGAAGAATCGGAATATAAAGAATGAAAAGTTAGGCTTACCTTTGTTCCAAAAGTTGTAGATAGCATTTTAAAACTAGTGGTTAAATAACTTCATACCCATGAGTAATTCGAATGTAGACTGGCATTTTTAATTATTTTTTAATGATGAATGAATATAATAACATGTTGACTACATGTAGAACAGAATATGAAATAATAAGAACAGCGACTTCAAAACAAAACAAAACGAACCACTTTTTTAAACAACATTGTTCTCGCTTTCAGTATAAGCGCGTAGTCCTGGTAACGGTATCGTTCAGCCACCTAATGTCAAAAATTGTAACTATTCCGTTTCTGACAAACGCCATTAAATACCTTCGTGTCTAGGCCGGATACGGATACGTTGTGGGCAAGTTAAAACAGAAGGAAAGTTCTTCTATGATGTCAGTGGATGAAAAATGGTACCAGCCTCCAGATGTTGCCCTCGTGGGGGGTGCTCGGTCCAATTTGCGGTGGCACCTGGCTAAAGTCGGACTCCGACCCTTGGGCCATTGTAAACCAGAACCGCATTCCTCTGCTAGCAATCGAGACCTTGTCGAGCATGATCCGTTCAGGGAGGTATAAGACACAACAGAGAAATGAAATTTAGCTTATCCATATAAAATATTTTAAAGTATTTTCTTTTCAACTAAGAAGTACTGAGATCCCATATATCAAGATTGACAAAATATTCTAACGCTAGAGTAGGTACATTAGAACATTACTCATGAAAAATGCAAAATATCGCTGAAAATAGAATATTTGAGGCGAGGCAAAATTTGAACTTTCTAGTGACTCATTAATATGAATTCAAGCACGTTCAAAATCTTAAAATGTTTTCCCATATCTTCTAGAACCTGTAATTAAATTTATTAAATCTGGAAGCAAAAATAACTTCGTACTTTTAAATCTTTAAACAAGATAGTAATGCTTTCCATCGCTCTTAACCACAAAGTACGCAAATACCAGTTAAAAATTTAAAATTATTCAGCATGCTTCTGTTTTGTGAAGAAATTAACGAGTTTCTTCCCACGACGACACGTTTGTACAAACAGGGCAAAGATTTTCTCTTAACCTGGCTAAATAATGCTAAGGAAAACTCTTACGTAGATAATGAATTTTAACGTTTATTTTCTTGGGTGCTTAGTTTAGAATGAAAGTGATAATCGTGAAGAGTAAGCAGAAAATCTGATTCATGTGGGACGTGATTCCCTTCCAACAACCTACTATTTCTAATAGTTTCGGGAAAGTTGCTATTATGTGTAAAATAAATATGAGCAAATAAATGTAGCACTTCTAACACGAAAATTCGTAATTATTTATCTCTGACAAAATTTCTACATTAATTTTTTAAAATTATTTTGCAAAGTTATTCCTTTTTTACTGTGAAAAAGTTTACCAAATTTTGAATATGATCTTAAAAATCTGCAACTATATTAAGTAGATATGTCAAATAGTATGCGGAGCTTTCAGGTTTAGGAGAATCTAAACAATTAGAATACAGGAAACAATTAGAATACAGGATCATCGAAAAAGGTTGGACATATTTCGAAAGTTCATTATTCTAAAACAAATTGAGCAAACGCAATAATATTCTTTTCAAACAACTTGGCAAGTGTCCAAGATTTCTAAATGTAACTGGTAGGCAACCGTGACGTTGAACGTTGCGCAGAAGCGATGCGAGGTGGAAGAGGTTTTCGTTTGGCTTTCCGTCAGTGCAATGGGAACCGTTCAGGAGAAAGCTCAAGCGATAATTGTTTGCGATAAACACGACGGTAACTTCGCTGAACTGTTTTAACAGATTTGTACTCCACTAACCACAGCACACATTGAGCTTTCTCCTGAACGGTCCCCATTGCACTTACGGAAAGCCGAACAAAGACGTCTTCCACCTCACATCGCTTCTGCGCACCGTTCAACGTCACAGTTGCGTACCAGTTACATTTGGAATTCTTGGACGCTTGCCAAGATGTTTAAAAAGAATATTATTGCGTTTACACAATTTATTTTAAAATTATGAGCTTCCGAAATGTGTCCAACCTTTTTTGATGACCCTGTATATATTTCCCTTAAGAATGACTCCTCGGGAATGTGCTAATCCCAATCCGTTTTCCCTGTCTTCATAAATCTTAATTGGCATATCAACTGTAGGCGGAACCGTAACAGTAAAAATCCAACGTATATTAAAAAATCATGATTCAAATATATCATTTATCAAAAGTTTTCTGTAGACATTAAAAAACACAAAATATTGAGTTTGTAGCGTTCCATGAGTTGAATCCTAAAATCTCAAGGTCCCGTTTTCTGAAATTTGTGACAAAGCCGTAATCCTTCAACCTTTTAAATATCTTATCTAGATCAACCTTATGAGTCTCTTCATCAGTCGAATCAAATTGTCGATGTATGCGGAGCAGCAATCTAGATCCCTAAGAACTTGATCATATAAATGCTGAAAGGTTTGTGCTACATTACCACATTCGAAAGTCATACCTGCACTCAAAGAGTCCAGTTACGTGCAGTGACAGAAGATTTGGGGATATCAAGTAATTCCATAGGAATCTGGTGGTAAGCCTCAGCGATATCGATTCTTCCTTTGGAAGCCAAACTATGAGTATGGAGTCCTGAATTTGAGGTATAGGATATCGATCATATATTGTAACTGAATATAATCAGTGAAAATCTCCATAAATTTGAATTCCTGTTCTTTTACAAACAAAATGTATGGAACTTGGGATTTTCGGTGAACGTAAAATCCCTTGCAATCAGCAAGAGGGAAGCAAAGAAAGCAAGAAATACAAAGTGGTTGCTGTAATATAAGCGTGTCAAACTCAAAGCCTGACATGGGCCAAATAAACAAAGCTTAAGTTTATATGTGCAGGAAAAAAAAATTCAAAATAAATTTTCGTAGAAACGAAGTAGGATTATTTCAAAAAGTCTAATGTAAAAAAAACAAGAATAATAATAATATTAACGTTTTCATACTGACACTTTTTGTTCTTGAATATTAACTTACCAGACACTGAATAATTCCACATATTAATCAGTAGTCTCTGAAAGCGAAGTATAACCTTTTTTACACCCACCAAACAAATAACTTCGTACAAGACTACTTACTGACAAGACTACTGGTGTGGCATGTGGTAGTCGGCTGCTAAAATACTCACTGCTAGTGGGAAGGCTGGGGGGTGCGATTGAGCGTAAGGCGCATAACTCGACACGATTTTTTTTCATACCGTTATGTTAGCTGGGCATGGGTAGTACGAATAATCATTGAGGGCCGCGAGTTTGACCTCTCTGAATTAAAGGCATCTGTGGTGCTACTCTGAGCCAATGGGATGGCGAAAAAAACGGTAAACTCGAACGGCAGTTTTCGAGAAACTTGAAGCCTGCACCCCCGTGTTCGTTTTTAGGGTGCATTTGGCAGAGAATAGTTCTCTAGGACTAAAAATGGCATTAGGAAGGATTTTCAGTAAGTCTTCAGCGGTATGACGTCAAACGGCAGAGATCGTATCACCCCGTTCTCCTCGGAATTTTTAAATTATTGCAATTTCGATTATCCTTGCGGCTCTGCGACACCCGATGCGTGAGGATCAAAGGAGGTCGTGTTCAATCAGCTGAGAAAAAATCGGACATTTCGATAATCTGAATTCACTGTTTTCACGGTTATTTCAGAATCCCCGCACACGCTGTTATTTCGGGTTTCTTTGCAGAGGACTTTCTGACTAATAGATCTTTGAATTAAAAGATAAGTTCCCGAATTCGGATTTTAAAACTAAAAAGTTTCTCGGACGGACACACACACACACACACACACACACACACACACACACACACATATATATATATATATATATATATATATATATATATATATATATATATATATATATATATATATGTATATATATATATATATGTGTGTGTGTGTGTGTGTGTGTGTGTGTGTAAGTAAGTAAATAATAATAATGCCCCCCATCCATTAATTCTCTACCTTTCATAATGTTTTTTCCATTATGTAACTTCTTCCACTTCAGTTTGTGGCGCCTGGCTGTCGTTAGAATATCACCTCATATACTCATATACTGTACGTGTACGGTCACGTGGCAAAATGAAAATACCTTTCCATTGTCCTGCTTAGGAGAATAGGACTGCGCGCCACTTTGCTTATTAAATTTGGTTGAACAAAACGCTTATTACTTTGCCTGTTGTAAATAGGTTTTGAAAACAGTTCTTATTCTTTATGATTCTCCTATAATGTGTTCAAGTTAATAAACTTATTATTCCCATTAACTAGACCGATTGACAGGATTTGATAACCCCTCAAGTAACTACTAGAGCTCAAGAATACACCGCTTGCCGTAACGATTACCATTTCTTCTGTTTCTGATTCCGAATTCGTTGCTTATAAATAAATATATATATATATATATATATATATATATATATATATATATATATATATATATATGTCGGACTTAAGCGGGAACGAAATAATTATTCTAAATTTAAAGGGGGCTTAGTAATTAATTTATTGTCGTGGCGTAATTCGCCACTATTCTCATATCTTGGTTCGAAATACATCGAGAGAAATCGGGGGAATTCCCTTTGGATTGATTGACATCTGTGGCCACGCCTATGGTTCAACGCCGGTGTATGCGTCACAGAGATCATGTGGGCATGCGCGGTGGCTTTGGATGGCAGAAAAACAATAGCGTTTAATCAGACGGCGGGAAACTCTTGATTAAGACAGTCACGCGTCGCTTGGGAGCTTGATGACTGTTGGATTTAATGTATCAGATTGAATCAGGTAGCTTAAGATTTTGGAAATAAACGATGTTCGATATATTAATTGTAGTTCTTTGCCACCGGCCTTTTAATTCATTGACTGCCATAACTTGAATAATTAAGTAAAGATAGATTAAGAAGGAGTAAGTTTGGATGTAAGACGACGTAATTAGAAGGGTGTGGGTAGCGAGCTCGTCATATATATATGTATGTATATATATATATGTATATATATATATTATATATGTATATATATATATATATTTATATATATATATATATTTTCATTTATTTATTTATATATAGTCAATAGTACGAAACCCTACATTAATATTTTCGCGACTGTCCGTGATAAAATCCAATTTTCCTTAATTCAAAGCATCTAATAAAATACTCCTATCTCAAAACTGATGGCCTCATATTTTTTTCGCTATATTTTCACAAATAATTTCTATTTTTAAACTCATCCGAAATTCGTTAACTTTGTCTGACAATTAAAGCTGAAAAAAAATTGAAAGTATTTACTTACTAAGCAAAAAGACGCTTCCAAAAGCAATATCAAAGATAAATTCAGATTCACAAACGTTTTAAAAATACCACACAAAGTAGATGCACGCTAGAAAAATATTATTCTCGGTGCTAAATAAATATCCCCCAAGACAAGAAAATGCAATTTAGAGGGATTTCAAAGGCAATAAGTCTTTATTTTTAGTGGTGCACTATTTACGAGATTTTACGCTCCCAGAGGAATCATCTAATATCACTAAAGTTCGCGCCTTTCTAGGAAGAAAAAAAACACCTAGCGATATTAAATTGCAGACTATACTATAAAATTTTACCAAAACTCTTCAGACTTACGAATAAACTACTTACTGAACATTTTTATATTCATTATAGATGCATATATATATGAATAAATAAATAAACAAATACACCTATATAGAACTATATATAGTATATATATATACTAGCTAAAAACCGGAACTTCGCTACGGAGTACATTCAAATTAAATAGAACGGTCAATGTATGCAATTGATGAAAAAAATATATATATTTATATATATACAGGGTGATCAGAAAGTCAGTATACATTTGAAAAAGTAATAATTCATGGAATAATGTAGGTTGAGAGGTAAAAATTGACACAAATGCTTGGAATGACATGTGGTTTTATTGCAACCACAAAAAAAACCTTCAAAAAATGGTCGACAGATGACGCTTCATGTGATAAGAAAATCAATAATTAGCATAACAAATTATGACAAAGCAAAGATTATGCTCTTCAGAACAAATGCTGAACATTTCGACCGCCATTCCTCATCAATAGCTGTAGTCGAGGGACAATGTTGTGAACAGTACTGTACAGCATATCTCTATTTATGGTGAGACATTGGCGTTGGATGTTGTCTTTTAGCATCCCTATTGATGTCGGTCCATCGTGAAATTCAAAATCATTCTCTTCACCAGCTATAATTGTCATAGGACCTTTACACGTTCGAATGCCCTTCCTATGGCAATAGGATCGTAAAGCTACAGTAGCAGATTCCCCATTCTGATTGTCGCAGACTCCATGGTTTACCATGGTTTTCACTCGTTGTTTGATTTACCTTTGTTGACTCCTGCCACATTTCGCGAGATAACATTTTGATGTTTGGCAACAAGCAATTAAATTTTGAGTTTTATTCTTTTCTTTTACTAGCTGTACCCGTTCATACATTGCTGTGTTTGAACAAAAAGGCAGTTTTGATACCTCAAACATAATTTATTAATGATCAAATGTATGCAAAACATCAAAATGAAAATTAACAATAAAATTATCCCTACATATATGTCATTTGAATATAACATATGTACAAAACATAGATATACATAGTTGATGGTAGAATAAACATGCTTCTTCACTTGTGATATTAAACAATATTGCAAACGAATTTCAATTGAACAATAATTTTGTGATTATTAAATATCTTCATGAAATGAATGATATTTGATGATTGATGGTGAAATTTATCTTAGTAGTGCTTGTAAATATACAACATTGTTTGTTTTCCTATCTGGTGCAAGAACAAATAAATTTGATGGTTTTCCAACTCGTGAACACCCAACGTACAGCTGTCCATGTGAGAAGCATGGATTTATCAAATTTAATCCATATACTTGCAATGATTGTCCCTGTGCTTTGTTAATGGTCATTGCAAAGGCTAGTCGTACAGGAAACTGTAGACGTTTGAATTCAAATGGAGTATCCGTTGGTATCATGGGAATGCGTGGTAGTAGTACATGTTCCCCTTGGTGTTTTCCATTTAAAATGGTTGCCTCAATTATGTTATTCATTAATTTTTTTACTGATAGCCTAGTCCCATTGCATAGTCGCGGTGGATTTATATTTCGTAGAAGGATGATTGGGGAACCAATTTTCAAAAATAAAATATGCGATGGCATTCCTGGTAGATCCAATGAATTTAAAAATTCTATTGGATAATTAACTGATTCATCGTAATTGACAACAGTATCTATGGATTTATATGTTGTTTCTTCGTCAGGTGTTTCATTTTGAATTGTGCAGTTTATTAAATTCACATCAATGTTTTTGGATGCCAATATAGCACGCTCACTAACCCATTGATTATTTTTATAATTCTGTCATAAATTTGGAAAAACATTGGCAATCAATTCATCAGTGGATTTTACAATGTGACAAAAGTTTTCTGGTAATGTAATACAGTGTGTGGATTCGTCCATTTCCATTTTACCATTCCCAATATCTAACAATTATTTTGCAAATCGTTCAGAAGATTCATCTTGTTGTAATTGAACACTTATATTGGTCTTTAAAGATATTTTCTCCACATACCACCATAACACTGATGATTTGAGACATGCATTCAATTCATCTGCAGGTGTTGAACGTGGTATAACTGGTAGAATTTGTCGAAAATCACCAGCTAGCAAAATGAGTGCACCACCAAAGAGCTGCTCATTTCCTCTCAAATCTTTTAATGTGCGATTGAGCGCTTCCAATGATTTCTTGTGTGCCATGGTGCATTCATCCCATATTATAAGCTGACATGACCTTAGTACTTTTCCCATACCAGAATCTTTGCTAATATTACATGTTGGAGTTTCAATTACCTGCATATTTAATGGCAATTTCAATGCTGAATGTGCTCTTCGACCACCGTCCAAAAGAGTTGCTGCAATACCAGATGATGCAATAGCAAGTGCAATATTATTTTGTGATCTTATAGTTGCCAGAATAATTGAAATAAGAAAAGTTTTGCCAGTGCCTCCAGGTGCATCTAAGAAATATAAACCACAACTCTTGTTAGATATTGCATTTATAATTGTGTCATATGCTGTTCGTTGTTCTAATACCAATTTCGGCAGATTAATTCGAACAAATGTTTGTAATTCATTAACATCGAAGTGCGTTTCTCGTTGCATATCACGATCGAAAATGTCATTACCAGATCTATTTGGAGCAATCATTCCCAATTCTGTCAGTGATTTGTTGGCTATTGTCAAACATACATTCTCAATTAAAATCAATGCTTCATTGTATATATTTGATGTAAATTGAATGTTGAGATTAGCATTTATTCTACGCATGCGATGTAAAATGTTTTCACTCATATAGTCTTTATATTTTTCCCAAAGATCCTTTGGATTAGTCGGAAAACATGTAGTTAGTATGATGGAAAATAGTGTACGTATCTGCTGTGGTTGAGCTGTATTAGAAGCATCAGCGAGTGAAATATCCCAATGAGCATCGTTTTCTAAGAGACTCAATTTCTGGCAAGCCTCACGAAATGTAGCACACACATGGCCATTGACTGTTTTTAATTCTTGGAAAGATGTTGTTCCACGAACATTGATTAATAATAATCTTAGGTAAAAGCATTCTGCGTTATTTGGATGTACAGTGTACAGACGACCCAATGCATCTGTGGAATATAAATTTAGGTGTCCTTGTACTGCTCTACCTTGTTTACGACGCTGAAATTTTCTTGTTGATGTATTCCACGTAAAATAACTTGGTACTTCAGAGTACAGTAGTGTCCTTGCAAAGGTATCATTTCTACATAATGTGAAAAATTCAGTTAATGTTGTTGGCGGTGGTGACATTGCTCTTGCACGTACATTTTCTGATGTAAAATACACACGCTGTCCATTTTCAAGATGTACTGCTAAATGAACAACCGTTGTATATCGCTCATGAATGGAAAATGATAAAATACGCCATACAGCCTCATTGCTACTTATGTAGCGTCCCAGTTGATATTGAGTGACTTCATCGTTAGAAGCAGTTGTATTTTCCACTGCATACACTGCCATATCGCTTCCTTTGTTCACATATTTGCAAATATATTTTATAGCTTTCACTGAATTACAGTACTCAACATTTATGTGTGCGTTATACGTTTTTAGTAGTAATGGAGAATATGGTACTACCCAACGATTATCAACATCAATAGTATTGTTGAGTACTTTTAGTTTAATGGATTTTCCACCATCTTCGGTAGATCGTCGTCTATAGAGTGGATATCCATCATTGCCTGTAATAGTTTCAGCAAGTAAGTCTCTAGGATACCGCTTTGTGCACTTTCCATCTGACATGCATGGTGAATTATTATTTAGTGAGCCACATGGACCATGAATCATATTTTTTGAGACAATATTGTGCAAGTCTTTATCAATTTCAATGTGTGGTATTTCTGCAGAGATGATTTCATCAATTCTGTTTGGTGTTATCTTTTCCATCATCCATATTAAAATATGCGCATGTGGTAAACCTCTTTTTTGCCATTCAATGGAATACATCCAACAGCGCGTCTCTCCAAATACATGGTGTTTGACAATAAAATATATTAAAGATTTTAATTTTTGTTTAAATGCACGTGCAGAAATATCATGACGATCTGATGGTGATTGCCCAGTTAATAAAAGCTCCTTTATTTCATCCCATGCTGAGTTGCATGTAAATGTGATGAAAAAATCTGGACGACCATATGCACGAACATACGTCATTGCATCTTGTGCATATTCATGCATGTATCTTGGGCTGCCTGTAAATGTGGATGGTAAAATGACCATTTTTCCCAATTCACTGAGATTGCCATCATTTACAACTGCATCATGTAAATGGATGTACTCTTCAGAACGCAATTTGATTTAGTCGTATGTAGAGGAGTCTTTCACTTTCTATTTTTGCATACATGTCAACAATGTATTAATGAAATAATTGTCTACATTTCAATATATGATTATCAGCATTCTCACGAATCATCGTTCCATATGCATAATAATTCATAGCACTGACCTTTTTGTTAATGTCCACATTAGTTGTAGGATTTCTCATATTAATATTAAAATGATATCCATCCTCTCCTTGCCAAAATAGAATGGGATATTGTAATGCATCATATGAACGATGCGTTTCTGATACTTTCTGGACGTCACCATTTCTACGATGAAGAATTATATCGCGAGAATTAAATTCTTCACCAACTATGACAATTGCCACTTCATCGATCGTTGGTGCGTTGAATTGTCTTCGATGTTGACCAATAGATGTTTTATCTGCCTTTATTATTACTTTGTAATCGTCAGATGGCATTTGTTCAATGGTGGTTTTAAATAATTTAATTAATTCAGTATGTTGTTCAAACAAATTTTGTAATTCAGCGACAATCTCTCGTTTAGTACTCATATTCAGTTGACACCGTCTGTTGATTTGTTCGTCAGTATTTCCCATAAAATATATCTGAAGATATTTGTGATCAGCATTTGGCAAGGGTAGTAGTGATCCAGCATGGTGATAAATTTGCCCTTGTACTTTAAATGTTGGCATATAATTTGCGCTAACGATATTCGTTGCTCCGAACGATGTCATTTGGAAGCATGAATTGTACTTGCGTATATTTTTCAAAAAATTTTTTGATTGACTTGTTTCACCTGATACTTAAGTTAATAATGGTTCAGGTGGTGAACGCAAGTCTGGTAACTTTACTTTTCCACCTGCACAGCACATACCTGGTGTTTCATTTTTAAATTTTTGAGCACCACAATACGTACACTTTTTATCCATTTTTCCAATAATTACTCTTGGTTGAATACTGTAATTGTAAAGGGGATTGTAATTGAAACCACATAAATTCAAATCAGTATGTATCGTTCGTCTTGTCTGTGTCGTGCGAATTCGATTCCTTTGCTGCCTTGCTTGCCTCTGTTCACTCGTTTCTAATGATCGAGCAAGAGCAATGTGAACTCTTTCTTGCCTTGCTTGCCTCTGTTCACTCGTTTCTAATGATCGAGTAAGAGCAGTGTGATCTCGATCTCTTTCTTGCCTAGCTTGTCTCTGCTCACTTGTTTCTAATGATCGAGCAAAAGCAGTGTGATCTCGATCTCTTTCTTACCTAGTTTTTCTCTGCTCACTTGTTTCTGAAGCTCGTTCTTCTCTTCTCCTTTTTGCTTGATTTGTAGATCGACCAATATAACTTCGCTTTGGTGGCATAATTGAGGGGTTAAATAAAACGTATTTCCAATATTTTTATTTATTCACGTATTAATAATTTATTCTCGTATTAATAATTGCGAAATCTTAAAAAACAACCTACAAACGTATTCCATCCTATAAAAAATAATAGAAGTTGCCATCTTCAGTCATTGTAAAGTAGGAATAATGATATCACGCGATATTGATAATGCGAAGCGATATTGATAACACGATATTGATAATGCGATATACGCGATAATGATATTGTAAAGTAGGAATATGATATCACGCGAATAATACAAAATATAATATCACACATGCAAACAATCTCTGGTGCAGGAATCTAGCAAATATTACATTACGTCATACTGCTAGGCTGAATTTCAAACATCATTACTAATTAAATGTTATTTTGATATTTTTGGTATATTTGTTCGGGAGCACCTAGAACCCAAACTCTGATTTTTAAAAAAAATTTCAAAAACCTTCCTAGGGATATACCTAATAATTTCCCAAATTTTCACGGCGATTGGATGTATGGCTTTTGAATCTATCGAGTACAGACAGACAGACACACATTCATTTTTATATATATAGATTATTGTTATGTTAAGATACGGCACCTGTTGGTGATATATTTTTCGGTCCCGTTTTTTACGGCGGGAAGTATGTAACTTTGGTCTAAATTAATATATATATATATATAAAGTTGTATGTGTGTCATTAGTAATCTGAATTAAACTAATATTTCTCGATATTATATGAGAACCTAAAGAATAACATCACAGGATCTGTTTCATTTTAAAGGAGCTCCCCCGGGACAATGGAGGTAGGAATTTTGCTTACTCTATAAGTTCGGTGTCACTTCCAAATATTTAATTTGAAAGTTGGGCGGAGTGACAACACTGATAGCTCAGCTTCACTAACAGTTCCTTTTCTGGCAACGTCAACATGCTGCGATTTCTGGTGCATCTGTTTCCCGAAGCTGGTTGGGGGGGTATGAATGGAAGTACCTTGGTCCACTTGGACTTTATCTTCAGTAAGCAAGTTAATTGTCATCAAGGTATGTGTGCTCAGTAAATAAATTTTAAGTTAATTAAGTATTAAGTTAGGAATCAGAACAGGTAAGGAGATTAAATCTTAAAGGAGGAGGAAAAATTAAGTATTTAAGTTAAAATAGAATAATGGCTCGGAAAAAGTTAAAATAATTGTTAAGAAAGTAATTAATTAAGTAATGCCTAGGGAAACGAAAATAAAAAAGGCCCTTTTCAGGGTCGTACAACTACATAACGAGAGGATTGCGAAGCTTCGAAAATGAGGCTAAGGTAGCAGGAGGGAAAATTTGCAAAATGACGGGAAGCACAGACGGGGGTCGAACCCCCGACCTGCGTGTCCCGAGACGCGAGCGATAGCAGTGTGCTACGAGAGCACGTAGGGAGGTTAGCAAGATAGAAAGTGTACCGCGGTGGGAGTACTATTGTTAGCTCCTGAGAAGACACGTCCGTGGGCGTTTACGATTAGCGGGAAGGGTGTGATCGTAGGTTGGAATCTCAGCAATCGTCTCGTTACGTAGATTGGGGAGATTGTCAAAGAATCTCTTGGAGATCTTATAAGCTTGTTGGTAATATGACAAAATGCCGAAGTCTCTCCGGATAGTTTTATTAGAAAGATACTGGAATGCACGGCGGATCCGCCTGAGAGTTCTGTTCTGTAAGCGCTCGAGTTTATCAATATGGGTTTTGGCCGCAGAAAACCAAACTGGAATTGCGTAAAGGGCAATAGGTCTAACGACTTGTTTGTATAGTAGGACTTTATTGTGCATGGAGAGATGGGAGCTGATTAGCAGGGTGCGGAGTTGCGCTGTGGCGGCATTGCATTTCCTAATGGTATCCATTACGTGGGTATTCCAGGTAAGCCTACGGTCAAGAGTCACACCTAGGTATTTTGCTGTGTTTTCCCAGGCAAGCGGGGAGCCGTAGAGATAGAGACGAGGAGGATTGTGAAAGCTATTAGAGAAGAAGATCGCGTGGCACTTGGAGGGGTTGATTTTAATTTTCCAGCGTGAAAACCAATCCTCAAGGGTGCCAATATGACGCTGCATTTGAATAGCGAGGTAGTCAACGTTATGTGAAATAGAAAGGATAGCAGTGTCGTCCGCGTATAAAGCCAGAATGGTATTATTGCCCCTCGGCACGTCATTCACGTACAAGTTGAACAACGTGGGACCCAAAATAGATCCCTGTAAAATACCAGCAGTAACATCTGTTTCCCTCTCTCATTACAGCTCCTTTTATACACGATTCTCTGACGTTTTGCTGTCCAGCGCCATCTGTTTGCCATTTTCTGAACTTTTTTGTGGTTACAATAAAACTCTTTGTCATCCCAAGCATGTGTGTCAATTTTTACCTCTCTACCTACATTATTCCGTGAATTATTACTTTTTCAAATGTATACTGGCTTTCTGATCACCCTATATACACATTTATAATAAATACAACGATCAATGTATGCAATTGATATAAAAAACAAAAAAAATATATTTATAAAAAAATCATAACGGATATTTTTACAGACAAAATAATGTAGAAGAAAATATTTAAATATTCAAATTAAATCTAATAGAACATACTACAGAATATAGTGCAGTTAATATAGTACAGTGTGAGAAACATTTATTTTACTGTAATTTAATATTTTTTTGGATAATGTTCAATCGTCTGCCGCATTAGCAAGGAAAAAAAATATTTTTTTTTGTCTATTTCGTTGTTATGCACGTGACGAAAAATTAGTTTAAAGTATCACAAAAAGAAAAGAAACCACGTGATCAGCATTTAATAAATTAAATTCTAAAAATATTTTCTTATTTAAAAATTCCTTATTTAAAAATTCACCAAAATCCAGAAAATGGATGTAAAGATTCGAAAAAGATTTCAATTTAAAGGAGTTTTATGATATTTCTCGTGATATAAATTCTATAACCCTCGGAGTATTATTTTAAATGCAAACTTTAAAGAATGTTACAAAAACAGCATAAAAATTTAATTTTAAAAAATCTAATAAGAATTTTACAAAAATCTCTCTTAGGGCACCCCTACACTATAAGAAGAATCGCCATGCAAAATTTCAGTCCTTTAAGTCCAGCGGTTTGGTCTCTGCGGTATACGTCAGTCAGTCAATCAGTCAGTCAGTTACGGAACTGTTATATATATATATATATATATATATATATATACACTGCTGGCCACTGTAAATGCAACACCCTAAAGGAAACATGCAAATAACATGAAATTTACAACATGCATTAGCGGAGGTGAGATATGCAAATGATTAGAATTTCAGCGCAGACGCACATCACGCGCGCCTGTGGCGCCACTTCAAAGCGCTATTTAAGGCTTGGAGATTTCGACGATTTCAAGTTCGGCAATTGTGTTTTTCTTGTGGTTTTTTTCAAAAAAACGATTAATTATGCCTCGTCGAAAACAGCGATCATCTCTTGATCAAGTATCCGAGTTCGACAGAGGAAGGATAGTGGCCTACCGAGATTGTGGATTATCTTTCAGGGAAATCGGTAGTCGTGTTGGACGAAACCAAACAACTGTAATGCGGATATGTGATCGTTGGATGCAGGAAGGTACGACGGACCGGCGTGTTCGATCGCATCCACCTCAGCGTACCACTTCACGTGATGACAGGCAAACTGTGCGTATGTCAGTGACGGATCGCTCAGTCACATCACGAACCATAGCACAGCACATGCAGTCTGTAACGCATCATCCTGTGTCTGCGCGTACCATTCGACGCCGTTTACAGCAGAGTGGTCTGTCCGCAAGACATCCATTGCTTTGTGTAGCCTTAACGCAGAACCACAGACGTCTCCGCCGCCAATGGTGCGATGACAGAACGATGTGGCCGGTAGAATGGAATGAAATTGTCTTTACTGACGAGTCACGCTTCTGTCTGCAATACCACGATGGTCGCATTCGAGTCTGGAGACACCGTGAAGAGAGGATGCTGAACAGCTGCGTTATGTACCGCCACACTGGTCCTGCACCGGGTATTATGGTATGGGGCGGTATTGGATATCACTCTCGCACACCTCTAGTACGCATTGCCGGTACTTTAAACAGCCAGCGCTACATCTCCGATGTGTTATAGCCAGTTGTCCTTCCTTACCTTCAGGGCTTGCCCACAGCCATATTTCAACAGGATAATGCGCGACCACACGTGGCACGCATTGTCCAACGGTTCTTCGGCAATCGCCAGATTGAATTGCTTCCCTGGCCGCCTCGCTCTCCGGATCTTTCGCCGATAGAAAACATGTGGTCCATGGTTGCTCTACGAATGACCCAGATTCCATCCCCAGCTGCCACAGCAGATCAACTTTGGCAACGTGTGGAAGCTGCTTGGTCTGCTGTAACCCAAGAACTCATCCAAAGTCTCTTTGAATCAATGCCGAGGCGTGTGGCAGCGGTGATCTCCAACAATGGCGGCTACTCTGGCTACTGATTTTGGCAGGAACCACACTTCACAGAAGTCTATAAATTTAATCATTTGATACTTGGTCAACATGTTATCTACAAAATAAATTTTGTTGTGATATCTTGTTGTGATGATCTTGTCTTTCTTGGTGTTGCAATTTGGGTGGCCAGCAGTGTATATATTAGGGTGGAGCGAAAAAACTTTTTCTCGAAATTCATGTTGCCTGAGTTATTATTTGGTGTGAAACTGGCTGGAACAATTTTTCTCCAAATTTTAGCTCAAAATGTTACCATCTTGAGATTCCACGCCTCAAGTGAATATTTGTATTGCCTTTTCATAAAAAAAGAAGGCATGTGTTGTGGAGAAAAGTGGGCTGGAGTGACGCGCCTCATCTCACGTTGAGAACTGCGCCATCTCCAGCCACAAATGAACTGAGGGTTGTAGTTGCCTCCACGAGAAACGAAAAATTGTAGAGACAGAAAACCATAGGATACAGAAAAAAATCCAGAAACGATATGGGAAGATAAATAATAGCGGCAAAGATTCGAATAAACAAAAAGGAATAATACAAATAAAAATAATAATAAACAAGCACAAGCAACAATGTTAACCTTTCCTTAGAAGGTGGGATGGCATGTATCCCAAGAATGAATGAATGAATGAATATATATATATATATATATATATATATATAGCTATACATATATATATATATATATATATATTATATATACATATATACGTATATACAGTGGAATCATCGTTTTCCCATATATGTCGTTTATTTCACACAGTCCTTACGATCATATTGCTTTGTTATGTTCCCGTATCTATCTTTCATTTCAGCCGGTCCATTGAAAAACGATAGATCGAGATTCCACTGTATATATAAATATAAACATATATATATATATATATATATATATATATATATATATATATATATATATATATATATATATATATATATATATATATATATATATATATATATATATATATATATATATATATATATATATATATATACATATATTAATACAGTAGAACCTCGATATAATCGAATCCCTTGATAAATCGGAGTTTCTACATTCCGTTTCAACCTGCCTAACACTGTAAATGGAACCTTGGTTTATCGAAATCTTCGATAATTCGAAGTTTTCTCTTTCTCCTCGAGGTTCAATATGTCGAAGTTTATATTTATATATATATATATACTAGCTGAAAACCCGCGCTTCGCTACGGAGTACATTCAAAGTAAAAACATCGGTCAATGTATGGAATTAATGCCATCTGTAGCTTCATGATGCCAATATATATATAATAAATACGACGATCAATGTATATAATTGATGTAAAATATATATATATATTTATTTATAAAAAAATCGGAAGGGATATTTTTATAGACAAAATAATGTAGAAGAAGATATTCAAATTAAATCTAATATAAAGAATACTAAAGAATATAGTACAGTTAATATAGTACAGTTTCTAGAACATTTCTTTTACTGTATTTTAATATTTTTTTGGATAATGTCCAATCGTCTGCCGCATTAGCAAGAAAAAAAATTATTTTTTGTCTATTTAGTTTTTATGCACGTGACGATAAATTTATTTAAAGTACCAGAAAAAGAAGTCACGTGATCAGCATTAAATAAATTAAATTCTAAAAATTAATCTTTAAAATTTCACCAAAAATCAGGAAATGGAGGTAAAGATTCGAAAAAGATTTCATTTTAAAGGAATTTGTATGATCTTTCTTGTGATATAAATTTTATAACCCTCAAATTATTATTTTAAATGCAAACTTAAAAAAAGTAAAAAAAAACAGCTTAAAAATTTAATTTAAAAAAATCTAAGAAGAATTTTTGAAAAATCTTTCTTAGTGCACCCCTACACTATTAGAAGAATCGACATGCAAAATTTCAGCCCTTTAGGTCCAGCGGTTTGGTCTGTGCGTTGTATGTCAGTCAGTCAGTGAATGAATGAGTCAGTTACGGAACTGTTTTATATATATAGATGTGTGTGTGTGTGTGTGTGTGTGTGTGTGTGTGTGTGTGTGTGTGTGTGTGTGTGTGCGCGTGTGTATGTGTGTGTGTATGTGTATGTGTATGTGTATGTGTATGTGTATATGTATGTATGTTATATTTATATATAACCCCCTTAATGGCCGTTCTTACAAAGAGGTATGAAATTTCCCGTTCTAAAGAGGAAATCGGAAAAATGGTCCCCGTAAGCTAAAGGTTAATGCATAAATGACGTTCATTCATATAAAATATAATGCGGAGATTTGCTGTTATTTCTTATAGTCTTATTGTCGGCGGCAGAGGAATGATACAAAAATCCCCTTGCGAAATCGAACTGGGAACGAATAGGAAACGTACCTCTGAAAATCTTAAATTATAGGAAGGTTTCCAGTTATCGTAAGCCGGGCGAAGTCCGAATGACTAGGGCACTGGCCATCGGTACTAGAGTCTGCAGGTTCGAGTCTCACAATTGGCATGGATGTTTGTAGCCGTTCGGGATTGGCAGCAGTAGGTCTCGGTCCCATTACCCCTCGTGTAGCAAAAAATGACCGTAGCGCTCTAAACCTAACCTAACCCAACCAAACTAGGTGTTGCAGGAAACAGAATTTTTTTAATTTTTCTAGCGCTCTTTAAGCCAAAACTTCCAAAACTTTCTTGTTTGTCTAACATAAACCATCGTCTTTATCAGGATGGTTTATGTTAGACAAAGGATAACATAAACCAGCCTGATAAAGAGGATGGTTTATGTAAAGGAATAAGATCATAAGATCCTTATCAATAGGATCCTTCTGAATAAAATTACAATTTTTTAATTGCATCAAAGAGTACCTTGAAAGCAAATCGTGCAGAAATTTTAAATTTTTTAGAAAATGTGAGAGAAAGTAAAATAATCATAACATGAAAAAATGTTAATTTTGAAGAAAGAAAGTATTTTAGGTTTCATAAAGTTCAATTGTTCTTTATTTTCCTTGTTTATCTTTTTGTTATTATTTTTATATTTAATTTTTTATCTTTATTTTTTTATCAGTTTTTACTCTACGTTTCTTTCTATTCTTTTCTGTCTCCATTAGTCACAGTTTCTATTTGTGCATAGGACTGCCATTACAGCACTTTCTACTAAAAGAGAAAAATATATAGAAGACGAATCCTTTATAACCTTGATATTCAAATAAAATGATTATTTAACTTGCTCTGATGCATTTTTAAGATTATCTAATCGTATGGGGTTTTTTGTTTCTTTTTTACTAATTTTGATGCTTTGGTTTCTGCTCGTAATAGCATAGGCAGTTGGAATTTTCCTTAATCTTTAGCTTACGGGGCCCATTTTTCCGATTCTCTCTGTATATATATATATATATATATATATAAATATATATATATATATATATATATATATATATATATATATATATATATATATATATATATATATATATATATATATATATATATATATATAGGGTAAGTATGCCGAATATGAGACCCCTTTTTATTTTCGTATATAACTAGGAAAGTGAGGGATTATAGTTCAAACTTGATATCCCTTTAATACATATATTTTGCTACATATAACAATGACAGAAAATTGAAAATAACCTTACAATTTTCTTGTATGAAATTATAAGCATAAGTGCTCCATTTTTGGGGTCTGAAAAAAGTAGTCCTAATATGAGACCCCCATTCTACAACTCTAAATATGAATTAGAATTACTGAAAAGTTCATAAAAACAAAATTGTGCACAATAATTAGATAACAGTTACCTATATACACTAATAGATGAAAATGAAAAGTGACATTTTAAGCAAATTAGTTGGTTTGCACTACAAGTTTTGTTTACTTTTTGTTTTTAAATTCAAACTTTTCACATTCTTTACAAATAAAAAGTTCGTCAGCTCCACAATCTTCATCGGCCCACGTGAAACACCTTCTACATAGACGACACTGCTCTCCCCGTTTGTCTTCTGATAATAAACAACCACAAAAAAGGCATTCAGCGTCGTTTTCATCAATGCTATCATCACTGCTGTCATGGAGAGAAAGGTTTTCATCATCTTCAAATCAGCTGAGATCATCATAGCTATAATTAGGCTTATTCATTCTCTGTTTTTTAACTAGTGTTGTATTTTCATCCATCCTTAATTTTCCCCTTCCTGTAGGGACCCCTTTACCTTTTCCTTTATTGCTTCCTTATCCTTTTCTTTTTATCTTAATATCCTTTTCCTTGTTTATCCTTTGATTTCTAATCTTTTAGGTCTATTCCTTTTTTTCTTGTAGGAAACAAAGATTTTTCCGAATATGCTGCAGTTCTTCTATTAATGCTATCAATCAATTTATTTTTATAGGGCGATGATGTGGTAATATCGGCTTTACGGGCCCCACTTGGTTTCGAGGTGTTTTTATCAGGAATCGTAGGCAAGGGATTTATTTCTTCAGGAGTCACTAAGAACTGGTTTGAATTTGTTGTCTGATCAATGCCTCCCACATTGTCACTGCTACTATATGGTTGTGGATTTCGCCTGGGCGTCATTGAATCTGCAGCTTTAGAGGAAACGAGGCTGTGAGAGTGAAAGAAACAACTCGGCACTCCACGTTTGCGCGTATCAGCCCAAAAGCTGCTACTAATGACGGTCGTCACGACGGCAACCCGCTCTTTGCCAGTTCAATAGGTCCAGACCGTCGGTCCAGACCTCGTCCTCGTGTCCTTGGGACACTCTGCTACATCCTGTGTCATAGCCACAATGCCTTCTAATACCGTCCGCTCTTGGCCCACGAACCGAAACATCCAGGAGCCAATAACTATTTTAACTTAAATTACTAATAATTAAAATATATTTCAATTCACCAGCAACCACCATATTGCCAAATATATCAACCCATCCCCAAGACGAGGGCTGCTTTATTAAATCAAACTAATTTACTAAATTCTGCACAACTCGTACAGACAACAAACAAAAACATCTTAATAAGAGACATTACAACTTGATAACTCAAAATACAAACTTTACCAACTTGGTAGAGAAACACAACTTAACAAGCTGCTAATCAAAGCGAGTAACAAGCCAATAAAAGGAGTGCCAACAGCATAAGAAAAGAGTCAAAAATCCAACGCTTAGGTCTCACAGGACCATAATCCGTGATCTCAATTATCCTTTCGACTGCAGCTCTGTACCTGCCGCAGACTTTGTCTGTAGGCAGATGATTCAAGTCCAAAGCAATACCAGTCCTCTCCTGATATCTTTCGCAGTTTCCACATGCTGTTTTTCTATTACACGGCTCCTCGCCGTGTTCTCCTTCAGAACACAACTTGCACACTCTCGTCTTCTTACAGTTTCGAGCTACGTGTCCCAGGCCCCAGGAGTTGTAGCAAACAGCTGGTTTTCTATAATCCTTCCATCCTTATCGGCCCCAGCCTATTTTCAATCTCCTCTTATTCTCTATTTTACTGTAAGTTGTGTCCATGTTTCGATTTAAATTTCGTCATAACTTCTATGACTCTACCAGCCAACTCCTCATTCTGCTTCTCCAATATTTCCTTCATTTCTCCCTTTTCGTATTCCTCATCAACATCAAATACTATAATAATATATGGATCTTTCTTTCCAGCTGCTTAGCTTTATAGATTGCACTCAACTCAATGGTATCATGGAAAACTCCTAAGAATGTTTCCATCTCTTTCTTGTTTTCCACTCCCACCAATACTCCTCCTTTACTTATTTTCTTAAGCGTCTTTATGCCAATTCCAAGATATTGCGGCTTCATGTAGTCTTTCACCTCCTTTTTTGTCATCTCTGACTCAAGGAAGGTTGTGGGTAGGATTTCCACTTCGTATCTGCTCCTCTTCTTAGCCTTTATGGCACCCCCTCTCTTGGCTGCCGGCGTCTTCATCACCACTTCGGCGTAACTATTTTTCTCTTGCTTTTCCAACACACTTAGCTGTCCTTTAAAAATTGTATAATTTTCTGTTTCTCATTGATCGAATTGACCAGTTTCAGTATATCCTCGTTGACCTGTCGCTTAACTTCTACCGTCAGTTTAGACATACTAATAATATTAGTCAAGTGTTGGTATTTTAACTTTACCAAGTCTTCTGTAAGCACTCTCATCTCTTCCATTTTTTCGGCTTCAGTCTCCATCGTGAGCTGTGACAGTTAGTCTCCCTCTTTCCCCACGCTCCTCCGGCGTTAGCAATCTGCCTTTCGACAGACCCCCAGGGCCCACTACGTGGAGGTGCCGGAGGTTGAATTTGGAATGAAACACAAATTACCTTTTGCCCACAAATAAGTTGAAAACAACTTAATATCACACTACTTGCCACTCTATTTTTCCAGATTGCACAAACCCACAAGAACTCTCTATAATCAGCGTGGGGTGGGCCCCAAACTGGCTGTGAGAGTGAAAACTAATATGCCTAATATGAGACCCAATCAAATATTAGGCATGATTTGGGATTTCATATTGGGCACGACCATGTTGTTGAACACGCCAACGAATTTTTTAGGTTAGGATTGACGTTAGCTTAAAAACAAACAGGCGTGTTTACAATCCACTTTTGTAGCTACCTATCCAATACTAACAGTTTTAATAAGAGTCTCACCTTAAAGGTGAATATAGCCAATGAAAGTGGTGATGCAAAAAAGTCGACGAGCACACATTTAAGAAAAAAATATTACACCTTTCTGTGCGCTTGCATACACTTGACTGACTCACCGATTACAAATGATGCAATAGACTACTGTTTTATGCTACAGTCGCCAGGAGGCAGCACTTTGTACGTCCTATAAGGTGGGGTCTCATTGGACAAGGTCTCATATTAGGCATACTTACCCTATATATATATATATATATATATATATATATATATATATATATATATATATACAGAGGCTGTTCACACATTATTTAGACGATGTATAATGTATTCACAAAACTAAATTACATAAAATTCTTGTGTTTTAAATGTTCTATTTGACATACCTTATTTTGAACTATCTTTCGACCCCGCAATTTCCAGGATAATAATGCCTTTTGAAATGTCAGACGAGGTATTCTATACCATTCCTCCTGAGCAGCTTTCCAGAGTCCTATAAGGGTTTTGGGACGACGTTTGGATAATGCAGATTTTAAAAGTCCGAAAGCACAAAAATCCATAGGTGATACATCCGGAGATTTAGTAGAGATATCAGTGAAGGGTATGGCCTTGATACCAGTTTTTTGTTCCATTTCTTTTAGGAAATTTACAGTGGATTTTGATGTGTGACTGCTAGCTTTGTCCTGATGGAGTCTCACAGATTGATGGCACTGTGGGTAAAGCGATGGTATTTCATTCAGAAAAATTGGCGATAAAATATGTTCCTGATAGCATTTGGAGTTAATCTTGACATTTTTTTCCACTCTCTTTATTTTTAATTTGCCATTATAAGAAAAACCAGCAACAATTATGAATCCCTTAGAAAAACTTTCTTTCGATTCTTTGAACCATGTACTTAAATTTTTTTCTCCCCTTTTATGATAATAAATGGCTCTTTTTTTGTGGCAATCATTTAAATACACCCATGATTTATCTATTGTGACAATTGTTTTCCATTTTTCTTTGGATAAGTGTTTCTCATATAGAATTCTGCAGCGTGTCCTGCGTTCAGCGGTATGATTTTAGAGAAGACGATGCACATTGCGTTTTTTTCGCTTTCTTAAGATTTTAATCAACGTTTATCATTTTGTTTAAAGTGGACAACGAGCATTTTAATGATTTTGCAACTGTCCTTTCACTAGGGGGATTTTCTTTTAACATTAATTAACGTACCTTTGCAATAGTCGAAGATGTCCGTTTTTTTCCTTGGATACTTGCTTGGAATTTTTGTCCCACTTGAGGCTCCAATT
Source organism: Dolomedes plantarius (assembly GCA_907164885.2). Classification (NCBI taxonomy): domain Eukaryota; kingdom Metazoa; phylum Arthropoda; class Arachnida; order Araneae; family Dolomedidae; genus Dolomedes; species Dolomedes plantarius. The sequence goes on along the minus strand of OU015493.1, from coordinate 138,193,863 downwards.
TGACGTTTTTTTCCTTTCTTGTTGACGATATTACCTATCGACGCTTTAGATATCACAAAACCATGACTCTCACATCGTTTTTGGATAACGAAGTATGCATATTACTCTTCGGAAAGAGCATAAATGTAGCCTTCGAACCACTGCTTTGTTAAAAACGCTATTTTGAATAAAAACAAACCTTTCAAGCCGCAGACGATAATTTTGACTTTTAAAAACATAGTACAATTGCAATTATTTCTTTTGCAGCAAACGATTTTTTATTACCGCTTACCAAAATCGTCCAAAAAATGTGCGAGCAGCCTCTGTATATATATATATATATATATATATATATATATATATATATATATATATATTCACTACTCAAAAAAATTAGGGGAGCAAGCAAAGAAGTTTAGGGCAAATGAAAAGATGATTTAGGGCAACAATTTGGTTACATGTAAACGCTAAAAAAAAGTATTGTTTAGAAATGATGCAAGATTTTTAATATTGCGTGTAGTCTCCTCGAACAGCTAAGACTGCTGCACACCTGTTTTCCATACATGCGATGATGTTATCGATAAGACTTTGTGGAATACTGTTCCACTCCTCAAGAAGTGCAATCTCGAAGTCTCGGAGAGTAAAAAAAGGCCTTGTTCTCGCAGCAATGCATCGTCCGAGCATGTCCCAAACATGCTCGATTGGATTCAGGTCAGGAGAGCACGCTGACCATACCATACGCTGTATTGTTTCAGCTTCAAGTATGTTCTCCACAAGACGAGCTGTATGCGTTGTGGCATTATCATGCTGGAAAACAAAGGAATCTCCAATGACTGCAGCGTAAGGTATGACATGAGGTCTCAGTATCTCGTCTGCATACCTTCGGGCCATCAAAGTACCATTCCGAATGATATGCAGGTCCGTACGTCCACCTATCCTGATTCCACCCCATACCATAAAACCAGCTCGTCTGTATTGTGACCTTTCACGAATGAATGTGGGGTTATTTCGAGTGCCCCTTTCCCTCCATACCAAAACACGTCGGATGTCAAACTCCAGACTGAATCGGGACACGTCTGTAAACAGCACTTGGCTCCAATCATGTTGCTCCCAATATCGATGTTCAGCAGCCCATTCTCTTCGGGCCGCACGGTGGCGTGAGGTCAACGGAATGCAGACCATTGGCCTACTTACATAGAGACCTCCCTGATTAAGCCTATTACGTACTGTTTGGCTGGACACCCTTCGTCCTGTTGCCAAGAGCAATTGTCTTTGCAACTGAGTAGCATTGTCTGTTCTGTTTCGTCGAGCTGTTAACAGTATATACCGGTCATCAGTTGCTGTAGTGGCGCGTGGCCGATCTTTCCCTGGTCGAGTCTAACATTCCCTGTTTCTTGGAATCGATTCCACAGCCTTGCAACGACACTTCTGGCGACTCCAACAGCGTCCGTGACACTACGTTGTGTTTCCCCGGATTCAAGTCTGCCTATATAACGCCATGCCATGGATTCCGGTAAACCACGTTGTTGAGACATTTTCAAGTTACCTTTTCTCAAAAAGAATAACTGAGCAACCGAATTTCACAGTTAAGGCAGTGAAGCATACGTTTCTGCAACATCCCGATTTCCACCCTTATGTTCTTTTTCTGGTTTTTGACGTCATGAACTTTTTGCATATGAAGTTTTCTTCTTCTGTTTCCTGCTAGGCTTTAAACTATGGATGATTTATTTTATGTTACTTATCGGTGTAAGTATTTGCGTAATTTCTTTAAAACCATGTGCTCCCCTAATTGTTTTGAGCAGTGTATACATATTCACAGTGGATTCTTGATCTATCGTTTTTCAAGGGACTGACTGAACTAAACGATAAATACGGGAAAACAATTGATGCGGGAACATATCAAAGCAATATGATCGTCGGTAATGGGTGAAATAAACGACATATACGGGAAAACAATAGATGCGGGAACATTACAAAGCAATATGATCGTCGGCAGTGGGTGAAATAAACGACACATACGGGAAAAGGATGATTCGGGGAACGATCAATCAAGATTCCACTGTATATATGTATGTATGTATGTATGTATGTATGTATATATATATATATATATATATATATATATATATATATATATATATATATATATATATATATATATTTATACATACAGTGGAATCTCGATCTATCGTTTTTCAAGGGACCGATTGAAATGAACGATAAATGCGGGAAAACGATAGATGCGGAAACATAACAAAGCAATATGATCGTTGGGACTGGATAAAATGAACGTCACGTACGGAAAAACGATGAATCCGAAAACGATCGATCGAGATTCCACTCTGTATATATATATATATACACTGAAGTGCCACTGAATTAGGGATACCTACCTAGTTACGTGTTGGGCCTCCTCTGGCCTTGATAACGGCTGCCACACGACGAGGCATAGATTCAATAAGTTTCTGGAAACGTTCCACGGGAATGGCTTGCCAAATACTGGCTAAAGCTGTCCATAATTCAGTAAGTTTCTTTGGTGCTGTGTGGTGGCCTTTCACGCCTTGTTCCAAAACATCCCAAAAGATGCTCAATAGGATTTAAGTCTGGGCTTCTAGGTGGCCATTTCATGACAGAGAAGTCAGAGGAATGCTCATCCAACCAGCCAGTAGCCAACCGGGACTTGTCAGAGGTACAGTTGTCTTGTGGATAACAGAACAGCATAAACGGATGGAGGTGATCACCCAGCAACTCTACGTACCGAATTGCATTGAGGGAGGTTGGTACACGCACCAAAGATCCCAAACTGTGCTACGAAAATCACCCCAGACCATGATTGAGCCACCATGCCCTTGTACAGTTCCAGCCAGGCATGCAGGATTCATGGCTTCATGAGCCTTACGCCATATTCTCAGCCTCCCGTCGGCGTTAAGTAGTCGGAATCGAGACTCATCACTCCATGCTACTCGTTTCCAGTCCTCTACACTCCAGTCTCTGTGCTCTCTTGCCCAGGCAAGACGTGCAGCCCGATGGCCAGTATAGAGCAATGGTACTCTCGTAGGTCGACGGCTCCCGAAACCCATACGGTGAAGCGAGCGTTGCACAGTCCGTTTACTGACTGTACGATTGGCACCGTCATTAAACTGGGTGGTAATTTTAGCTAATGTTTGGCTTCGCTGGCTACGTACAATACGCCTTAGTCGTCTCTCACCACGCAGTCAAGGCTAATTGTCCTTTGCAATTTGCCGGATCGCTTGTTTTTTTTCCCACCATCCATGTATTCTTGGTATACTCTTGACACTGTCGATCTTGAAAATCCTAGCTGTCTGACGATTTCGGAAACTGAATGGCCCATGCGTCGCACACCTACGATTTGTCCGCGATCGAAGGCGTCTAAATCAGGCAGTTTACCCATACTGGCAATTTCAACAACTAATTCAGAACAACCACAGTACGCGCTATATATGCAGTTACCACACCTCCCTCACTTGCGCATACATGATGCGCAGCGCTACACAATTTGCATAGTCTTTGCTATCCCTAATTCAGTGGCACTTCAGTATATATATATATATATATATATATATATATATATATAGAGAGAGAGATATATATATATATATATATATATATATATATATATATATATATTCATTCTTGAGTCCGTATTCTTGGGATACATGCTATCCCACGCCGTAGAGAAATGGTTAATACCGGACGATTTTTATGTGATAAGCTGTAAGTTCTCCTCCTGAATGCTTCTAAAGCTTAAAACTTTTTTTGGTAACTCGGTAGAGCCGCGATAGATACATCTTGAAGCAGCAACCGATGAGTGGTGTTTGGTGGAAAATAGCGCAATGTTACCTTATAACCGTGTAGCAGTTGTGTATTAGTTCTTCTTGCTTGACGCACAATTTTTCATTCCATGAAAGACAAATATGGAGTTCATTTGCCCTTCTTCTTTTTCTAAAATTAATCTATAAAATGCAGCTTTATTTTAACATACATTATAATCATGATGATGTGAAAGAAAAAAAATTCACAAAAATTTATGCCCCATCACAAGGGCTTAATATGACTTTTTGCAGCAGTGGTATCATTAAAATCATAAATTAAATTCTTTACTAGAGAGACCCTTCTTCATTTTGGGGGCAAATGAAAGAGATAAGGAAAAATAAAAGAGACAATTAACAGGGGAGCACCTAGAGGGGGAGCTCAACCCCCGTTTACGGATCACTCCCCTTTCTATCTTTTCAGTCTTAATAAAAGACTTACTATTTTTATTTTTATTTTTAAATGATTCATTATAGTAATTGTTTCATTTTATTCATCATATTGTTTGTAATTCGTATTCCAATTAAGTTTCTAGTCAATAGATGACATCATTATGTACCTTTTTTTTATTTCAAGCAAAAATGTTTTTATTTTATTATGTTGTTGTTGTTGTATATTCGATTCTGAGTAATGGCAAGAAAATGGCTAAGATATGTTTATTCTGTTGTGGTGTATATTCTATTCTAAGCAATGTCATGTAAGAATACAAAAATCGCTATGTTGGATGCGATTCCGTTTATTCTTTTCTGTTAAAGATTCTGTGCAGATTATTGTTCAAGCTGTTGACATTTTGAAGTCAATCATTCATTTTGTAAAACCTAATTCTGAAGGGTTATTCAGTATGTCATGGATTCAACAGTTATGTGTTAAAATGAAGTCAATATTAAATGCATTTTAAAGATGCATGCATGGAACTAAATTTTTTAGTGTTGACTTATTATTCAAGTATTATTCAAATGATGTTAAAGGTAAGCCATTCCAGTATTACCTTATTTAAAAGCAGTAAGAAGATTGATTAGTTGCACTTGAACAAGAACATTAAATATTTTTGACAAAGGATTCTTATACAGTCCACTAAGATATAAAATTATATTAATAAAATAACTGACCCCACACTATCTATTCATTTTCTGTACATATGAAATAAATTCCGGAAAATTAGAGAGAAAATTAAACGCTATTTGAAAAGCTAAAAGGAAAAACAGACTTCAGCTAATTATTTTAATTACATGGGGCAGATATATTCTTTCAAAACTAATGCATAGAAGGTTAATGCAGTTTAAATATGGTTGAACGAAATAGGACGTTATTTAATTTTACCCGACTCTAAACTAAATACTTAGAAAAGGCGTGTATAAAAAATTAACCGATATTTTCACAAATATATTGCATTAAATTGAAGCTTAATATTTTTTTAAATAACACAGACTTCAAATATGGCCAGGTTAATAGGCGTAAATAATGTGAATTTTGTGAAAGCAATTAAGTTATTTCAACGAATTATGAATTTTACTTAGCAGATTGATAGAAAGCCTCTTTTAATTCTCCACATCTAATGCCGTGTTGTCGGTTTTGAAGACATATGACAAGTTGCAGCACTTTCAAGAAGGAGATATGTCATTCCGTTTTATAAGGCCGCTCCGTTTCGAATAACCCTCTAAACCTTTATTCTTTAAAATGCGAAATGGGAAATTTATCTACATGGATAAAGTACTTTCAAACTCACTTCCCAAAAAACTTTGTTAAATAATTAAGATAGAATTAAATAACATACATTTCATCAAGAAAAAAAAATTATTATCTTCTTTAAAACTTCTTTGTTTATATCTTCTTTAGACGCTATAAAAATTTATCTTTGAGCACACGTATTAACATCTTAATATTACGTATAAATGTTTTCTCTTTTATATTCTCTCTCGTCTCTAACATTTTCAAAGGGAACCGACTTGCAAAGGTATAAATTGGATCCCTGTTCCAATCAAGTGAGATTAGATAAAAGGTAATTCACACATCAGTTGGCGCTATTTGCAATAGAGTTCCGATCAGAGCGCTTCAAACGAACCGATGAATAAGATAGTAATGATATGTGAAATGAATTTAGAGAATAAAGCAAGAACGATATTTAATGAGATTTGTGAAATGGGAACCAAGCTTCATTCCATTTAATTACTAAATTATTAACAATGAGGGAGCATGGATTAAATGTTTTTAATAATAAGATAGCAATGATATGTGAAAGGAATTTAGAGAATGGAGTAAAAAAGATACTTAATGAGATTGTGAAATGTGTACCAATCATCATTTCCTTTAATTGTTGACAATGAAGGACCTATTAACTTTAAAAGTTTTTAATACTAAGATAGCAATGATATATGAAAGGAATTTAGAGAATAAAGTAAAAAAATATGCTTAATGAGATTTATGAAATGTGTGCCAATCTCCATTCCCCTTAAATTCTTAATTGCTAACATTGAAGGACCTATTAACTTTAAAGGTTTTTAACAGCTAATACCAATAATTTCGATTTTTTTTCTGGAAGACTACCACTGACTTATGCTATACATTATCAATCAAACAGTAACTCAGTGGATAACATACTGAACAATACGGGCGGTACAATCGGTTCACGATCCAAAGCACTTTCCATTGAAGTTCATTTTGCCAATTCTGTTTCAATTCTCAATCCAGTAAAAGGCATATTTACTACAGGGAAGCAAATATTAACAATGGGGATTTTGTCCTCATACGGGGAATATTTCCTTACTTTCCGAGGTTGAAATATCATGTTCTGTTGTATATCCAGTCACGTATTCATTAAAGTATTTAAACTATTGAATATGATTGTGATTGTGGTCGTATAGTGGTTTATTTTTAGTATGTTATATAACGACAATGATTACTCATGAATGAACAATATATTGTTGTATTAACATTACGTCACATATGTAGTTACACATAATCGTATCAAAATTCATAGATATAAATGACATATGTAATTCAATTTAAAAAAATAAACTCGTCATACCCTCATTAAATTCAATAATTCATTAATCCAAGAATTCAATAATTCAGTAATTCAGTGATTCAATAGCCCTCGTTAAATTTAAGTCACTTCCTAATTTATAAGCTTTCGTAATTTGGCAAAAGAGCATTTTTAACGGACAGGTTAGATAATGCAGAGTTACTGTACCTTTGGTTGGATGTGGTCATTGGGTACTGCTGAGAACTAGGCAGGGTATCGGATACTGGGTGACCTTTGACGGCCTACCTTCGGGTTTGAGGCGGAATATACGATGGACTCTTCGGCGTCGATTCACTCTCTTGCGATAGGCTCGGGGTGGTGCAGTCATTCATATGGTCCAGTGGTCATCATGGGCTTGGTGCACTGGGTGGTGCGAGTCATTGCATTCGGACTCGTTCGTTCTTATCAGCGGTCATCATGGGCTGCCTCGGTAGGTAACTTTACGGGCCTTCTTCACAACTTATCTATAGCCACTCTTACCTTCCATCTATCATTATTCTATCTCCATAGTAGGCTTTGAACCTCAGTCTATTAACCTGATCTACATATCAATCTTCGGCCTCAGACAATCTGAGCTCTAAGCAGTTGTGGCTAAAGTCAAGTACAAAGTCGATTCTGGAGTCTTACATCAACTCTGAAGAGTCTAAAACGTCAAGTCACTGAATGTTGTCTTTTCCTCTCTTAAATATTATCCTTCCATTTCTTTTAATTCCATCCCCCTAGGATTTCATTGGCAGCATTTTCTAACTTTCATCCTCCTTCGTCTCTACTATTCGCTCGAGGTGATAATTACATGTTTGCTTCTGTCCAATCCTTCCTGAGGGGCGTATCCCATATTTCTGCCTTCAACTTGCTTTCACACAATCCCCGATTTTATAACTTTTGACCCATACCCTCTTGCCTGTGTGATCCACTGCCTCATCCATAAACTTCACTCACTTCTTAATTGCTACAATTTAATTTATTACCGCTGTGCCTTATCGCTTCTTCTCATCTTTCTACATCTTTATCAATAGCCTCCTATTTACGATATGTTCTTTACAACATGGGTTTTTATCTTCGTGGTCCCTTCTTCCGCCATACAATGCCATTACCCCTTCACAATGATAATCTTTTTAGAGTCTTCAGTTCACCTTTTTGTGTAGGTAAAATTAATGAGTCAATGAGGCAGATCATTACTGAATTACTGATGACGATTAAATCTATTGTACGAGCAATGGATTCAGTTTGATCCCAAACTCCAAAGAATCAAATCTTTAATGCATTTTAGTTCTAAAGTTGCTACCTGAAAAAAAAGATATTTTTTCTAAAAAAAATTATAATAGACTCTCTCAAGCGAAGCACTGAATGAGCATGCAGTGTCTTCTGATTATTGCAAGCGTGACTTACCATTCGCTGCGTTATAACTGATAACTAGTTTTATAAACCTTTTGAATAAAAATCCTAATGTTGATAACCAATGATGGCAGAATCTCTGCTTGAACTTCTCGATCTAAATTTTCCTTTCTTCCCATCTCATAAATTTATCTTAAATGAGGTTTTTAGGGCTGAGAGGAGGGTACGAGGCCCCAAGATCCCTCCCCCCCCCGGGATTTCTCGGTCTAAATTGGGGTGGCTACAGGAGTTATGTTGGCTCAACTGAATGGTGCGCATAGTTAAAAAGAAGCTAACAAATCATCGCGGAAACCAAGAAATCATGAGCAAATATTTTCGGACAACTATGATCTACATCGGAAATAAAATTATCCTAAATCTTTCTCTTAAATTCATAATCTCCGTTTTTAAGTTAATATTTGTTGTTGTCTAATAATTTAATGCCACTACTGAATAAGTCGTCTTAAATGTTGTAGAATATTGTGTCTTGTTAAGTTATGCCTGAAAATTTTATCCAGATATGTTTCTTCTTTTTGTTAAATTTTTACGACTAAATATATATCTTTTATAATTTTATTCATATTTTTGTTTTTTATGCTTTTGAAATCAGCATGTTTTTTTGCTTTTGTTTCAAAACTAAAACCAAATAAATCATTGAAAGTTTTGTTTCATATTTACGTCTAGTGGACTTCCGATGTAATCAGCAGAGAAGAGGCAATGGGTAATTCCGACAGAAAGATTTGTTCGGAACACACAGTCTTGGTTAAATAAAGTTATTTACAAAGATGGATAATAGACATGAAGTTTATCTAACATTTCTATAGTGAGCGATGAACTATACCAGTTTGTTTTAAATATAATCCAAGTTACTTTCGAGAGAATACACACTGTATATTAGCATAAAGGGTAGGTATTTTTCACAACTGAAACGAAGCATGTAGTTGTCTTTGGTGAAACAGAGAATAAAAGCAAAATGGCCCTCACTTTATACGGAAAAAATTCATTTTTAAGGTTTGTGTTTTCATAAAAAAATTCCTGTGGAAAAGCACCTTCGAATAAAGAAATCTTTTTTGAGAAAGTATGAAAAAAACTACGAAAGTTCACTTTTACAAAAGATAACTTTTGCGATTCAAAAATTCTTCATTTTTCTGCATAGATTTTCATCTTTACTGTACACATCATTAAAGATTCAACACAATCTGAAAAAGTTTGAATAAATATTTTTCCCTGATCCAAATTAAGTTTGAAAATTCCCTCTTCGGTTTTATCTTTTCAATTTTGAATATTCGTTGATTTGTTTATAAAAAACGCAATGTTTGGGGCGTATATTGAATTTGAAAGAAGTAAAATTTGTCATCTAGAATCACAATTATCTTTTGTAGCAGCAGGTCCATAATATATATTCACTGACATTCTTACTAAGGAACAATGTTATTTTTAGTCTTGATGTAGAAGATTTTTTAATCTACTGTCAGTTACAAGTTTATATGGGAAATATAATATTTGATAAAAGATAACGCTTGCTAACAATAAAAAGAATGGTTTTCTATAAAATTTTCAAATAATTTAAAATTAAAAATGTATCTCTCAGGACAAGCAAAATTTGCCTTCGTGTTATGGGATTCTTTTTTCAGTAGAAATAAAAATTGATCTCTTTGCATCATTCATCAAATATATTTTGTTAAGAAATAAAACAAGCCACAGAAAGAAAATTTCATCCGCAACAAAGTATCAAATCATCGAATGGCAACATTCTATGGGTATATTAAAAATTAAAAGCATGGTAGAAGGCGAGTCATAGACAAGAACATCCATTATTGGAACATTTATCGAATTGTGAATTTTTATTGTTTGTACCTACTATCGTGAATGTCTCATTAAACATTGTCTTTCTTTCTTAATAATCGCTTTATTTGCTTTACTTTAAATCCTTAAATGATTACATTGTAGCATAAAGATTGTGTGAACTATCTCAGTCTTCTAAATATTTCAAATCTATACTTTATATACGAAATTTCATGCATGTTTGTTTATTTCTCTTAAAGCACGAAGCGTACGGGTAACAGAGCCGTCGTGCTAAGAAAGGAGATGAAAAAGTGGGAAAATTATTGGTATATCCATTTGCTATTGTCAACGGATTTACGTGTTTGGGACAACTACGAATACAAATACATATTTTTATGTATATTAAACTTACAAATGCATATACAATATTCACAAAAACTGAAGGCTTTTAATGTATTACTGTGTGCAATTTTTTAAGAAAATATATTTAAGTGAAACATTTGTTCATATTCAAACCAAATTACCAGACATGATACTATTAAATCATACTTACATTTCTGTGACATATATTTAAAGTACAGTTGAGCAAAAACTATATATTTAGCTAATTTCCAGTCATAAAACAAAATTTGAAAAAATCAAACGTAAATGGCTCTGTTACTCACTAAATTACTAGTTTGGCAAAATATCGGCAAAAGTCTTTTTTCTCATTGGCGATGTAGTAATTTATTCATATAATAAAACAACATCGAAAACAGTTTTCACAAATATTTATTGAATAAGTCAGGGTGAATCTGAACAACGTTTTGAATTTGAATATAACAACTGCAACTCAATTTACTAACAAAGCACAGAAATAAATTGTCTCAAAAGTATAAAGACATTAAATAAACATCATATTTACATTTATATAATTGAACCCTTTTTCAGAATAACTTTGAAAATTCATGCTGTTTTTCAAATTCTGCAAATGTTATGGCTTTATTCCAAAAGAGCTTTGTTCTGTCAGTTCTTTAGTTCTATCGCACTGGAGAACTGTCATTCGTTCGCGTTCGCACCGCGAGCTAACATACCCCAAGGGTTCTCCATAAGGTTAAGACAGGGACTGAGCTATAGCTAATCCTTATTTGTAACATATTTATTGTCAAACCATCTTTCAGTTGAAACTGAAGTATGAATGCATGCATTTTCCTGCTGGAACGCGCAGTCATCCTGTGCTGGAATTTTTACTATCGCTAGAAGATGGCTACTGAGTACGTCCTAGTATTGTTGTCTGCCATTTAGGTCAGCATTATTAGTAGATCGATTAAAATCGATGGCACCCCAAACAGACCATCCCCTTCCACTCTAATTTCTGAAGAAAGTTTGAGACTCACCCCTCGAATCATGCTAATAATAGTTCTAAACAACCAGGCCATCCAGGTTGCGATTCCCATCGGAGAAGATGATGAGACATCTGGTCCAATGCAGTCCAGTCGGTTCATGGTGCTGTTTGAGTTTAGGCTCAGGGCACATTTTACGAAATCTAGTGTTACCGTTTTCTTTAATTTTACGATGATCTATATCCTTCAGGATGTCATAGCCTTCACTCTGGGAATCTTGAAGCAGAGACAAATTTTAGGGTAACACGAGAAAATAAATGATGCGATCGTTGGTTTTCTCCGCAGACTAAAATAGTATTACCGATATACCTAATCTCTATTTTTCTGTAATATCTTAAAGAATAACGTCTTTGATTGTTCGCATTCCTTCCCATTTTTCCAAAACGACAAACTATTTACCCAAGTCTCTAAATTTCCCTCACCTCCTCACCATAAATACACTGCTGGCCACTGTAAATGCAACACCCTGAAGAAAACATGCAAATAACATGAAATTTACAACATGCATTAGCGGAGGAGAGATATGCAAATGGTTAGAATTTAAGCGCAGACGCACATCACGCGCGCCTGTAGCGCCACTTCAAAGCGCTATTTAAGGCTTGGAGATTTCGACGATTTCAAGTTCGGCAATTGTGTTTTTCTTGTGGTTTTTTCAAAAAAACGATCAATTATGCCTCGTCGAAAACAGCGATCATCTTTTGATCAAGTATCCGAGTTCGACAGAGGAAGGATAGTGGCCTACCGAGATTGTGGATTATCTTTCAGGGAAATCGGTAGTCGTGTTGGACGAAACCAAACAACTGTAATGCGGATATGTGATCGTTGGATGCAGGAGGGTACGACGGACCGGCGTGTTCGATCGCATCCACCTCAGCGCACCACTTCACGTGATGACAGACAAATTGTGCGAATGGCAGTGACGGATCGTTCAGTCACATCAGGAACCATAGCACAGCACATGCAGTCTGTAACGCATCATCCAGTGTCTGCGCGTACCATTCGACGCCGTTTACAGCAGAGTGGTCTGTCCGCAAGACGTCCATTGCTTTGTCTACCCTTGACGCAGAACCACAGACGTCTCCGCCGCCAATGGTGCGATGACAGAAGGATGTGGACGGCAGAATGGAATGAAATTGTCTTTACTGACGAGTCACGCTTCTGTCTGCAACACCACGATAGTCGCATTCGAGTCTGGAGACACCGTGAAGAGAGGATGCTGAACAGCTGCGTTATGCACCGCCACACTGGTCCTTCACCGGGTATTTTGGTATGGGGCGGTATTGGATATCACTCTCGCACACCTCTAGTACGCATTGCCGGTACTTTAAACAGCCAGCGCTACATCTCCGAGATGTTGGAGCCAGTTGTCCTTCCTTACCTTCAGGGCTTGCCCACAGCCATATTTCATCAGGATAATGTGCGACCACACGTGGCACGCATTGTCCAACGGTTCTTCGTCAATCGCCAGATTGAATTGCTTCCCTGGCCGCCTCGCTCTCCGGATCTTTCGCCGATAGAAAACATGTGGTCCATGGTTGCTCTACGATTGACCCAGATTCCCTCCCCAGCTGCCACAGCAGATCATCTTTGGCTACGTGTGGAAACTGCTTGGTCTGCTGTACCCCAAGATCTCATCCAAAGTCTCTTTGCATCAATGCCGAGGCGTGTGGCAGCGGTGATCTCCAACAATGGCGGCTACTCTGGCTACTGATTTTGGCAGGAACCACACTTCACAGAAGTCTATAAATTTAATCATTTGATACTTGGTCAACATGTTATCTACAAAATAAATTTTGTTGTGATATCTCTTGTCTTTCTTGGTGTTGCAATTTGGGTGGCCAGCAGTGTATGTAAGCTGCGCGGCTTCTCTACAACTAAATGAAGGACAGCCATTTTGTGCCTTCTTCCAAAATATTAAGTTAGGACCCATGTACTCGTCACAGAAAAAAAAATGTTATTATTCTAAGTTAATTGACATTAAGAATAGCGTATACATTTTTCTTTACAATTATAAGACAGCTAAATTTTACTACTTTTAAAAAGTTTCTCACTATCACTGACATGCAGCAAGTTTTGTTCTCGGGTGACATCTGTTTATCAACAAACTTGCTTCCAGACACACACACACACGCACACACACACACACACACACATATATATATATATATATATATATATATATATATATATATATATATATATATATATATATATATATATATATATATATACATATATATGTATATACATATATGTATACATATATATGTATATATATATACATATATATGTATATATATATATATATATATATATATATATATATATATATATACAGATATATATATACATATATATGTAAATATATATATATATACATATATATGTATATATATATATATGTATACATATATATGTATATATATATATACATATATATGTATATATATATATATATATATATATATATATATATATATATATATATATACATATATATGTATATATACACATATATATATATATATATATATATATATGTATATATATATATATGGGGGAGCGTGTTATTTTCAGCCGCTAGAGGACCCTCCCAGAACTTCCTGTCTGAAGACGAAAAACGACAGTTGAACGTGGGTTCTCGCGGGGAGAGATTGCTTTGCTGGAGTAGGAACCAAGAAACCTCATTTTGTTATATGTTTAAGTGTCTTTCTTGTGTTGTGATAAAATAAATCCTGTTTATTGTGTGCGAAGGCGTCGTTCCTTGGTCCAAACACACCCTACATATATATATATATGTATATATATGTGTGTGTGTGTGTGATAATATTATTAAAAACCTATAATCACCCATTCTGAACTTCTGTTCTGGTAACCCCTTTTCCGACACCTTTGCGAGACGCTTCGGCTTCCCACATACTAACTTCCTCCGCCAATTCTGGCAACATGTCTGAGCTAATTCTATTTTCCGCGCTTTTACGGGGAGACGCTGGATTGACTCGAGATGAATAAGATGTGCAATTTTATTAATAAATAAATACCTTTGCTCTGGAGCTGACTTTCTTATTTCCGGCCACGATGTAAGCTCCTATTTCAAGAGATGACCATTCGGGTCATTTCATGTATATATATATATATATGTGTGTGTGTGTGTGTGTGTGTGTGTGTGTGTGTTCGTTCGTGTTCATTTTTGTGTTCATTTTTTCTAGATTAATCAGACACAACATAGAATAGAATAACAGATGTTGCAAAAGCAATGCTATTTTTGTATCAGAGGTATCTTATTTGTTGATATAAATATTTTATGTTAAAATTGGCATTTTAAATTTCATAAATGGGAATGCCACCTGATTTGGGGGTACGTTCCACTTCAAATGAACTTTGTATTGTAGTACGTTAATAAATGTAAGTTGCAGTCTTTTTATGGGTTTTTTTTGTGCTTCCATATTTTTGTTTGGGATAACTTAACATGTACCCTTTTTGGGGGACATACAACTCTAGCATATTAAATGTAGAGTTGTTTATGAGACTTCCAAAAATGTTATTAACTTCAAATGAGCCACTGGTAAAGAAGCAATTTTCGTCCACTGAGCAATGGATAGACACATTTTCTCATATTTCTCTCCACCACGAGACCAGACAAACATTTTAAAACAAACAATGCATTATCAGTAGGCAACTACATGTTAAATTTTCAAATTGCTTTTATTATCCCACACATACACTCATTTCTTACATATTTATTTTCTGGAACAATTGCAGATATATTGCTTAATCAAGTTAAATTTCTACTAATGTACTTTTAACACGAAAATTAAACCATTTACTACACATAATTTAATTACACTCTTTTAGTCCCATAACTTTCACAATTGATGTTTATCAAATTAAATCCTCCAAACGAGAATATGCTTGGAAAATATCTCTCGACTTTTCGAGGGCTATCACCTTTTACGCTTGCATTATCTCGTATGTATGTTTATTTAAAAATATAGCCCGTTCTGAGGTCTTATTTTTTTATTTGGATTGCTTTCAGTATTCACACGTAAATCTGCATTTTAATTAAATTTTCCAAATTTTACGCATGGCTTAAATTAGATTCTCTTGCCAGATAATGAAGGGGAGGCTTAAATATAGTAACTCATATATATGTGACTTCTTAATTTGGTTGTGGATATCGTGCGTTCTGTTATTTTTTTCCGATACAGAAGGAGATTCCTCTTCGTAATAAGATAACAGTTCTACGTACATTTCAGTGAAGTTTAGTTGTTAAAAATGAGTTAAAGTTGTAAGCTAAATAGATAAAGAAATAATAAGTTGGAGAAATAACACCTATAGATAGTATATAGAAATTAATACTTATATAAATGGAAATATATATGTGTGCATATGTATATGTTAGGTTAAAAATAAATTAAACCTTTCATATTGTACGAGTTTAAACAAATACGGTAAAACTAATATGAAATTTAAATGTCATAGCTATATAAGACTTTGACCTCATTCACATTGCTTTCGGAGCGTAGTGTAACGTTCCTTCGCTCGGGAAGAGATTGTTGACATGACTTGTGATTAGTTTTACGTATCAGTGGTCTAAGGGCCTGTTCACATAGGAGTCCGTTGCATAGCGTTAAGGGAAAGATGACGTCGAGACGAAAATAAACCAATCATAGGCGTTAAAAATTTCACTGCTAATCGTTTGGAGGCCTATGATTGGTTTATTTTCGTCTCAACGTCATCTTTTCCCTAACACAACGCAACGGACTCCTATGGGAACAGGCCCTTAGCGTCATTTGTCAGAGTTGAACTTGAATCAACTGTAACGGATGGCGCTATTGCTTTGAATTCTGTGATTGGTTGAAATTTTTATCACTTACGTTGCGCTCCGATAAGTATACAATGTTAACAAGACCTTATACAAATCTGCGGTTTTACAACGAGATGGAAACAGTTTGTGACAGAAAAATTTATTAACGCGGTGTAGGAGATTCTTTGTCGGCTAATAAAATACCCATCGCTTTAGGAAGGACAGATGCAATTCTTTTACATGGGCTACACGGGCCCATATTTATAGAAGCTGCATGGATTCTGAATTATTCTCCTTGCAGAACAACGGCTAGTTCATGTTTCCTGACTTGTTCTCGAAAACACCATAGAGGGACTCTATAATGTTATAACTAGTGGCTAAGCCAATCATGGCAGATGTTCAACCACTCTTTCACTTTCCTCAAACCACTTTATACTCCTGATACATAACACTATCTTTAGGGTTCAATGTTTGAACAAGTTAAAATTGTTCCTTCTGAATCGCCCGATAAGTCTTGACAGCGATGTACCAATGAAGAACAATGAAGGCGCTATGGAACGCCATGATATCGTGGCTCAAACCCCAAGGAATCCGCCTGCGAAAACAAAAATCTAGGTTCTGAGACTCTAAGAGGTCCCCCTTCTCTTGGGGTGAAGGCGAATTCTTTCGGACGCGGAAAAGTCGGTAAAGATAAGCCAGAAAGTAAAGATAAACCTTCACCAGAAAATAACCCACATTTCATATTGCCCGAAGTCCAAGATTTAAGATGTTCGAGCCCCTATAAACCAAATTTGGCCTTAACATTTATAATAACACTTGAGACCCATGGTTTAAGCTACAGCTTTCCATGCGTCATTATTGACCCAGTTAAGCTCCTCGGAACCTTTTCGGTTGCAACAAGTAAGTAAAGATGAGTATTCGATACTATGGCTAGATGAGTAGCTGCAATTTCATGGGTTGATTTCGGAAACAATCTGCTTGAGTGGTGTTTTTGGACTTGCACACTTCGTGTCCAAGTCCAAATGAGAAGAGGTGATTTATTATACCACAGTGTCGACATAAAAACATTTTAAAACATTTACTCGTAAAACATCTGCCATTTCTACATCTTAGGTAGTGCTGTCACTGCGTAAGGTCACAGAAAAAAAGGCCTGAAGGGGACAATTTTGTTGTGACGTGGCTGCAACATACCAGAAACGTCATGCGACTTAGCTATAAAAGTCAAAATCTCACTTCAATTAAAGTTGAGTTTCCATAGTTCTGTAAAGGCAGACAACATTGGTAACAGTAGATGATTGCTTGCCTTCTACAATATCCCTCTAGTGTCAGTCCAGATAACATCATAAACATATATATATATACAATTTGATTTTTTTTTAAACTGACACTTTCACTGACTTTCACTGACTTCCGCACTTAAAGCTACAAATCTTCTTATGACTACACATTATTATTTATATCAAAAATTTCGTTACATAATTTTGTAGGCACGTTAATATAGTTGTAACTCCAAATAAAATTTCAGTTTTCATTTCCTCTTCTTTATCTAACAGAAGATATGAAATAAATTGCTTCAGACATTCTAAATTTGAAGTAACGATGAACATAAACCAAAGTGTATGTTAAAATAAACATAAAATAAACTATTTTTTGTAAAGTTGAAGATAACATTATATGATTAATTTAAGTTCAGAAATTTTACGTGTTTGTATCAAGATAAATATTGTTTATACCAATAAGAGACTACCACGAAAATCCTAACAAAAACGAAAGAAATGTGCTTTTTCATATTTTTTTTTGTGCTTTGTTTCTGTGCTTTATAACTAATGGCGTTTCAGTACATTGTGTAAGTCGTAAATTAACAATCTATTTTTCAGTTCTTAGTTGTTTACTCCCTGAGAAAGGGAAAGCCGTAAATCAACCCAAATTTCTTCACCACTGCTTTCAGCTTTCTCGGGGGATTTGAAGACGAGGATCTGCAGTAAACTTACGTTGCAGGCTGTAAGTAAAGAATAAAAACACCAACTTTTTCTTAGTTTGGAACTTAATTTTCTTAAATTACATTTTGTGTGAATAGAACTAAAATTGTAACTAAAGAAAAAAAATACGATGATCCAACGTTAAACACTGATTGCACAAACACGGTGCGCCTACAGCGTTTCATAAAATATTCATTTGGAAGACAAATTTATATTTTCTTTGGAACATCTGGCTATTTCTCTGTGTAAACTGTTATTGATAGGAATTAAATTACTTCTTTTCTAAGTGTTCTGTAGTAAAAATTTGTATAAAATCTATATATATAAAAGAGCTTGTCTGTTTGTTTGTCCGCTATAGAATCATAGACTGTTTCACCCACCGGGACCAAATTCGGCACAGTTAATGTTTTGGACCCTAAAAACTTAAATCAGGAAAAACGAAATTTGGGGCTCAATTAGTTTTTTTAAATTAATTTTTTAATGATTTTTGTGCCCCTTACCGCACTTCTTAAATGTGGATACAGCCCCTTTACGACAACCCTTCAAATTCGATACGCGGGGGAAAAGCGGTAGAATTCTGAGGGGTGATCTGGGGTGGTTTGAGAGTTGGTCTCTGGGGGTAAGGGGGGGGGGGAGGACGAGGTGTTTATTTTTCTTACGTTTAGTGGAATCGTGAGTCTAAAAAGGTTGAGAACCGCTGTTTTAGACAATTTTAGACAATGGCGTTCAAACTAATAGAACTTAATAAAATTTGGAAAAAAAACAAGAAAAAAAAAGAAAAATTAAGTTTGGAAGTTTTTGGAAGCCTTCTGTTGATCTAAATATGTTAATTGTTTGAGGATCATAAAATGGGAAGAAGTATAAGAGTTCTACAGGTTTTTTCCCCTAAGTTCGCGAAACAGAGTTAACATACGATATCTATTTGAATTACTTATTCCGTGAAATCATATAAGATAAATATTTTAGAGTTTTGGGGCTTTTTAAGCAGTGGGAGGAAAAGCTCTTTAAACAGAGAAACATAACGACACATAACTTTCATTCCGAACTGTTAGTCCATTAGTTATATTAAGGCATAAGAAAATTAATGAAATTATTTTTAAAGAATGATTGCCCGGGTAGATATATAGATATAAAATTTTTCATGCTTTCCATCAAAAGAATACTGGGTATATCATTTCAGTAGAAACGCGCTAAGCGCATTCTATCTGGCCAGATGAACATGAAGAGCGGGGAGTGCAGCCCAGTATTTTTTTTTTTTTTTGATGGAATGCATGAAAAATTTTATATCTATATATCTACCCGGGCAACGCCGGGCAATAATGCTAGTATCAAATAATGTTTGCCAGATAAAAACCTCTAGATTAAGTATACTTTACCTGCGGCCCACCAAACTTTAATGTGCGGCCCAAAACATTCACTGATTTTCAGGTAGGTACTTTTGTAAACTTTTTTTTCAATTAGTGCCTGAAAAAGCTCAAAACTGTACAAAAATGTGTCAACCTGCTTTTCCCAAAGTTCCCATCAACGTATTTTTGCTAATCATCCTATTCTTAAGCGAAATATGTAAAGTACGTTTACAGAAATCGGCTTACTGATTCTTACCTTGATGTAGTATTGAGAGTAGGATGTAGCGAGTATAAATCTGGTTTGTTTAAAATAGTCAAAATCTTGTTTCGGATTAAAAAAAAAAGATCACACTAATAAACGCTTGGATACATTTAGGTTTTTATTTTATTTTTTTACCTTATTATATTAATGAGGTATAGTGATAGGCTTACAAATTCTCACCTTATATATATATTGGGAGTAACTGTAGCAAGTATAAATCCAATTTGCCTAATATAGTCAAAAGTTTGTCTCAACATAAAAATCACACTCATTTTAAATAAATGTTGTTGCAGTTGTTGTCGCTTATGCCCCTTGACCGACAGCAGCATTAGATCAAGGTCATTATAGGCTATTGTACTCGAAAACGCGGCTCTGGTTTTAACTCAGCACCACAAGGGTCGGAGTTCGACTTGGATGAGGGTCCGGTCCCGTAATTTTGAACCGAGTCAAGTGACGAGACCGGTACACTTTACCCCGCACCTCCAGAGGTAAATTTTGAGAACTTGGAGGAGGTTGCAGCCACGACAGATTTTACGTCACCCAGACGCCATTAGTGTACACGGCGGTGGATTTGTTAGCGGCGAGCATCGAACCAGAGACGTTCAGATCATTAGCCCGCTGCTCTTGCCAACCGAGCCACTGTGTCCCAGATAAACGTTTGAATACATTAGGTTTTGAGTATTATTTTTTACATTATTATATTATGAGGTATAGTGTCTTATGTTACGGTCCGCGTAACTTAGCAAACATATGCATGTGGCCCGAGAAAAAAAAATGGTTGAGTATGGCTGCTCTAGATAGGCATTTGAAATTTGAAATTATATTTGTGTGTATATTCGTTTAGATCAGTTCTCAGACTATCATTTTAGCTGACATGAAATTGGCTTGCAAGGTGGTGAATCCGCTGAGCCCCCTTGCAAGTTAACACTCAGAAAGGTCAATTCTTCCTTAGCGTCTACTAAGACATAAAATATAAATAAATGCATTTAAAGAATTAGGTCGTAATTTTGCGGTACAGTATTTCTCTTTATTTTTTTAACTATGCAGCCAAAACTATCCAAACATCACCTAGTTCTACATATGACCTGAATGCATGTTAATAATCTATATATATAAAACAGTTCCGTAACTGACTGACTCACTGACTGACTGATGATTGACATACAACGCACAGACCAAACCGCTGGACCTAAAGGGCTGAAATTTTGCATGGCGATTCTTCTTATAGTGTAGGGGTGCACTAAGAAAGATTTTTGAAAAATTCTTCTTAGATTTTTTAAAATTAAATTTTTAAGCTGTTTTTGTAACTTTTTAAAGTTTGCATTGAAAATAATAATTTGAGGGTTATAAAATTTATATCACGAGACAGATCATAAAAATTCCTTCAAAATGAAATCTTTTTCGAATCTTTACCTCCATTTTCTGATATTTGGTGAATTTTCAAAGATTAATTTTTAGAATTTAATTTATTAAATGTCGATCACGTGATTTCTTTTCCTGGTACTTTAAATAAATTTATCGTCACGTGCATAACAACTAAATAGACAAACAAAAATTTTCCTTGCTAATGCAAACGATTGGACATTATCCAAAAAAATATTAAAATACAGTAAAAGGTATGATCCTCAAACTGTACTATATTAATTGTACTATATTGTTTAGTATGTCCTATTAGATTTAATTTGAATATTTTCTTCTACATTATTTTGTCTATAAAAATTACCCTTACGATGTTTTCATAAATATATTTTTTTTATTTTTTTTACATCAATTGTATACATTGATCGTCGTACTTATTACATATATACATATATATATATATATATATATATATATATATATGGCATTAATTGCATACATTGACCGTTGTATTTAATTTGAATGTACTCTGTAGCGAAGTGCGGGTTTTCAGCTAGTACTCTATAAGGAAAGGCAGGTATAAACTAGAAAGATGGCTGTTCTGTGTCGTTTCGATAAAAACGAAGAGAATGAAATATATTCGGAAGAGAAGGGTCATATGGAGCCCTAAGTAAGGCTACATTCAGTCAGTGAGACTTCAGCAACATTTAGTATCCCCCGATCTGAAAGCCCTTAATTCTAGTACGATATCAGCATCATCATTGATCTCTGAATCGATAGAAGGCGGCCACTTGGAGTCACGATTCGTGTATAAAGGCAGATAGATTCAAGGTAAAAGTTCTTCTTCGGTCTTGGGCCGTGAGGGAAGTAGTAATTTTATGGATTTGTTTATTTGTGTTTGGCCCAGTAGTTTTGAATTTGCATCTTTTAGCTCTAGTGTCTACGTAGACATTTTGGATACTCCCCACTTCTCTCATAGAGACCCTTCTTTGTTGCAACATGTGAAAGTACCTGTTCACATTTAAGGCTGCTGTGTACTAACCCTATTGGATTCGCTCCCCTCAATGTTAACCTATGGAAAAAAAATTTGTCCAAGGATTGCTGACTTCGATTTAAAGAATTTTTTAAAATAATTGTACTCCGTAAAAGAGAAGTAATTTTACACCTTGCTACATTTTTCGTTTAAAAAAATTCAAATAATATTTTAATGTTTAGATTATTTGGAGGGGAAATCTGCTACAGTGTGTTTTAAACACTCATAAATTCCTTTAGTGGGCGAAATTTATAACCTAAGTCCTGTTGCAAGGTGCAGAAAAGTTCAGGCTATCTAAAAATACCATTTTTATTGGATTATCAGCATTTATGTAGCTGTAAATAGTAGACACATTTTCTCTATCGGTTAATATTGAGATGAGCGAATCCAATAGGAATTGTACACATCAGCCTTACTCTTCAACTCGATGTTCTTACTCTTCAACTCGATTTAAAATATAAAGAGGATGCACTACACGCCCGGAAACCTAAACCCCATAGGACCATAGGAAAATTGGTCTAACTACACCTCCTGGGCCACGCCCTCTAGTACAGGCTTACAGATAGTAAGTAGCGGGGAACCATAACCTAAACCCCAATCCCAGTGAGCATCTTTAGGATGAAGAGGAGCATCGATAGCGTACCAGACTTACGCTACCAGGCATCAGCCATTATTTCTTCTACATAACTCATGAGAAACAAATATAAATTCTAAAAGCTATTTATTTGAAAATACAACACTGAATATATCAAAAAGTACAGTTTTAAAGCCACTGAAGCAAGCAATTTATTGTAAAACATGAACATTCTTTAAAACTTTTATTATTTCATGAAAGGGATCAATTTAACGAAGAGTCACTTTCATATACTTTTTGGAAGGTAAAAATTAATCATTTTTCCTTTAAAAAATTGTATATATTTGAATAAAATAAAAATAAATTCTGTATAAAAAAATCATATATATTTCGTATTAATTATACTTTATCTCAATTTACTTAAAAGTCATTATTAATAAGGAAATGAAAAGAAAAATAAAAGCCTTATTTAGATGAATGGCCTATTGTTTATAATAATAAAAAAATTAATTTAAAGAAATTCTTATTAAAAACTATAAAAGAGATTCAGAAACATACATGTTTATGACCGTAGACATCAGCTCTGAAAAATACCAAGCAAAACAACGATCTTTCATGTTTTCTATCTTTTTTATTCTGAACATTTTAGTAACAATACATAACAGCGTTAGTTTTATTAAATAATAGATTTATTACCCGGCTTCGCTCGGGATTGTTTCTGTTAATATTTTTTTTTCTATGATTAGTCTCATGTTATGATGTTCTAAAGTTATAACAACTCTTAAACAAATTAATTTCATTTTTTCAGTAATAAATAATTCATTTATTAACTAATTTGTTGTTATTTTAATACTTGCCAGTACACAACATTTTTTTTTATCATCTGCGACAATGTATAATTCTGATTGATTTCTTGCTCTAGACACTCCCACATATAGCTGAACATACGAAAAACATTCTTCTGTCACATCCAGTGCAGTAAATTTGAATGTATTGAGAACACATTCAATATTAAAACACAGCAAATTTGATAATTATTATAGAAAAAGTATATACACATATTTCATGCTCGGAATTCTTTCTCAAAACTAAATCGTCTGCTACGTTTCAATGCCACTTTCAGGCTTTCTTAATTAGGATATACACGTATTTCATGATTGTAATTCTTTCTCAAAACTAAACCGTCTACTATGGATTGAGAACACATTCATTGAAAATGAATGACTTTCCGTCTTTATATTTTCATTTTTAAAAAAAAATATTCCGGCGTTGCCACGTATATGAAAATAATATATCAAATTCATTCTTGAATGCGCCAATATATGAATAAATAACGTTTTTAATTCATTTCTATTTATTTTTACGCAAATTTTATAATTTAATTGGCAACAATGAAATGTTACAATGGCTTTGAACAAAAATATCCGTTGGCACCGCGCAAACTTGTTCTAACATAATTCGGGAATGGAACGTCGTAGCGGGATGAAAATAGTCACATTCATCCCGATTTTCCAAGCACATTAAACCGCGTAATTTTCATCAAGGCAGGGCTCAGGGTTCTTGAGTTTTTGTGACTCACACACACATACAAACACGACACATTTCTCGTTTCAGCTTTATATATAAGATAAAATTGTTCATTCTATATGAAAAGCATAAAATACTTATAAATTTAAAACAGCGTTTTGATCTTTTTTCTATTCCTATGAGGAATAAGGAATACTCGGCTAACGCATGTAAGGAAATTAATTTCGTTAACTTGTTGCGAGACGTATATAAATCTTAATAATAATGGGAAATTGTGAGTGAGCTGTTTCTCGGTTTTGAAGAGCACGGAAAACTTTTGCTTTTCGTGATAATCATGAGAAACTTCTTGGATCTGTGCCACCGAAGGAAATAATTTTTCAATAAAGCATGTTTGAAAGAAGAAGCCCTTCTATTTCCTTTCCCGGATATGAATTTTGTATGATGCTCTTGCAAGATCTCTTGCAAAAAAAATTAATTTTCAGAAGAATTATCCTGACGTGAAGGATGACTTTTTCTTTACCGGTCTTCTTTCGTGCTAAGAAACATTTTAAGGCTCCAATACAAACTTCTGTGGTTCGTGCTCGAAAAGTTAACGGAATACGTAAGTTTCGTCGATCTCTTGGCAAAAAAGAAAAATGACGACATAATAAGGATGAAGTTGAATGTGAAATTCTACCAAAATTACATTTTTGTGAAAACAAATTCATAAAATGCCCAGATACGTAAAAGAAATTTACAAAAGAAAATATACTCGTAGGTATTAGTTTTCTTAGGCCCTGAGCATCTTAGGGGTTAGTACGCTGACTTTCGGCACCTAGTTTGCTTCGTTCGAATTCAGACAAGCGCTACTGAATGCCTTCGTATCTACGCCAGGTATCTACTCCGAAATATGTAAACCGGAAAATCCATCTGTGTGATATTTAGGTATGGGAGGAGGGTAAGAGCCCTCTAGATATCGCCCCTAAGGAGGCTGGGTGTAAATTGTAGTGGTATTATATTCACTGTCAGAGAAGGAAACTAATCTAATGTATATATATATATATATATATATATATATATATATATATATATATATTAGATAAGCTAAAGTAGTCGCACATGGATTTCCTGGTGGGATAGAATGCCCTTTACGAGTTTGGGAGGAAAATAAATGGAAACAGACATCATCACTAAAAGTGTGGAAAAATATAATGATAAAATGGAAAGTGTCCAGTGAATTAGAGAAAATTTCCCACGCATCTTAAAGTGGTTTACACAAAGTGGTTTATAGTATTTATATACGGTTACGTATGCTTGTAAGCATACATAATTCGTTGGTTTGTTCGTTTAATTATTTTCCGGAAGGCTTTAGTTGCTATGTTGTGCCCTGTGTGGTGCACTGGAAATATTAGTTCTCTTTAAAAAAAAATGTGATGAACAGAAGAGGTATAAAAGTCAATACTGACAATCCAAAATGAAACGCCATTATTTACAACTGCACTCTTTACATGTAAGGTATTACACAATTTTTGGTTTGTGATAATCATATTTCATTATAGATTGCTTTTCTTTCGTAAACTGCTACTAGTGCTTTTTTTCTCTGTTCATTTGGGACTTTTATCCGACGGAACGCGAAAATAAAAGCACCCATATTCGAAACAGATAACCAAGGGAGTGGGATGAAAATAATGGTATTGGTTCCCCACCCCACTCCAGGCAACAGACCAGCAAGATCATACTTTATGAACGTGACTATGATGGCTTTGACTGCGACCGCATCAAGTCGTAGCCCCACGTCTAAAACGTTGCTAGTGGAGTGGAGTTAGGCCTTCTTCAGATTGTTTCACGAGCGGATCCTTCGTTGATCTGTTGGCATCGAGACTAGTGACATGATTTGTAATTGGTTTGACGTGTCACGTGATCATTGCTTCGGGCTCTTGATTAGTTAAAATCTTTATCACTAACGCTACTCTCCTCTCCACAAACAACGCTAACAAGACCTTATGCTTACTCCACACCAACGGCGACAGCTACGAAAGAAGGACACATTTCGCCACATGTCTCTGTGGCTGTCGAAAAAGCCTTCACACCGCTAGGAGACGGGGAGGAGAGGCAATTTATTTGCGCATGCACATAATCTTCTCTTTCTATTCTGATTGGCTGTCAAGTATGGCGGCAGAGACAAAAGTTGAACTTTTTCCAACTTGAAATCGTAGAGACCAGAGACGGAGACGAACCGGCGGAGTGAAAATTTGTTAGTAATACGCATGCGCAACAACGAAGATACATGATTTTCGCCTCCGTCGCCGTTCGTCAGTGTATGGTGAAGAGATATTCTAGTTTAACTTTTGACATGTTAACTGTGTATTTTGTAAACTAGCAACATAATTACATATTTTTATTCACCCATTCTTATTTGTAAGATAATTTGAGCACCAATTAATTTTACTTGGTTGTTTGGTTTATATTTCGTCATAATTACTCAACCCTGGATTCTTGTTCAGAAATGATGTTAAAGAAAGAAATACATAAAAGGTGAAAACATAAAATGAACATAAGATAAAAACATAAAGAAATACATAAAAGGTGGCAGATAAAAACTGATATCGTTAATACATACACACACATATATATATGTGAGAATGAGTTTGGCAACACAACTGAACTATTACTACAACTTCGACTCCTACTACTTCGGCGCGAAGGACTTGGCGCGCAAACACAGTGATGGACTAGTGACATTACGAAGCGGATGTGTCGCTCCGCAGGCTTGCCGTTTTGAGTCAAATAGCTGTGTTGATGCTTTGTTTTTTTTAATTTCATACTAAGTGTTAGTCATGTCTTGTAAACATCGTCTAGTTTAATTAAATGTTCAAAATAATTAAGTCTAATGATTCACTTCTAAAGGAAGGAGTACTAACTCCTTCCTACATGGGTGCTCGGCCCTCGGACTCGAAAAATACCCCTAGCTTGGACTGAAAAACTATTTTCTTTTGATGATTACCGGATTACTGTTCTCTGTGATTTCTGTTTTGGATACCGCCAGCGAAAACGAAAGTGATGTGCCACGGACTCTGATAATATTCTGATGGGATGACGAGAACCGAAAACCAGAACTGTGAGTATATTCTGATCATATTGTAATTATTTCATGCATACTTTGAAGCTTGTTCAAGAAAATTTTGAAGATTAATGGAATTCTCATCTTATTGATGATAATTATAAGAAAACTGAAAATATTTCAACGTTCTTTTGATGCAAGAATTTAATTGATGCTAAATTCATTTTTGATGGTCTTTGATGTTGAATTTATCACTTCTGTTTTCTTGAAGAGAATTCTATTTCGATGAAATTATTTGATGATTTGATGAAAATTTCGACATTTAACTTGAAGAATCTTGTTTTCTTGAACAAACCACAACATAACATATATTTTGAATGATTGCAATTTGAATACAGTTTGAAGAATATTATATTATTTCCTTGATGCATATTTTGAGAATCAATATTTTATTATTGAATTGGTATTTGAGGAAATTTCGATTTGAAATTTTATTTTTGAATTTGAGTACCTACGTATTATAAGTATTGATTTTGGTTTTGAATATTTGTATATTTGTGTACTATAATTGTTTGAACCTAGTATATAGTTATGGCTACTCTCAACGATTACCCCAATATTGCAAAATCATTAAAAATTGGTAGTACGAATCAAATAAAGGTTCTACATCGTTTAATTTTTGGTACAGACGGCGACAGACAAAATCGTACCAGATTACGTAAATTTACAGGTTTTAAACAGCCATTCGTGTTGGAAGCAACGAAACAGAAAGTACTTAAAGAGTTTTCACTTAAAGACTTGATTTCTATTTGTAATCTACTTCATTTAGAATTTTCAACTGACCCAGACAAATGTGCCAATACCATTCTTATGAGTCTTAGTGATTTATCGTTATTAAAAGCAGAATTTTCTGATCTTTCGGAATGCGAAGTGAATGATGACTCACTTCCGGGTGCACGTTCATCCCAAACTAACAGCGTTATAGAGGAAAATAGATCTCCCTTTTCCCCCACCATTGACGCAAAAGAATCTTCGAATAAGCAAAATACACACATTTCCGTTGGTGAATCAGATCAAAATTCATTGCCTTCAGTTGAAACTGCGAATCTCTCTTTCCAGTTGTTTAGTCTGAAAGACGTTGTTGATTTAATAAAACCTTTCTCGTCTCGTGATAATTACAGTGTTGAGAATTTTATATCTGACGTTGAAGAACTTTTTTGTTTATATCAGATAAACAATCCAATTCACCAAATTACTTTTGTTAGAAAATGTTTAACTGGTCCCGCTCAAACTTTAATTAGGTCTATTCGTGGAATTACAAATTGGGAACAATTGAAGCACCATTTATTAGACGAATTTTCGGACAAAATTAACGGTATTCAGTTACATAAATTAATGGAATCTCGACGTATGAAACTGTTTGAAACCCTACAAGAATATTTCTTAGCTATGAGAGATTTGGCACACAAAGGTTCTCTCGATGACTCCTCTCTGTTTGAGTATGTCATAAACGGAATTCCTGATTCAACAAACAATAAAGTTATTCTTTACGGTTGTAAATCCGTCCCTGAATTTAATAAAAAGTTGAAAATTTATGAACAAATCTTTAACAGATCACAAAATTTCAGACAAAATAATCAGAAAAAAATTGATGCTTCCTACCTCAATGTGAAAGTCGATAATACACGTAGCCTAAATACACAGCCAGTATGTTTTTCCTGTGGCTTGAGAGGTCACAAAAGCAACCAATGTTTGAATAAGTCACATGGTAAACAATGCTACGGATGTAAAAGTTTTGGTCATGTTCATGCTAATTGCCCTAAAAGTTATCGAAATTCTAAACCAAAACCTGATTCTCAAAAACCTATTTCTGATAAAACTGTAAATGCACTTTCTCCTGAAACTTCATCGAAAAATCCCATGCATGTTGACATTCAACTTGCAGGAATTCAATTGACAGCACTCTGTGACACTGGGTCACAGGCAACCCTCATCAATGAGAAAACCTATCGAAGAATTGGTTCGCCACCATTGCAGCCCACCAACATTCCCTTTTCAGGAATTGGCAAAAACCAAGTTCACAGCATCGGATTCTTTCAGGATTCCATCGAAATTCAAACCATTACTTTTCCTGCTAAAATACATGTTCTAGAGGATGACTTGATTCCTTTTGATGTGATTATCGGAATCGACTTTTTACAGCAAACCCAATTTACATTTGATAAAGACGGTATTCGTTTATGCAAAACTCCTGAAAATAACACCTTCGTTAATATTGCTAATGTTTCTGATGATCAAGCTTTTCCATTTGATCTTTCACACATTTTGAATTCTGAAACTCGTGAGGAAGTTCAAAATATCGTTACTTCCTACAAACCTCATAAAGTTCAAGACACTGAAATTAAGATGACTATTTTATTACAAGATGAAATCCCTGTAGCTCAACGTTCTCGACGACTCCCTTTCGCGGAACAGAAAATTGTAGAAAGCCAAATTCAAGATTGGTTAAATGATGGAATTATTAAAGAAAGTTGCTCCGATTATGCCGCACCGATTGTTCTATGTAAGAAAAAAAGTGGAGATTATAGACTTTGTGTTGATTACCGCAAATTGAATAGAAAAATGATAAAAGATAAATTTCCCTTACCGCTCATCGAAGAAGCTTTAGACAAACTTGGAAAATCTCGGGTGTTCACTTCACTTGATCTCAAAAATGGTTTCTTTCATGTACCTATGGACCCTAATAGCACTAAATATACTTCTTTTGTGACTCATGAAGGACAATACGAATTTTTACGTGTCCCATTTGGCTTATGTAACAGTCCCAGTGTTTTCCAACGATATGTTTACACAGTTTTTAGAAATCTCATTCGCGACAATGTTCTTATTGTTTACATGGACGATCTTCTCATACCATCTAATGATGAAGTTGAAGGTCTACAAAAATTACGCCTAGTTCTCCAAACAGCTGCAGACTATGGCCTTGAATTGAACTTTAAAAAGTGTCAATTTTTACAGCGAAAGATAGAATTTCTTGGTTACATTATCGAAAATGGAGTAGTTAAACCCTCACCTACCAAGACACAAGCTGTTCAAAATTTCCCACAACCTCAAACCCCTAAACAAGTTCAAAGTTTTCTTGGATTAACAAGTTATTTCAGAAAGTTCATTCCAAATTATGCGCTGATTGCTAGACCATTAAGTGACCTCCTTCGGGATAATGTAGAATTTAATTTTGACTCTGAACAAATAGCAGCTTTTCAACAACTTAAAAACATTCTTTCACAAAACCCAGTTCTTCATGTTTTTCAACAGGGATACCCATTAGAACTCCACACTGATGCCAGCTCCTTAGGTTTTGGCGCTGTGCTCTTGCAACAATCCGATGATGGACAGTTTCATCCTATTCATTATTTTAGCCGTAAAACTACAGTTCAACAAGAAAAATATCATAGTTATGAACTGGAAGTTCTTGCCGTTATTGAAGCGCTAAAAAAATTTCGAAACTACTTGTTGGGAACAAAATTTAAAATTATCACCGATTGTGATGCTTTCCAAAAAACGATGCACAAAAAAGACCTACCAGCTAAAATTGCTCGATGGGCATTGATGTTAGAAGACTTTGATTATGAAGTTTGTCATCGACCCGGTAGACAGATGAAACATGTTGATGCTTTAAGTCGTAACCCCATTCTTGTAATTACCTCAAATGATATCACTCAAAAGGTGAAAAATGCCCAAGACCAGGATGAATTTATATCTCAAATTAAATCTATGCTTGAATCTACACCTTCTGATGAATTTTTTGTTAAAAACGGAATTCTTTATAAACTTCATCAGGATGCCGAACTTTTAGTAGTACCACAAATGATGCAGAAAGAAATAGTGCTAAACGCCCATTCACAAGGTCATTTTGCTTCACAAAAAACCGAATTAATTGTTTCTCGTGAATTTTTCATTCCTCAACTTAAGAAATTAGTTCAAGAAATTATTTCGAACTGTATTCCTTGCATTTTGTCCTCGCGAAAATCTGGAAAACAAGAAGGATACCTTCACCCCATTCCAAAAGGTGATGCACCCCTTGAATGTTACCATTGCGACTTTTTAGGACCTTTACCATCGACAAAAAAATGTTATAAGTATCTTTTTACAGTAGTTCATGCCTTTTTCAAATTTGTATGGATCTATCCCGTGAAGTCCACCTCTACGAAAGATGCCTTAGACAAATTATCCTTGCAACAAACTACATTTGGCAACCCTTCAAAAATCATTACTGACAAAGGTAGCGCATTCACATCTTCAGAATTTCAAAGTTACTGCCAGGAACAATCAATTGAACACATTTCAATAGCAACAGGTGTGCCACGTGGCAACGGTCAGGTTGAGCGTGTTCATGGCACAATTATTCCCATTTTAACTAAGTTAGCTCTAGATGAACCTGACAAATGGTTTAAATATGTCCCAAGATTGCAACGTATCTTAAATAGTACCACCACACGCAGTACAAAATTCACACCCTTTCAACTTTTAATTGGTGTTAAAATGAAACAACAAGAGGATCTACAGATTAAAAATCTTCTTGACGAGGAACACCACCAAAGAATTCTTGATGACAAAGAAGCGTTACGTATCGAAGCTAAACGAAATATCCTCCGTTTACAGGAAGAAAACATACGACAATATAACAAACGGCGTAAACCGGCTTGTAAATACAAGATCGGTGACAAAGTGGCAATACAACGAACTCAATTTGGAACCGGATTAAAGCTCCGACCAAAGTTCTTCGGACCATATGAGATCACGAACATCAACCCCAACGATCGTTACGAAGTTCGAAAGTTAGGACATCACGATGGTCCAACCATAACATCAACTGCAGCGGACAAAATGAAACAGTGGTGCAGAAACTGAACACCAATACCACTGTGTTGAACACTGCTTGATTTTTTGAAATATTTTTCCTTTTTCTGCTCTTTTTTTTTTTTTTATCTTTTCAGAATTATTGTTTACAACCCAGCCGCGGACGTCTGGAAAGTCAGAACGGCCGTGTGAGAATGAGTTTGGCAACACAACTGAACTATTACTACAACTTCCACTCCTACTACTTCGGCGCGAAGGACTTGGCGCGAAAACACAGTGATGGACTAGTGACATTACGAAGCGGATGTGTCGCTCCGCAGGCTTGCCGTTTTGAGTCAAATAGCTGTGTTGATGCTTTGTTTTTTTTAATTTCATACTAAGTGTTAGTCCTGTCTTGTAAACATCGTCTAGTTTAATTAAATGTTCAAAATAATTAAGTCTAATGATTCACTTCTAAAGGAAGGAGTACTAACTCCTTCCTACATATATATATATATATATATATATATATATATATATATATATATATATATATATACTGGTATATATATATACACACACACATATATATATATATATATATATATACACTGAAGTGCCACTGAATTAGGGATACCTACCTAGTAACGAGTTGGGCCTCCTCTGGCCTTGATAACGGCTGCCACACGACGAGGCATAGATTCAACAAGTTTCTGGAAACGTTCCACGAGAATGGCTTGCCAAATATTGGCTAAAGCTGTCCATAATTCAGTAAGGTTCTTTGGTGCTGTGTGATGGCCTTTCACGTCTTGTTCCAAAACATCCCAAAGATGCTCAATAGGATTTAAGTCTGGGCTTCTAGGTGGCCAATTCATGACAGAGAAGTCAAAGGAATGCTCATCCAATCAGCCAGTAACCAACCGGGACTTGTGAGAGTTACAGTTGTCTTGCTGGAAAACTCCATTACCGTGCGGATAACAGAACAGCATAAACGGATGGAGGTGATCACCCAGCAACTCTACGTACCGAATTGCATTGAGGGAGGTTGGTAC
This sequence comes from Dolomedes plantarius, assembly GCA_907164885.2. Lineage (NCBI taxonomy): Eukaryota > Metazoa > Arthropoda > Arachnida > Araneae > Dolomedidae > Dolomedes > Dolomedes plantarius. The sequence continues at coordinate 138,160,672 of OU015493.1, read as the reverse complement.
ACGCACCAAAGATCCCAAACTGTGCCACGAAAAAACACCCCAGACCATGATTGAGCCACCATGCCCTTGTACAGTTCCAGCCAGGCATGCAGGATCCATGGCTTCATGAGCCTGACGCCATATTCTCAGCCTCCCGTCGGCGTTAAGTAGTCTGAATCGAGACTCATCACTCCATGCTACTCGTTTCCAGTCCTCTACACTCCAGTCTCTGTGCTCTCTTGCCCAGGCAAGACGTGCAGCCCGATGGCGAGTATAGAGCAATGGTACTCTCGTAGGTCTACGGTTCCCGAAACCCATACGGTGAAGCGAGCGTTGCACAGTATGTTTACTGACTGTACGACTGGCACCGTCATGAAACTGGGTGGTAATTTGAGCTAATGTTTGGCTTTGCTGGCTACGTACAATACGCCTGAGCCGTCTCTCACCACGCACTGTCAAGGCAAATTGTCCTTTGCAGTTTGCCCGATTGCTAGTTTCTTTCCCCCCCATCCATGCATTCTTGGTATACTCTTGACACTGTCGACCTTGAAAATCCTAGCTGCCTGACGATTTCGGAAATTGAATGGCCCATGCGACGCGCACCTACGATTTGTTCGCGATCCAAGGCGTCTAAATCAGGCAGTTTACCCATACTGGCAATTCCAACAACTAATTCAGAACAATCACAGTACGCGGTATATATGCAGTTACCACAGTGCCCTCACTTGCGCATACATGATGCGCAGCGCTACACAATTTGCATAGGCTTTGCTATCCCTAATTCAGTGGCACTTCAGTGTATATTAGATAAGCTAAAGTAGCAGTACATTGATTTCCTGGTGGGATAAAATGCCATTTAAGAGTTTTGGATGAACATAAATGGAAAAAGACGCCATCACTAAAAGTGTGGAAAAAAATATAATGATAAAATGGAAAGTGTCTTGGGAATTCAGAGAAAATTTCCCACGCATCTTAAAATGGTTTTTACTAAGTGGTTTATAGTAGTTATAAAGTGGTTTTTAAAAAATGTTACGCATGCTTGTAAGCGTTGTACGTAATTCGTTGGTTTGTTCATTTGATTTATTTTTATTTTATCATCGGATGCTGCTGATATTTTTCTTTCCTTGATGAATATTTTTCATATGCTTTCCAACGGTAAGGCACCACTGAAACAATCTTTTGCCAGGATCGGGACTGGTACCCGGATTTCCAAACCACTAACTGCCTTTTGCTATCTTAACTATCCTAGTGATGAAAACCAGAACTATATTCGTCTCATTTTTAACAATGGTCTTTAATGCAATGTTGAAAGCTGCATCAAAACTACTACAAAATCCTTTTGAAAGTATTGATTAAGAACATGTTTGTTATAAATCATATTTTACATATTTTACATGGAAATTTTTTTTGAATTAGCATAAATTACAAACTTAAATTTTCATGCAAATTTTAAAGTTTGTGAAAACTACTTTGGAATAGATAAAAGGTGTTGAAAAGTATATCATAAGTTTGGCGAACAAAAATAAATATATTCTGTAGGCTAATCAAATTGTATTTTGATTTAGAATTAGTATTTAAATTAAAGGTAAACTCTTAGTTTTTTTTGGTAGAATAATATTCTACATAGAATCTAATGTTACTATTGTTACTGCAGAAATATCAAGATAATAATCAAACTCCCAATACATTTTTAACTTATGATTAATTGAATGCTTTAATGGATACTCTAAAAAAAATTTCTTAGATACAGCGGATTATCAAAAGAATGGAAACACTACGTTTCTACAGAACTTTTTGTTCATAAACCGTAGGCCCATCTCTGGCTTCCAAAACGGCAGGGATTCGACGGTTAACAGAGTGATATAAATACAGTACGTCAGATATTGGAATTTGGCGCCATTCATCCTGCAGCATATGTCCTAACAGTTCAATTGATCTATGAGAGGGATAACATGACCGATACTTTCTCCCTAAATGTTCTTATAGATCAGTGGTGAACTATCGGCTTTCTCCGAAATGAAAGTAACGATTTTTTGTAATATATCTGAAAAATGATATTGGGTGTGGGAAACTGGCATATTTAGTCGATATTTTTTAAATATTCAAATACAGTAAACTCGAGCATATAAGGGAGAACATTTTGAAAACATTTTGACATCCACGGACAATTGTGAGCATTTAAGAAAAAATTGTCTTTGAGAAAATAGCATATTGAAATAAAATATATTAGATGGGTTCGATTCACTTCCTATTTAAAATTGCAAAGAAATTATTCTTAATATAAAATTTGACACTATTAGAAGACAAATTTGTCTATCTTTAAATACAGGAATTCTATCTTTAAATAGAGAATTGTATGATTGGATAACGAAATCCATTTCAGAAACATTTGATGTATTGCGTGAGGAATTTTCCTTTCAAATTCTTTTTTACAATTTAACTCCTTTGCCAGCAGACCGGAATATAAAAATAAAATATTCAGAATAAGCTTTGAAGGATTTTTACCTCTTAGTAATAACTTACCTTTTATAATAGAATAAATATTGAAACGGCATGCCTTTTTTAATAATTTAGATTTAATTTTAAGATTTTTCTGGTTTATATAAACATTAACGTTAGTGTTCCGCAATATATATATATATATATATATATATATATATATATATATATATATATATATATATATATATTAAATAGTGTTCCACTGCCAAAGCTGTTCAACAAGGGCTATTGGGGTTGCCAAGATAGTACTTCAAACCCCATGCTGACACGTCTTACACGATACACGGGTACGCTATCGTCTTAGAAACGCGGTCTGTCAATAGGGAATAACACCATCCCTATAGGATGCATGTAGTCCTCCAGAATAGTTTCGTAGAACAAACTTTGTCTTTCAAAAACAATCAAAAGTTCTAGGGAATACCAAAAGAAAGCCCCCTACAGCATCAGAGAACCACCTCCATGCTTGGCAGTGGACACAAGCAGTAGGAACAGAATACTCCTGAAGATGTTCGCCAAACGAATACTCTACCAGTGGTCCGAGGCTATGTATAGCTCTACATATCCAATCAGATAACCCGTTGCCAATCATTTGAGCTACCGAGTTTATGTTAGTGGCACCATGTGACACGCTTTCTTGCACTGGTGTTAGTAATCAGTGGCTTCCGGATAGCATCCCAACCATAAATACCCGCTTTTTTTGCTTCCTACAAACTATTGATACGGAACAAGATAACTAAAACAGGATCATTAAGACTTATATTTACCTCTGCTATTATTTGATTAATGTAGTGTTAGGTTTTCGTCGTACAGCCCACGCTAATTCTCGTCTTTCTCTCACAGACATCTTCGAGTGACGTCTACGTATATTGAGTGCAGAATCAACACTTTGTTCATTTCTTTACAGTGTCATAATCTTTGATAGTGCCCCGTGCTACACCACCAATTTCTGCTTGCAAATTAGAGACTATCATTAATTCCACAACGACTAATACTACATCGACTGTACTCCCACTGCGTGACAGCTGATACTCGTATTTAACCGCATTATATACAGTCGAATCCGGTGAATTAGACCACCGGTTAATCTGAACAGTCGCATATTCGGACCAAATCCTAAAGAACCGAAACAAGTCCTATTGCACAAGCCTAATAGGGAATGTTCGTGTAATCGTACCAGCCGGTTATTAGGACCAAAATAATCGCGTCCCGACGTGGTCCGATTAAATGGAATCGACTGTACGTGTGTTAGATAATGACGTTGTTTTTCAGTACATGCAGAGGGCGTTTCGATCCTCCACTTCAAGTGGTTTTTCCGTTATTCTTATAACAAGCAGTACGTACTTCCAACAGCTTATTTAATTTTCGCTTAGCTAGAAACACATTAATGTATAGATACATCCTTAAAAAGATACGCAAGTGGATTTAAGTTGAATGAGCGAAGCAAAAAATTGAATGGAATGCAAAAAATATTTTTGAAACATTAGATTAACAAACTAACAACAATTTACTACATATGTCTTAAAAAAGAATCAATTACTAAACTGCAATACACAACTTATAGCAATAAAATCATATTACAATCCAGTACTTATCATTGCAAAAAACTTAATCTTGAAAAAAGAAAAGCTGTAGATTTAACAGCTCTTTAAAAATCAACATTATGTTATGCTTTCTCTCTATCTTTCCTTTCGGTTAAAATTTAGAAAATATTCTCAATCACCAATACTTCATACAGATCCAGATCGTTTATGACTCTCAGAACACTTACGGTGAGCAAAAAACACATTATAAAAGATACAAAACTCTTTAATTCAGAATATACACATAAAAAATGAAGAATGATGTAATAATGTACATAATGGGTTTAGTTTATATTCAACAAAAGGCTTTGTTGAATATATACTTTATATTCAACAAAAGGCGTAAAATAATAGCTCGGTGAATATCAATTAAATCTGGAAACGCCTAATAAGTAACTTTGGATAAAAGTAAATTCAGTTGGTTCTCTGTTTAACGACGCTCTACTTAACAACGATCTCTATTTAAAGACGATATTTCCCGGTCCCGGTCCCTCCGACGTAAAAAAATTCTATTTTAAGACGATTTTGTTTCTATTTAACGACGATTTTTTCTTACATGATAAACTTTTTCTTCAACATTTTATCGAGAGGAGGGTTACTTTCTGTGGGGGAGTTTGGTTTCAATAACAGACTCGGAATTTCCTTTATGTTTGTTGCAATCATAGACTTGTTGCAGTGGAGGGGGGGGGGGATTACTGTTTCTCGGAAGATCGAACATTCTTCCCTGGTGGATCGAATTTCTTAGTGCTGGTGTGGAATCACTCTATTGTACCTACCATGTTGTCATGTGATTTACGAACTGTCCAAAAGCACCCCTCTCTCACTCTTTCTGGGAAGCACGTGTTCATGTTTAGAGAATTCATGGTTGTGTGTAGGAGCTCATTCCAGTACGAATACGAGGTGAGCAGAGCAAAATGGCATCAAAACGAAAGCATCTTACGCTACACGAAAAAGTGAAAATTATTGAAAACTGGGAAGAAAGTGTTGGAACAACAAAAGTCCAATTCTCAAGACAATTTCAGCTACCCGAGTCTACTCTCAAAGGCATTTTAGCAAGCAAAGAGAAAATTCTTGAAGCAGCATAAAAATTTGGTTTGAGATCCAAATCCAAACTGCAGAAAATTCAATGTGGCCGATCAGAAGAGTTTGAGAAGGCAGTCCTGCAATGGTTTCATCAAGCAAGAGCATCTAACATTCCAATTTCCGGAGTGATATTTAAAGAAAATGCTATTATTCTGGCAGAAAAGTTTCGATTGCAAAATTTTCAGGCTTCGACTGGTTGGCTAACAAAGTTCAAAGAAAGATACGGGCTTGTATTAAAAAGCATATCTGGCGAAAGTGACTCCGTAGATGAAAAAATAGTGGATGAATGGAAAATAGTGCTGAAGGGGATATTAGATGGATATGATGAGAAGAACATATTCAATGCAGATGAGACGGGCCTATTCTACAATATGGTGCCTAATAAAACCTTAACGTATATGGGCGAAAAGTGTTTTGGTGGAAAACACAGTAAGGAACGATTGACTGTTTTACTGTGCACTAATTCGGATGGATCTGAGAAATTTCCACCAGTAGTTATAGGAAAATCAAAGCAACCAAGGTGTTTTAAGAATATCACCAGGAAACCTTGTGAGTACCGTAATAACAATAAAGCGTGGATGACATCACAAATTTTTATTGACTGGATTAGAAAATTTGATGCAAAAATGCATCGAGAAAAGAGAAAAGTTTTACTTTTAATCGACCGATGCACTGCACATACTCCAAATATCCCTGAACTTACAAATTTGAAAATCCATTTCTTACCAGCTAATTGCACTAGCAAGTTGCAGCCATTAGACCTGGGTATCATTCGTAGTGTGAAAGCATACTACAGAAAGTCTTTAATTAGGAAATTAATAAACAATTCGGCTGATAGTATAAAAATTAGAAAATTTACAATCTTGGAAGCAATGCAGATGATAACATCAGCATGGAAAGAAGTTTCTTCATCCACAATAAAAAACTGCTTTCGCGTTTCTGGAATTCACAAAGAATTTGTAGTGGAACTGCAAAGTACGGATGTAGAAATCAACGAAGATGACATTACCCCTGAAGAATGGAGAAGTCTTGTTGAAGATGAGGATGTTTCAATTCAAGATTTTTGCAATTGTGATAAATATGTTTTAACAACAGATTTCAGAAATGTAGAACAAATTTATGAAGATATTGTAAACGAAAACACAGTGTCAGACGAAGAAGGTGAAGTTGAAGACACGGAAAACGAGACACTGCCACCGTCTTAAACAGATGCAATTTCTGCTCTAGATGTTCTCCGACGCTATATTACATCGAAAATGGAAGGTGACTCATTTAACATTTTAGAAAATCTGGAGAAGAGAATAACGAAAACAAGGCGAATGAAGCAATCAACACTTTTTGAATTTTTTAAAACATAATTTATTGTATTGTTTGTACTCTTTTTTTTTCAAAGTAATTTAAAATAACTTTTTGTGAATAAAATAATGATGATAATAAAAATAACATTTTTAAACACGCCAATATATTAAGAAATATATTGACAGTCCTAAGCCTATAAAGTGTGAAGGGAAATGTTATTTTTTCACAAATTCTGTTTAAGGACGATCTCTACTTAAGGACGATTTTTCACGGTCCCTTGAAAGTCGTTAAACAGAGAACCAACTGTATTAAGCACTAAGGTCATAAAGCTCTTGCATTCTGTTATCCACCCCGAAATATTTGCCTAAAATATTTTCCTGTATGAGTCTTGCAATTTATTCCTTCAAGAAACAGAGTATCCAATAAGCAAGTATCAAATACTTTTGAGACGTTAATGTCAAATTTAAAGAGTAATATATAAGTTTAAAATATAATGCACACTAAGATAAAAATAAGAGTTTACTTTCGTAAAATTGTCTTGAATAACTTAATAGCAATAATAATTGAACGCAGAGTTACCCAGATAATCCTTAAACTTACCTGTTTCTGAGACCCTTTGATGGCTTTGATAATATATAGCTAATTCTTTCATTTATATTCTTAAGTACCATATCTCGTTGCATTATTCAGCAAGCTGTTTATTTTCTCTTTTCTTTCCATTTCCTTCTTCTTTCAGGAATTGTCGAACCAATAATGTGATGATTAGCTCAAAACCTTTCATCTGCAATTAGGAGTACCTTTTATTACAGAGTTGTATTATTTTCATTTCCGTTGGAAAAGGCTTTTGTGAATCTAAATTCGATGTTACTTCGCTTGCAGAGGTGTCGCACAAAACACATTATACATAACTCAGTAATTTTGAATATATACATAAAAACGTGAAGAATAGTGAATGAAAAAAAAATGACCACATAATTTAACATTGTACAGAATGGATTTAATTTTCAATGTTATTCGACAAACTACTTTTCTATGCGCTTCAGAACTTACTATAACTTTCAATTAAACTTTTAATTGTACCGGCACTGATAGAAGCTTAGAGTTCTTTCAACAGACCCTGAAATGTGTGTTTTCGCAAATTCGTTTCATTCTAAAACATCTCTCGCCTTTTGTAAATAAAACATCATTAGTTAAATTTAAGCTGAAATCTATTTAAAAGATGGTGGTTTTGGAAGGGATCCAAAAACCGGCTTTCTTTTACTTCACCGCCCTCAGATGAATAAAGCGCTCTTGTTCTGCCATAAAATTTCTCACTTCGAACAAATATTCTTCTCAGAATGAGACTCTTTCATACATTTCGTCATTAGGATGGAAATCTTTTAAAATGAATCAAGAGTGAAGATGAACACAAAGGATTTGAGACTTCTTTGAAATGCTGCAAGTCTGTTTAATAGATTAATTTTATCTTGAAGCGATAAAAGTAAATAAACAAGAAATTTCAAAGTCTTTTTTTCATTCAAGTTGTATTAAATGAAATATTTTAGTATGCATAAATAACCTAATATTAATGCATTTCAATTCCTTCAAATGTGAAAAGATGTTGCCACTAAAACCATAACTTACAAGTGCTTGTGAAAAACGGTATAAGGACTTTGCCTTAAATAACAGACTGTCAATCTTTTTGTATTTTATGCTTTAATTGCATTTCTTGGGTAAATACAAGCTATTTACAATATATATATAAAAAATTAAATTTGTGGATTCCCGGCATCGACAAGGAAGGTAAGACTTGAATTGTCGCTGGCTCATTCAAGTCTTTCTAGGCCCGTCAGTATCTCCGACTCCAGCATCACTCTGATTAACTTCATCTGTGAATCTCTAAATTCGCGGTCGACGACTTTATCTACCTCCGCTGAACGTTCTCGAAAGACATGGAAAACTCCGCCTCTCATTATTCAGTTACATTCGAAGACGACTAGGCGCTTCCGGTCGGCAACTCCCCTTTTTATAGCTGATTTACTGTTTCGCAAGCTGTCGGTAGCACTTCCGGCCTTTATGTCGCCCGGCGACTGTCTGTCTGCAGCCGACTACATAAATGTGCTCAAACCGCGAGTTGGTTGGTCTTCCCGGAATTTCCATGCACAAAATATTCGCTCTTGTACGGGAGACGCTACGATGCAAAGCAGAACACACAGCTTCTTAGTATCCCCAATAATTTATTCATTGTGGATATTAAGGACCTGTTCCACTAAAAGTATATTATGCGAAAAATATTGATTCAATTAACATTTACGGCTTTGTTAGAAAATGGTGGGTTTTTACGAGACATTTTTTACTTTCTGTTGTGACAATACATAATAAAGGATAACTGAATTTATAATTTATAAGTTCAGTCTTTGTTTAACAATGTCCTATCGTTATACCATAAAATTTTATTATAAAGGAAACTCGATGTAAATATGTAATATAATAAAATAAAACAGACTGTAAAGCTAAACTGAACTTCAATTTACGGTTTTATGAATCATCAAAAATTCAATTAAATTATTTTGCATATGAGGAAATAAGTTCATAATTAACAAAAAAAGGATAGATTAATAAAATTTACGCGCAAAAAAGTTTCTGATGTAATGAATATATGTTTAATTCTTAAAAACTGATTAAGAATGAGAAAAAATAATTTTAAAATAATTTTAATTTAAATATAAATAAAAAATTACTAAAAAATTTTATTTTAAATATAAATTTTAAAAATAAATTGAAATAATTTTAATTTTAATTTTTAAAAAGCCACTAAAATGATAAATACCATTTCAGAAACTGTTAACGTGATGAAACGTTAAGATTCTTATGTATTGCTTTCCATATACTAACTCCAAAATATCTGCATATCTGATCTGTTTTGGTCTCTCATAAAAATCATTTACTTCACAAAACTGCAAAGAAAATTATAAATTTCCACATACAAAAAATCAATTGACTTTTTGATATAAGTCGACATGTAAGCCGACTTATAAGTCGACATATAAGTGCATACATAGAAGCAAAAAAACTTTTGGAACCTACAGTAAAAAAAAATTACACATTCCTAAATTACAAAACAAATCCGTTTTTCTGTTTTCTATAGGTCTCTCGAAAAAAACATTTTCTTAAACATTTTCTTAAAAACGCAACCAAAATTTATAAATTGCAACACATAAAAGCCTATCGGCTTTTTAAAAAAAGCAAAAGAATCTTTGGAAACATAAAAACAGTTTTTAAAAAATTTAAACTTTAATTGATTGGTAAAATTTTCATAATGACGAAAATTTTGCAAATCCATGTGTTAGTAGGGAGTATTTATAAAAGTACGTATGGACGGTTCAACCCTGAATTTCATTAAATAGAAATTTTCGTTTAATGGTAGTTCGTTACATAGAAACTATTCAACTTCACTAAGATTTTGAATTTATAACGTGGGTTCTATAAATTACTGAGGTATATAAATTTTCGTTAATTTGCGAAAAATTATTTTCAATGGATTTTTACAAATATGCTAAAGTACTAGATAAATTACATTATTTTATTTTGGAGGGCCAATCCAGTTTCGAAATGTATGTTTTAAATTTATCAGTAGCACTAAGCGAAAAAATTTAATGATAAGAGTTTAAAGTCTCACTGATCGATTTAAATAATTCAGTAAATTTTATTATTCCCAAATGTCCAAGTAACTGAATGTTACAAAATCGCAAATTAGAACAAAACCTAAAGCATAATAACATTGATAGCTTAAAAATTAACGATAAAAATAATAGTTTTAAGTTGTATTCGAAAAGTTATAATTATTATGGACTTTTTTAAATTTATACAATGAAAGCATTGCAATGATTCGTTTATAGCATCTACTTTTTTAAATAACTTTGAAATGCAAAGTAACAAAAATAATTTAAATGAAGTCATAATCAGTTCCAATATATTAAAATCTATAGTCTCTATAAACTATTCAGCAGGATAAAAAAAGTTAAAATTAAAAAGTCTAGCTAATTAAAAATAGCTATAAAACTCACATTTAGCAGTAAAAGGCATTGATAAAATTTATATTAAGTATAATAGTAACTTTGACTTATGAATTAATGAAAACAATAATTATCAAGTGTTCATTCTAATTTTGTGAAGCAAGTTGAAGTGCTGAACAATTATTTGAAATGTAAACAGCAATTTTTAAAAATCTTTTATGGTTTTTGTTCAGTTTAGTATGAATTACAATGAATAATTTTATAATAAATTATCATTTAAAACCCTTACATATCATATATTCTTATTCTCTAACCATTTGTCCCGATTTTTTTCAATTCCGCGAAAAATTGTAATTGACTATAAGACAAACGTTCATAACTAAAGCAATGGGAAATGTTTACATTAACAACTATCAAATATTGTGTTTCCCATTGTAACATTCCGGGGATATATAAGGTTTATTTTTTATCAACGCGGTAATCATCATGTAACAGAAATACTACTGACCAGGTTAAGATATATATATATATATATATATATATATATATATATATATAGAGAGAGAGAGAGAGAGAGAGAGACATTCCCTTTTATACTTTGTAAAATACATTCAAAAAGCTATAAATAAAGTTGTTTTGTCGGTATGTATTTTAAAGGAATCCATTTTAGTTTGAATACAAGTATGATGCATATAAGACCGCAGTCTTTAATCATTCGGGGAGATCAAAGTGCAGAAAGTTTATTCTGTCTCAAAGACGCAGTCATTTATATAAAATGTATATATGATAAATGATGTCTTCAAGAAGCCACTGAATAGAAGATTAACCTGCATTATCGTGAATTTTCTTCCAGAATGGGAGTTTGTAGTCACTTAAATTCTTGGAAAGAAGCCTTTTGAAATTCTTGACATCAATATGATCGCATGAATAATTGGAAGCTCAAGAGACTCTCTTCGCTTTCAAAGCAGCAGTCGGAGTATAAATGTCAACAAAAGATTACCTACCAGCATATAATAAATATCTCTCGAAAATGAAGTTTTTCGACATTGATGAGCAATTATTGCCTTTTTGAAAGGTAATGTGATAAAATAAAAACATGAGGTATAAAATAACCACGTTAGGTTTTTAAAATATCTCTGATTCGTCATTGGATTCAAAGAGAATTCCGATGAAAGAAAAGTAAGGACCTGTGTACATAGGGCCACCTTTTTTCAATAAACGAAAACAGACCCACTAACCTGTTTAAAATTGTGAAACTGATATGCACACATTGTTATACTAATTACCATCCCATTGTAATTAATATAAATGGTCAAAATAATAAATTCTGTGAAATAGGTTTTTTAAGAAACTTCACAAATGGCCCTAGGTACAAGACAGCATTGTACCTAGGGCCAGTAGCTCGTGTACCTAGGGCCATTCCCTAAAAGTTAGGTTTCACTCCATAATGAATAGAAAACAAACATATACACGTGAATTTTATAACAGAAACAATATCAGGTAATACATTGATTTATCATATAGTAACAATTTAAATTGCAATGTGCAAAATTATTAGTGAATTACAAGTATTTTCATAATGATTCATCATACTTCAGATGAATCATTCTTCAGATGAAGTTGCCTCTATTTGAATCACAGGTTTTTTTCACAATTTTTCTTTTTCTTTTGGCCATTCTAATGGCATGTTGTTCTTCCATTTCTTTCTTTTCTCGAGTGTCTGTCAGGATTCTACATCTCCCTGGTTTTCGGCCGCCTCTTTTGGATGTACGAGGTTTTGCTTTTGAAAAAGTTCATACCTCTTCAGGCGTTACAAATGAAATGGAGTTAGACGTACGAAGCTCATAAATTTCAGCAGCACATGAAATGGAGTTTGATGTTGAAGGCTCTGAAAATTCTGCAGGGCATGAAACTGAATTTGATACAGAAACTTCCAGTTCCGTCATTGTTGACTAGGCTTGGACGATGTATCGATACATCGTGAAAAACCGGTGTGAAGCCGACATCGTCATTCCGGTTTCATAATTTTCAAAATATCGTAACATCGCGGTTTCTCGGTGTCACAAACCTAGCGGTTTACGCATACGCGCGATTTCCCGATGTCACACAAACAGTTCCGATGTTTCTGTGTGCGCATGCGCGATGTTACGATGTCGCATCGCTTTGTCGACGATTTCCCTGTGTCCGATGTTTGTACGCATGCGCGGTTTTACGATATCGCATCGCTTAGCTTGAAGGGGCGATTTTCCGGTTACACACCGTCAATACTTAGACTGACTACTTAAAGTACTTGCTAGAAAATATTTGGCAATTCGAGGTTCAAGTATACCTTCAGAGATAGTATTCGGCACAGGCGGGAGTGTTATTACGAGACAAAGATCTGCATTGCTTCCAAAAAATGCAGAAATGCAGATATTCTTGGCTCAAAATAAAAGATATTTGAATGTTTAATTAGTTTAGTCTGTTTCAGGACAACAACCTGGTCTCATTTTTATGTATGAATCTATGTTACTTTTTTTTAGGGAGGCACACTGCCACCTGCTGGCTACGTTCGTGGTTAACATATCATCGTCATATACATCGTCACATCGCGATTGTAGACTGACGATGTATCGCGATGTCAAAAATGCAACATCGCCCAGGCCTATTGTTGACTCACTTTCTTCCTCGAGAAAATTGTTATTTTGGTAATTTATGGATGGATCTGGTCTGTCGGTCACACTTGAACTCAAATGTTCATCATCAGTGAATATGTTTGGATTCACTGGCCATACACCAGACACACGAAAGCCCGCTAGAATGTTTACAGGAGTAAAGGCCAAAGAATATGATTTGCCAACATTCTCTGCAACTTCATAAATGGTGGTTGGTTTCCCAGGGTTTCTCAGCATCCAATTACTACACACTGTACCGTAGTATTTCTTAAAGGGTCCAAACACGCCTCTGTCCAAAAGTTGAAGCTTATGGCTGGTATGTGGAGGAAAAGTAAGATAACTACGCCATGTTCTTTAGCCCAAGTGGTTGCTTCAATACTGACGTGGCTTTCGTGGTTGTCCAAGAGTAACAAGACTTTTTGATCCTCTGAACATTTGACGTGGTGAATAAAATGCTTCAAAAATTCAACAAATTTTTCAGCGTTTGACCTGTGTTTGATATGTGCTGTTTCCACGTTTCCTGGAGGCGCACCTTTCAGCATCTGGTTTTTGAAGTTCACTCTTACAAAAATCATCATAGAGGGTACGGAATTTCCTATTGCATTTACGCTGCAAATAATAGTTATATTAGTTCCTCGTTCACCAGAAGTCATACTGTCAACCTGTTTCTTGCCATTTGGGACTATAACCTTGGCCGGTGTGTACACTGTCGTAATGCCCGTTTCGTCCACATTATAGAGGGATTCAGGCAAAAACTTATAGTTTTCTAATACCTCCTGATACTTCTCAAAAAAATTATTAACATTTGTTTTAATGAAACTTGTAGCTCTTGATAAACTTGTGATTTGGGACTTTCTTAGTGACAGAACCTTATTTCTTTTGATAAAATCATAATACCACTGATCACCAGCTTCCCCATTTGCATCCCAGGACTTTGGATATTTTTTATTTGCTTTTGCATACTCAAAAGCAAGCTTTTTAACCTGTTGTTTTGACAACCCGTAATGCATATTGCATGCAACGACAAGGTACTGAACATGGACACTCTCTTAACCGTTAGAGAATACCATCCAAACAGCACATCGGTTAGAATATGCACAATTTAATTCTGTATTTTCAACATTAGTCTTCCTACAAAAGTCAATGTGTCTTTGCAGTGTTGTTCTGCTTACTGCAAACTGTCGTGCTGTAGTCCGAACTGGAACTTCATCAATCAAAACTGCTTCTGCAGCGGCAGTTACATTATATGCATTAGGCTTTGACTGCTTTATTCCATCAGGATTTCTAGGCATCTAAAGAAATAATTAGGAATTTGTAATTATCCTACTGGCAAATTAGGAATTTGTGGTATGAAAATAGGATAAAGGTTGAAAATTTAATTAAAATCTATATATATAAAACAGTTCCGTAACTGACTCATTCACTGACTGACATACAACGCACAGACCAAACCGCTGGATCTAAAGGGCTGAAATTTTGCATGGGGATTCTTTTTACAGTGTAGGGGTGCATTAAGAAAGATTTTTGAAACATTCTTCTTAGATTTTTTAAAATTAAATTTTTAAGCGGTTTTAGTAACTTTTTTTAAGTTTGCATTTAAAATAATAATTTGAGGGTTATAAAATTTATATCACGAGAAAGATCATAAAAATTCCTTTAAAATGAAATCTTTTTCGAATCTTTACCTCCATTTTCTGATTTTTGGTGAATTTTTAAAGATTAATTTTTAGAATTTAATTTATTAAATGCTGATCACGTGATTTCTTTATCTGGTACTTTAAATAAATTTATCGTCACGTGCATAACAACTAAATAGACAAAAAAATACTTTATTTCTTGCTAATGCGGCAGACGATTGGACATTATTTTGTCTATAAAAATATCCCTTACGTTTTTTTTATAAATATATATATTTTTTTATACATCAATTGTATAGATTGATCGTCGTATTTATTATAAATATATAAATATATAAATATATATATATATATATATATATATATATATATATATATATATATATATATACATATTGGCATTAATTGCATACATTGACCGTTGTATTTAATTTGAATGTACTCCGTAGCGAAGTGCGGGTTTTCAGCTAGTATCGTATAAACCTTATTTGGAATTTTACTTTTGCTTTTATAAGTATAATTTTTTTAAATAGATTCTCATGTTTTTATAAACAAATTAATAATCCTGAATAATAATAATAGTAGCAAACATATTTTATGTTAAGTCAAGCACATTGAGAGTTCCAGAGCAAAATATATAGTACCCCTTCTATTTAAATAACATCCAATGAAAAAAAAATCTTAACTAAATCAAAATTGTTCAGATTTTTCTCCATTTATTATGAAAACTTTTTCAATAAAATAACAACATACAGAATATGATTACAGTTGTACCTAGGGCCATGGACCTAGGTACAAGGCAACTATGTGGCCCTAGGTACAAGACTAGGTAATTTCATACAAAATGTCTTCTACTGAAAAACCCTTATTTAATACCTCATTTAGTACTTAATGTTACAAATAAAATTATGTACTAGAATTCAAAGAAAAGTATTTGACTTACCTTTTTAAAACAATAAAAGAGATGAGCTGCAAAATTTGACTTCAGACCATGCAAACAGGTTTTTCACTTATAACTTGTCACAGCTTTCTCCTCCAAGATTTGTAATTGGCTGCTGAAATAGCAATTACTGTTGCCACTCACCCAACTGAGTAGTAAAACCTAGAACTAAATATTATTCAAATAAAGTGGGGTGGCCCTAGGTACATGATGGCCCTAGGTACATAGGTCTCCCCTACATATTTATTTATAAGTTGATTAACCGAAACTTTGAGGAAAAGAAGCGTAATGGGGTTATGTGCAGGTATTGTTGCTGGGTTTCGGAATCATGTGTATTAGAAACATAAATAGTATTCTTTCACACTCTTGCTTTCACACTACAAACTTCATACACACTACATTCTTTCACACTACAAACCCGTCCGACGGGTTTGTAACCAGTTGCGTCGTGTGCGTCGCTCCATTCAATTACATAGGTTGCGACTCATCACGGACTGGTTTGTGATTTGAGTCAGTTATCAGTTTCTTTTGAGTTGCTCCGTGTGCAGACGGCTTTAGTGTCCAGCAGTAATCAGCAAGCATTCCTCCATTGTCCCTGGTACCTCTCTTCCATGGCAGAAATATTTTGGTGAAAACGTTCCCCTTGTTCCTCACTGACGACGCCAGGTTTGTCAGGGAAGAAATCCAAGTGGGAGTCAAAGAAATGCAATTTTAGGGACATATTACACCCCATATCTTTGTATGACTGTAACAGTTCACTTACAATCTCATGGTAGTTCCGTGCTTTATGATTTCCTAAAAGATTTTGTATAAAGCCTTTTGAAGACCTCCATGCTGATTTTTCAACTTGGTTCAACGACTCTTCAAATTCTTTATCGCCAACTAAAGATCTCATTTGGGGATCCACAAAAATTTTCTTTATTTTAGAATCACTTACAGAAGGAAACCTTTCCTTCAAATAATGAAACCAAGCACCATTTTATCCATCGCCTTAACAAAATTTTTAAAAAGCCCTAACTTTATATGAAGTGGAGGTAAGAGAATCATATCAGAGTTGACCAGTGATGGACGCAAAACATTTTTCTGTCCATGATTCTCGTTTATGGCCATTCCTTCTTGATGTAAGGATTTTTCTTGTCCCTGCTATCTCATTCACACAAAAAACAACAAAATTTAGTATAGCCAAGCTGTAGACCCATTAACAAAGCAACGTTTTTTAAATCGCAACATATTGTCCAACAAATCTTGTTATATTGAATTTTTTCTGACAGGATTTTCATATTTTCATATGTTTCCTAAAAGCTAACGGTACAGATGGAAATTGGTTTCCATTGTGTGAAAGAACAGCCTTCAAACTTGTTTTCGAAGAGTCAATGAATAGTCTGCATTCGGTTGTTTTATGTCAGAGGGCAACATCAACAACAAATGGATCGTTTAAATAGCGAAACTGAGACAGGTAGACCACATTAAGCGTAAACATTTGTTCTTTCTCATCATGATAAATCCTAACCAGGTCGGTTGAAGAGAGAATAAATGTGGCTCCAGTTTAGGTAACTACTACTGGGCATCACAAGGTTTCGGAGGCCGAAGTTTTGATTCATTTTGTGAACTACATTTGTTCCAACTTATCTTAAAACTTTTAGCAATTTAAGATACATTTTTATAATTTTCAATCTAAATTAATTTCTTGTGATATCTGAGCTTTTTTCAGCTTTCTTATAGTTGTTTATATACTTTTTAAATATCTTTAAAAAAAATTAATATTTTTTCCCAATTTGTCTATTTATTTTCTTAAATGATAATAATGTATAAAATTAAACAGTGTTAAATCACATGAATGGCTAGTTTTCCTTAAGTCTGACAAACAATAGGAAGAATACCAGTATGTGTATACCTGTAATGCAAACTGAGTAAACAAGAGATTAAAGAACTGTAATTAAACTAAGCCTCTCCGAAATTAATCTTGACATACTTCTCAACTTTTTTTTCGTTCCGTCAAAGGCAGCGTTTGCTTAAGGCTGGAGCATTAGTTTCTACGGATTACATTATTTTCAGAATAAGTCACGTTGCGTCCAAAGATTCATAACAAATTTTTTTTTCAAGAACAGTAGATTAATTCAATAAAATGGGACTTATTCGGATAATTTTAAAATATTTCTTAGATTTAAATAAATTATTCAGAAAAATATCTAACGCTGGAGCAATCTAAGAGATAAATAATAGATAGTATGGTGATTAAATGAGCTTTAGAGCTTTAAAATTTTAAATGTAGTCAATACTTATAAAGGATTTTTTAATCCATATACAACAAGTTTTATTTTAATATCTATTAAGGTTGAGTATCTCTCATTCGACATGTCTTGAAGCACATGTCTTTCTCAGGTTAAGAATTTTGGAATATTTCCAGGCATATGGATGAGATAGCTTAAGTATTATACTCTAAACACATCCTTAATTTGTATGTATTTCAGATGCTCCTTTAACACATAGGTAATTTATGCAACATTTCTTATGATATTGCATGTAACTATGTATGTTGTACTGAAATCTCTAAAAGATAAGATCTTGTAATATCAGCAGTGGACAACCACAGAATCTCCATGGACTTTTGTGAAGTTCAACTGTTTCCTTTACCCTTAAGGTAATGTATATACTAAACAATGAACTCACCATTAAATAGATCCGACGAGGTTTTCTACACTAAACTATTTATTACATCACAATTACACTACCGTACTCAATTGCAATACCGTACTCAATTGCTAGCAGACAATGGGGGATTATTTATCGCGTGTATTAATCCCGGTGGTTATATTAGGGAAACCCTACCAGAATTCAGCCACGCCACAGCTTGTACATACGCCACAAACCTTTCTGTCTTTCCTTTATCATCAGGTCGCTGGAATGATAGCTAACTTCAAAACGCCTTCGGTAAACTTGATAATGCTGCTGTACAGCAGAGCGATCTTCACTCCAATTGTTATTTGTTTGCCATTCTTCTCCGTCCGACCTCGCCTCGAATTGTTTCCTCTCACTGTCGCACGTTTACGCTATCCACGGGGATTCCCGTCTAGTAGAAAAGCCGTCCCGTCTAGCAGCTCATCTGCACTAGGCGCTTCCTCTTCTTCAAAAGGCGATTTATTTAAACCACGGGGGTTAATTTTGATTAAATACCTCACACATTATATGCATGTTTTACATTATCGTCATTCCTGACTCAGACTTCATAGTGTTTCTAATAAGCTAGCATTTTTCGTATAATTACTCACATAATACTTAACAGCAAAACTATATATATATAATATGTCATCAATACGATGGAGTAATGTGATCCTGTAATGTGTTTATTATAGCATCAGCAGGATAAAAATATCAGCAGTTAAACGGTAGCAACAAGAAGAAAAAAAGCAGCAATATTTCGACATTTCGCCGCTTTTGTTAAGGCTGCTGTGTACTAACCCTATTGCATTCGCTCAACTCAGTGTAAACCTATGCAGGAAATTTTTCTACAATTTACAGCTACATAAATGCTGGTAATCAAATATAAATGGTATTTTCAGATAGCCTGAACTTTTCTGCATCTTGAAACAGGATTCATCTTTCAAATTTCATCCACCAATAGAATTTATGAGCGTTTAAAACACACTATACTAAATATTTTCCCAGAATAATATAAATTTTAAAATATTATTTTCATTTTTTTTAAACGATAAATGCCACGAGGTCTAAAATTTTTTCCCCACTACGGTGTACAGTTTTATAAAATACAACAAAAAATCTTTAAATCCAAGTCGGCAATCCTTCGACAAATTTTCTCCATACGTTAACATCGAGGTGCGCGAATCCAATAGGGTTAGTACACATCAGCCTTAAGATTATTCGTAACAAACTGGCCACGGAACCTAAAACATGCAAGCTTTGCTTGCCCTTGTTAGACTCTGAGTCAAATGCCCATCAGGCGGTATCTTATGTAAGATGTGGAATTTTCTATTTGCGATACCATGTTGTAGCTCAGAAAAAATTTTCCATTAGTAGGAAATTTTCCGCAAGTTCTTCTTGAGTATTTTGTGACTCAGATACTTCCTAACATTCTAAGGTGATAAGTTCAATTTTACAAAGATTCTCTAAAGTGAAGCCGTAAAATAAGTAACATTTAGCAAGAGAGTTTATTCTGAAGGAATCATTATTTATTTAACTAATCATGCCTGTATATATGTCGATTTCCTTAAGAAATGCCATTTACGTTGAACATTGCAAATCCTCCTGAACATACAAATATTATCCAATTCAATGGAGAGCATTTATTTAATCGGAATTTATAAAATTTAATATTGAAAAACTTTATTTTTTCTGGCGGACATTTGACTTTGACATCTCAACACAAATATGATACTCCAATAAACATAATTGAGATAATTGAGACTACCTCTATAAGCAAAGAATCTCTGAGTAAATATCCTGTACCTTTACCTCAGTGAATATATATGTCAAAACAACCTTTTGAATCATGGCAATAACCTGCGGCATGGTAATGAATACAGGAAAGAATATTTTTAGTTACTCTAATTCCTACATTGAACTCTATAACGGTTGACCTACCGGTTACCTTTCAATTTTCCTGGCCATAATCCCATTCCGAAAATTCGATATATATAAATATATATATATAAATGTGTGTATATATATATATATATATATACCGGGTGGCCATAATTAAACTGACAGTGCTCACAGTGTTCTGTAGCGCGATCTATTTGCGAGAATGACGCCACATTTTGTAGGAAGATTAAACAAGACGGGGGACGAAGGATTCCGCGAAAAAATAAATTAGTTCCAAAAGTCACTTCTAGGGGAATATTTGGCGCTGTGTAATAGAAAATAGAGTGTTAACAAATGCAAATTAATACGGAATAAAATTACCTTTTATTATGCACATTTTCTTATTTAGTTCAAGTGCAATATGGCATATTTCTCTCCAGTAACAGAACAGGTTTCCGGTCCTGTCGGGGTAATGTTCTCATAGAAGAATGGACCTACGATAAATTCCGCTGTGAACCCACACCAAACAGTTACCTTTGGTGAATGTAAGGGAATTTCTGTGACTGCATGTGGTGATTTGTCATCCCAAATTCGGCAGTTCTGGGTATTCACAGTTCCATGCAGGTAAAAGTGGGCCTCGTCTCATCATAAGATTTTCCACGGCCAAGCATCATCCACCTCCATTCTGGCAAGAAAGGTGAGAGCAAAAGTCAATCGCTTATCATGGTCGGGGTACAGTAACTCCTGTACACGGCTGATCTTGTACGGATAGAAGTTGATAATCTTTCGTAAGATTTTCCATACCGTACTGTAAGGCATATCCATACTCCGAGCTAATCCACGAGCGCTAGAGGTGGCAGCAATATTGTCTGGTCTTCTGTCGACAATCGCCATGGCAACTGCTTCGATTGTATCCTGTGGTACAGGTTTTCGTCCTCTGCCTGACTGAATCTTCAGAGAACCTGTTTTCTCAAACGTCGCAACCATTGCTTTTAGCCCATAAACTGACACAGGACCGTTACCTTTACGCATTTTTTTTTTGCGTTCTAAAAGCACGAAGAGCGGCTGACGCGTTGCACTGGTTGAGGTAAAAGAATTTGACCAGTAACGCACGCTCGACTAAAGAAGGAGACATTGCACATAAACTTTCAATCCGATTGATTCGAAACGTAACACATTGCCTTTTAAAACCCAAGCAGCTGGCACTGTGCCAATGGATGTAACGTGAAATTTGAATAAAGAACTTCTTCTTCTGCTCAGCGTACGTGATATTGCAGATCACGAGACTTTATCGGTGTTTATGTAGATTTTACGCTTTTTTAAAAGTGTTGCCATATTGCACTTGAACTAAATAAGAAAATGTGCATAATAAAAGGTAATTTTATTCCGTATTAATTTGCATTTGTTAACACTCTATTTTCTATTACACAGCGCCAAATATTCCCCTAGCGGTGACTTTTGGAACTAATTTATTTTTTCGTTGAATCCTTCGTCCCCCGTCTTGTTTAATCTTCCTACAAAATGTGGCATCATTCTCGCAAATAGATCGCGCTACAGAACACTGTGAGCACTGTCAGTTTAATTATGGCCACCCGGTATATATATATATACATATACATATATATATATATATATATATATATATATATATATATATATATATATATATATATATATATATATATATATATATATATATATAAATAAGAATAAGATGAAAGAGAAAACCAGTAATAGCTCTAAAGCTACTTGCAGCCAGGAACAAACAACATGTAAAGAAAAGTATGAATAAGGTTTTTGACAGCATTTCTTCATCAGCGGTGTCATTACTGTCTAAAAACCAATGGATTGTTTCTGATGAGTATGATCTATTAAATAAACACACTCAGACACCGTACAATCCATTATTAACAGAAGAATTGATTAATTAATGAATTAAGTTTGAATATAAGTAATTAACCAAAGAACACCAAGCCTGGCGCTAGTCAGAGTGGAAGTTAAGAACTTGTAACCGCAAGATGACTGACGTCATAAAACTTGCAACCATTGAGGTAGTGGATTCTCAGTTACAGACTTACTTAGGTTACCGAATTTTCAGACTATTATTCCTTTAATTATTTAGTTTTTATTTTTGTTACTACTATGAGTTAATTTTATTATTATTTTATTTTACTTATGATTTTTATTTTTATTTTTAGTAGTTATTATTTCTATTTTAACCTATTGTTATGTTTAACATATTAATGCAACAGAACAAACTATTCATTAAAACAAAAACAACCAATTATGTTTTTGGATAGACTTACTGGGTAATTATTACGAGTTAGCACATCTTTCAAGTCTATAATATGCTTAATCCTATTGTCTTTAGAACATAGCCTATTTATACGAACTAACTGATTTACAAAAATGTTATTAAAAATAGATTTATGTAAACAGGTTAGATAATTTTGAAATTTAACAATATTAAAATTATAGTCAGATCTTTTGTCGTATAAATCAAAAGTAAATTTACTGTGAGTACTTAATTTAATATTAATATCTAGAAAGTTTACATTAATATTATCATGGCTACTTTTAATTAGTTCCAAATTAGGAGGGTAAAAATTTAAGTCTATAGGGTTATTACTTTTATTAATTACTATTATATCATCTATATATCTAAATATATTGTCATTGTTATTTTCTATATTATTAATTTCAAAATAATATAAGTATAAATTAGCTAGCATACTTGAAGCATTACCACCTTGTGGTACACCTTTGGACTGTAAGTATATACTATTATTATGAACTATGTAATTATGTTTAGTTACTTATTCTAGGAGCCTATTGAAACGAGTTAGTTTAATTTCGTTGCTTAAGTATTGAATATTATTTTGTACTAACATTATGATTTTTCTATTTAAATCAATTATATCAATATTATTAAATAGATCTTTAAAATCATAAGTTACAATATAGTTACAGTTATCTAATGTTTGTAGTTTTCTAATTAGACTATAGCTATTATCAATTATACCACAAACACCAGATGTTATATTTTTATAAATTAATTTAAGGTATTTTAATAATAATTTACTTGCTTTTGTAGCATAAGTATTGTGACCACA